>OY856186.1:81094239-81422799 GCA_963693315.1 Diogma glabrata | reverse complement strand
AGAGAGAGAGAGAGAGAGAGAGTTGGGGGCAAGCTGAACATAGGTAAGTTATTTTACGTTTATACAAAAAAATGTATGCATCCACAATTTTGTCTGTTTAACAGTTTAAATTATTATCTTAATTTCATTCTTACTCATGAAAAATTAAAATTGAGATTCTTGCATGCAAATTTTATTACGAAGATGAAATAAGGAACGAAAAAATCCATTATCAAATTTTAGTAACATTTCATTGCGAAAAGTTTCGTAATATGTCGTCAAGAATACCATTTTAGGATATTCGTAATACTTTGACACTAACTCGGTACCGAAAACTTTCGTAATGGCTCAAGAATAGGACCCCGGTAATAAATTCTTTTGTTTGTATATCAATAAGGTCCTTTTCAATATTTTTTTTATTACATCATTCTCAGGAGCTTACAAAAAAATGGTTTTTGTTAGCTCCTGAGGATGATGTAATAATCGAAATCGGATCGAGCACATAAATTAAATATAGTAAAATTGGTTAATTTATAAATAAAAAAAACTCAATTGCGAATTACTACAAGAGAAATTTTATTTACTTATCACGCATTCAACGCTGCTAGACTCGACTCGTTTATCGAAGCTTCAGCTAACGGACCCTTATTATCTTGATAACGATGTAAAATGATGATATCGATGTAAAATCAATTTGCAGAAAATTGAAAACAAACGTCAAAATATGAAAATACAAAATCCATATTTCTTGTTGTTAAAGCCACATCAAAAATAATCTGTAAACCATTTAAATAATAATGGATGATCTTTGCCGAACATGTTTATCACAAAGTAGTGATTTAATATCAGTTTACGTAATTCCCGCGTTAGATGGAGAAATTAAGATGATGTTATCGCTATGTACTGGATTGGAGGTTAATTAATAAACTTTAAGTTTTAAATCTTATGTATTTAAATAATATAATGTTTATTTTAGATATCTAAATTGGATAAATTATCGAGTAAAATATGTCTAATTTGTTTTAATAAATTGTTAGATGCTTATAAATTCCGACTTTTGTGTTGGAACTCGAACGAATACCTTATCAAGCAGTCCTTTGAGACAACCAAACTGCAGTCACCATTACAGAACAGTGATATAATTGATATTAAACAGGAAGAAATATATTCATCAGAATTACGCGAATTTGTTGATCAAATCGAAGAAAATGTTTCTCCATCAGAAAAATTATCTGAAAATCTAATATGTTCTCAAAGCTTTTCTCAGTGTTCTATTCTAAAAAAACATATAATTAGATCAAATAAAACTATTTATAACGAAGAACTTGTTCCAGAAGAAGAAAAAACATGTAAAATTTGTAATCGGATATTCGGTACTATCAATGATCTTCGTAAACATGTATCAAATCATAAAATCGAAGAAAACGATCGTTCTCTACCCAAAAATGTATCTAATTATAAATTTCAAGAAAAAAAACATTTCCTTCAAGCGTCTAAACGCACATATGGGTCAAATTTAAGTAACCAAACTAAAGTACGTGAGTGTTATTTATGCCCAGAATATTTTATTTGCTTGCCCTCCCTAAAAAAACATTTAAAAACCGCTCATAAAATTGTATATAACGAAGAAAATATTCCAGCAGAAGCGAAAACATGTAAGATTTGTAATAAACAAGTGCATACTTTTGAAGCACTCCGCAAGCACATAACCAATCATACGCATAAGGATCAAATTCCAGCAGTTTGTGAATGTTGTGGAAAGACATATAAAAACAAAGAAAATTTAAAGAGGCATATGCGGCATCATACAGGGGAAAAACCATATAAGTGTGATAAATGTGATTTTCGTACCATGCATCCCAATTCTATCACAGTTGGTTATCTAATTTATAATTTATGTCATTTGATACATAATCTTTTTTTTTTATTTTTAGAGTCACAAACGTAGTCATACTGATGAACGACGTTTTGAGTGCCCTAGTTGTTTAAAAAAGTTTAAAAGTTCTTCGTACTTGAGGCTCCATCAACGTATTCATACGGATGTTGAAAGACCGTTTTCATGTTGCGTTTGTCACAGTGCTTTTAAAAATAAACAGTCATATAACAGTCATATGAGAATCCATGATTACTCTAAATACTTGAACTGCAGTTATTGTGACAAAAAATTTGTGAAGCGATGCAATTTAAAAACTCACTTGAAACAACATACTGGTGAGAGACCTCATTCTTGTGAGGTTTGTTTTAAAGGTTTTATTCAAAGACATTCTTTGAGAACCCACATGCAAATCCATCACAAAGAATATATGTTAACCAAATAAATTAGTAATGTTGGGTTATACTGAATAAAAATAGGAATAGGATGGGAATTTACTCAATTCTGAAATAAAACATCAAAAAAAAATTTCGAATAATTTTTTACGTTGTCAACATTAACAAAATAAGTATTTCGTACCTATAGCAAAAATTTTTACTTTTTATACATTATCACTTATGGGTACATTTCCAAATTAACCACGGTTAACCTTAAAGATGAAGTTTCATATACCGCGTTCATTGGCTAGAGTGACGTTACACTGAGCTTTCGAGCAAAATTATTATAGCAAAGACCGTTAAAATTCAAAATAAACAAAAATTATTTTAAGTGATTATGGAATGATTACGATATATGCTTATTAACATAATTAAAAGATACAATTTTCACAAAATAATAAAATTTTATAATTCTTACTTCTACACAGCAATTAAAATTTTCCTTTATTATAAACATTTAACGGATGACATATCAGTTAAAAAATGGCTGTGACTATTTGCACGGTCCGCGGTATACCGCAATTTTCAGGCGGTACACCGCAATAGTAACGCGGTATACCACACTACCCAGGTAGTACGTAATCGATATGGTATCGATTACACCCCAGGTAGTACGTAATTGATTTGTAATCGATACGGTATTAATGCGGGCTCTGATATATTAATGCATTGGATCGCTATAGTAATACGGTGTACCGCATCGACAATCATATCAATAAACACCGGCCGCTTGGAATAAATTTTGAAGCATGGAATCATTGAATAAATATCTAAGGAAGAGTAACTAGACTTTTTGAGTGAAGCATCTAATTTGTAGTATTGGTGCGTTTGATGGTGTTTGTATTTAATCGTAGGGTGGTACTGTGTATAATTTGTATATAGTTACACAAACATAACTTAGGTGGCAGCATGAACTGTTCTTTGAAATAAGTAGATATTATTCAAAATTTTATTTATTTCTCGTTTAAACTAAGGTGAACAGACGTCCTGCTTTTGGCGGGACAGTCCCGATTTTTAACTATTTGTCCCGCGTCCCGCGGTATTTTACAAATGTCCCGACTTTTGAAAAGAAAACAGAATTTCCAATTTCGAATTCAAATGAAAAACATTCGTTATTCAAAATTAAATTTGGACAATTTTGTTTTGCTTAATACAAAAAATTTCCTTAATACAAAAATAAACGGTAGTTTCCACAATCTTGGCTACGGAATATTCTTTTAGAGCAAACAGATCTTCTTTAAAGCAAACACAAAAAAGATCATTTTCCTCAGGTTGACTAAGTGACTTTGGATAGTGTAGAAGTTTCAATAATGAAACTAGTGAGCTTTCTCTTCTTTTAAAAATTTGAGATTGTACTTCAAATAACAATTTGGAGAATACATATTTCTGAATTATTTTTCCGAAGAGATTTGAATAGACATTTTAGGATTCCCTCTACAGATAATAATGAGGCATCCTGACGGTTGAGAGCTTTTGTTGATTTTGTGGCTATTTGAATGACACTCAAAATATTTAAAGCAACCACAACAACTTTTTTTTTATTCCTTAAATGATTTAAAGTGAGATAGTTTAATGCTTTTTAAACTGCTGCTTTGACTCGCAAAAACCGGTTAATCATGGTTTCAATAGAATTTCATCTAGTCTTGCAATTCAGGAGTACTTGCACTCGTTTCTCTCAATCAATTCTTTTATATATTTTTGCAAAATATTATTGCGAGCTGGCGAGTTTTTAAATAATTTTGCTATTACCCTAATTTTGGAAATCGTTACTCGTATTTTGACTCAATGGTAAATTGTCATGTGAGATCCCACTTAATATATTTATATACTAACACTCCCCTCCCAAATAGAATAAATTACTTCAACTTTAAGAATACTGTTGGTAAAACTAAGGGATACCGATTTAGACCGTCAACCGTTAAGTGAAAAAGAACTTCCTTTTGTTAAAATTAATATCAAATAAAATAAATTTGATTCCAAATTAAAGCGTTGTATGTTGTATCATGTATGCAACATGTAAACAAGGATGGTTCGGGTCCGCAACAGTCATCTAAATGTTCATTTAGTTGAGGAATTGAATCGGATTTATGATGATTTGTTAAATCTTGAGCTAACGAGAATCTCGAAAATGTGGAAATAATTCCTCGAGATTTGGGAGTTCAAGATAACAAATCTTTCTCTTTATGTGTGAAATATAATTTAATTAATTCTTGTGGAATATTCCTTGACCTTTTCAACAACAATAGTAACCTTCTCCTAAAAAAAATTACGCAAATAAGAATTATTCCGAAGAATGAAACAATACTTTGAAACAATACGTAGCGAAATCCGAAATTCGACGTCCACGCCGTGCTGCCTGGGTAATGCTGACAGAATTAGGTTGGTGTATTGGAGACAAGCAGAGTAAAAACTGCTTAGTCAATGACGCTACATCACGACGAATTGGCGCTCTACAACCAATGCGACTCAAGCGTCTGTTCTCCATGTCAGGGGCGGCTTGGAGCGGGCGTCTGTCTTGAATCAAGCGGCTCGCTATATAAATGTGTAAAAAGGTTGTTTCTGGTGACCTTAATATGCAGAATGGACCCATTCACGGCAATTTGGGTTGGGCCTAAGGTTAACACCCTAACCCCGGAAAAAAACTAATATGTTAAATTTGGTTATCAGAAAGAGAAAAACAGACCCGGAAACAACAATAGAATTTTACCTGAACGTGAAAAAGGACCAGACTACCGAATCGTGGAACGTGCGCAGCCTGAGGGCTCCTGATGCTCTTATAAGTCTAGAAACAGAGGCTGAGAGGTATAGGATGGATATTATTGCTCTACAAGAAATTAGACAGCCGATAATCGGAAAACAAGATTTGGATAGTCACTCTCTATACTGTAGTGGTCATCCTTCTCGAAGAGAATTTGGAACTGGCTTTCTTGTTGGTGCACGCATACAAGAAGCCGTGATGAAATTCATCCCGGTCAGTGAGAGGATCTGCTACCTACGTGTACGCGGTACATATAACAATATTTCTCTTATTGCCGTGCATGCACCAACTGAAGCTAAGACCGTCGACGAGAAGGATAATTTCTACATAGCACTGGAAGAGGTTATGAAACAAACACCAACACGCGACTTCATTATGGTTCTTGGTGACTTTAATGGACAGGTTGGAAGAGATATCTCTTATGGAAATGTGGTAGGTCCCAATAGCCTGCATTTGAATTCGAATGATAATGGTGAGAGAATGACTGAGTTTGCATTATCAAATAATTCGAGAATTGCCAGTACGTTCTTTCCGCATCGATCGATTCATAAGCAGACTTGGGTCTCACCGAATGGAAATACTCGAAATCAAATTGATCACGTTCTAGTAACAACACCTTTCTTTTCGAGCGTTCTGGATGTGCGATCCTTTAGATGTGCATACATTGCAAGTGACCACTTCCTTGTATGTGCAACAATAAGGTTCCACTTCCCAAATCCAGGCATTCCAAAATTCAATCAACGGAAACGTTTTAACATCTCATCATTAAAGAATGCTGAAACAGAAGAGAGATATCAAATCCATATTGCCGAAACATTGGAGAAATCAGAAACCATTAATGGAGACGTCGATAAGTCATGGTATTTGCTCAAAGATGCTGTTTTAAGCGCTGCTGAGGGAATACTTGGACGACCAGAGAATCACTCCCAGAAGCCATGGATGGATCAAGCATGCCTTGATGCTATTCAATACAAAAGAGATTGCTATCTGAAGTGTCTACAAGGACGCAACACCAGGTCCACGAAGAAGAATTATAAACTGGCAAGACAAGCCGTTACAAAGCTATGTAGACGAACGAAGAGAGAATGGTGGAAGATACAGTGTGAGGAGATTGAAAGCTTCAATAAGGAACATCAATCGCGTAACTTCTTTCAACAGGTTAAAACCTTAAAGAAGGGCCCTCAAACTAGATCGACTGCTATTGAAAACGAAGATGGGGAGCTACAAGTAGACCTTAAAAATATTTTAGATACTTGGGCCGCTTATTTTGAGAATCTTCTCAACTTAAGTGACCAGCAACAAGTCGGGCGACGAGCTAAGCTTATTCGTGCGTCAAAGGCACATGTAGAAGAACCCACCAGAGAGGAATTCGATGCGGCGCTGTCAAAATTAAAATGCAATAAAGCACCTGGTATCGACGATATAACATCCGAAATGATTGTACATGGTGGCGAAACTCTATCCTCAAGATTGTTTGAACTTGTTCAAATGATCTGGAGGACTGAAGCCATGCCACAGGACTGGAACACAGCTATGCTGATACCAATCCATAAAAAAGGTAATCGCCTACAATGTGCAAACTACAGAGAATCGCCCTCCTCTGCACAGCATATAAGATCTTTTCCTACATTTTGCTATCCAAAATCAATCCTTTTGCTGAACAACTGTTTGGAGAATATCAGTGTGGTTTCCGGCGGGGCCGAGGTACCACCGATGCACTTTTTTCGAGAAGGATGATTTTGGAAAAGTGTCGAGAGTTCAACATACCTGTGCACCAACTTTTCGTTGATTTCAGGCAGGCCTACGACTCTCTCGGACGAGAGACTCTATGGTCTGCTCTGGTGTCAATGGGAATTCTTGGTAAACTGGTATCACTATGCAAAATGACAGTACAGAACTCTCAATGCTGTGTACGAGTAAAGAACGAAATATCAAAGTTTTTTAAAGTCGACTCCGGTTTAAGACAAGGTGATGCTATCTCTCCTATACTTTTTAATTTCGCCTTGGAATATGTGTGCCGTCAAAAGAAACTACCGACTAATAACAATATCTTGTCAATAAACTCAGTACAGATGATTGCTTACGCTGATGATGTTGTCATCCTCGGCCGAAGTGAAGCTGTTATTAGTGAGACTTTCAAGTCGCTTGAGAGTGGTGCTAGGAAAATTGGTCTGCAAATTAACTACAATAAAACCAAACATATGAATGTTTCAAGAGAGGCTGAGAAGAAAGATTTGATGTGCGGCGATGAACGAATTGAGGGAGTTGAATCTTTTAAATATTTGGGATCAATGCTTGACTCAAACAACAGCATACTTACAGATATTAAAGCTCGAATCGCTGCAGGTAATCGAACTTTCTACTCAATTAAACCTCTCCTTGGATCACCGTATGTATCAACTAACACCAAGCTCAAGTTATACAAGACATTAATTAGACCGGTTGTGATGTATGGGTCACAAACGTGGACCCTTACACAAAATGACGAATCGCATTTATCTGTATTTGAGCGTAAGATCCTACGCTACATTTTTGGTCCACTTAAGACAGACGATGGAGAGTATAGAACCCGGTATAACTTTGAGATCAGAGACCTTCTTGAGGGTCCTGATATAATAGGTTGTATCCGTTCTAATAGGATTGCTTGTTTTGGGCATGTTCTACGAGCCGATTCACAGTCTGGAATGATTAGAAAAATGTACGTTAGTACCCCAGGGAGTGGTAGACCGCGAGGTAGACCACGACTACAATGGGAGACTGACGTAATAAACGACCTTAAAAAAATCGGCTGCCATGGTAATTATTAAGCGAATGACCGTGGTGAATATTCAAAGCTGATTAACCTGGCAACGCTCCTACATGGAGCATGCATGAACGCCTTAAAAAAAAAAAAAAAAAAGAAACAATACTTTACATAATTTTTTTTATTCATTATAGGCTGGGGCCATTACCTTTTTGAGATGAAAAAATTAGTAGCAGGTAACGGCCGGCTGGAATATATAGTTGAGGTCATAAACAATGAAAAAAAAAACTTTCGAACTTGAGATGAAGGGAAGTAGTGAAATGGGGTGATGTGTAAGGGGAGAAAACGGTTTTCCGTTATTTGTAACGAAACGAGGCCTCCTAGAGAAAAGTGTTTCATACAAAAGTTGTAGATAATAAAAAAATCTAAAACTTTAGCGAACACATTTTTCGACATAACCTCAAAGTTTGCGAGAAAATAATGAAAAACCGATTTTTCTGTTTTTTATTTTTTTTTCGCGTGAAAATTATTTAATTTTAATGAAACTTTGTGAAAGTACGTAACTATTTGCGCATAATAAGCATGAATTTTTTCAATTATGGAAAATAAATATTTTTCGAGATTTTACCATTTTTCCGAAAAAACACCCCTATCTCCGGCGAACAACTTTATTGATGTTTTTTTGGATTTTGATGTTGTTCTAGTGCTTATTTTTTTTGTCAAGATGTCTACTCTCAAATGGTATATCAATTTTAATGATTTATTGTTATTTAGCAGCTTAAAATTGAGAAAAACTGAAAAAAAAATTTTCGAATCTCGAACTTGTCGATTTTTTTAATTTTTTTCAATTTTTTAGCATATTTATGTTAATAGTTCATAATATTTTAAAGAAAAAACTTTCTTTGGTATAAAATAAATAAAGTTGAATGAATTTACTTATTGGAAACAACGCTAAAATTGAATAAAGTAAAAAATAAAAAAATGCTGTTACGTATTCAAACAGAAAAAAATTTACAAAGTTTAAAATTTAACAGCAAACTATAGGGTTACCACGTGTCCTACTTTCGGTAGGACAGTCCTACTTTGGAGCAAGAATGTCCTACGTCCTCCTTTACTATAAAAATGTCCTACTTTAGGCAAACTGTAATACAATATCTTACACTAAAAAAAATAGGTTTTTTTCTACCTATTTCTCTCAATAAACGCGCTACCAAAATAAGTAATTGTTATTGCACCTTTACTTATATTAAAATTGTAACTGATTATTTAACTTTATGTCAAAAGGTTAGTAACAATAGCAAATAATTTACATTGCTGACATATGTGAATATCTATGCTTTATTGCACGATTTATTCAGGTGGTAAACCACCATTGTTTAAATTTTGAAATAAACCCACCGTTAAACCTCTGTTCTTTTAAATAACTTTTGTTACAAAGTACCTGTTCTTAAAATTATTAATAAAATAAAATGACTGAACCGAATTTTGTTATAAAGTAAAACCTTTGGCTACAGAAAGCTAACGATTTTGAAGGAATATGTAAATACACAAAACTACTACTACTTATGAGTAACTTATACAGTTACTTAACTACTTATGAGTAACTGGCTTACAACATAAGTTTATTGATTTTTTTGAAAGTGCCAATGAATCAGCAGACGGCATGTTTGGCTGTATTTCTGAGTTCTTAAAACTTTAAGTTTAAGTTTTTCGAGTGTTACCGCATTGGAGGCTAATAACATCAATGCGAATTTGTATGCTATTATTCATTATAAATAAATAAATTAGCATTACAGAAATAACGCCCATACATTCATTCATACATTCATACTTACACCAAGCCGAAACCGAATTTTTTTAAAAAATTTATTTTTAACTGAAAATTGATGTGGCACAAATCCAACGAGTTTTTTAGTTTTGAGACATTAGGGGTAGTGTGTCCTAGTGTGTGTAGTAGTTTTGTGTATTTACGCATATTCCTTCAAAATCGTTAGCTTTCTGTAGCCAAAGGTTTTACTTTATAACAAAATTCGGTTCAGTCATTTTATTTTATTAATAATTCTAAGAACAGGTACTTTGTAACAAAAATTATTTAAAAGAACAGAGGTTTAACGGTGGGTTTATTTCAAAATTTAAACAATGGTGGTTTACCACCTGAATAAATCGTGCAATAAAGCATAGATATTCACATATGTCAGCAATGTAGATCGTTGTAGATCTTTTTACTATCTACAACTTTTGTATGAAACACTTTTCTCTAGGAGGCCTCGTTTCGTTACAAATAACGAAAAACTGTTTTCTCCCCTTACACATCACCCCATTTCACTACTTCCCTTCATCTCAAGTTCGAAAGTTTTTTTTTTCATTGTTTATGACCTCAACTATATATTCCAGCCGGCCGTTACCTGCTACTAATTTTTTTTATTTCAGCTATAAAAATTCATAACGGCCCCAGCCTATTATAATATATTGTAAATTGCAGTTATCATGAAATTAAAAAAAAATTCCAATATAATTTTTTCGTTCTATGAAAATTTTTGCTGCTTCTTAAAAGACAAAGTCTATGGTGTCCCGCTTTGCCAATATTAAAATCTGGTCACCTTAGTTTAAACTAATCGTTATTTTAGGAAAAATTTGTCTTAAAATGTATTTTTACCCGTTTCCTACTTAAATAAAAGATAATGAATAAGTTATATATTTTGTTGATTTTATTTTAATAATTTTTTTCTCGATATTTTTAAACATTAAATACATAAAAGCAAAATTGTGTGCCATCATCTTCAGCAATAGTATCACACTAACAACAGTCTAACATCATTACCAGCAATACAAATGAACACATCTTTACGAATACAGATTTGTAAAGCTGTCCTCTAAGCAAATATTTTTATTTAACTACAAAACTTCTATGAACTAACTTATATAAAAAAACTTATCTAAAATCTCTATCATATTCAGTTTTTTCTAACAGTTGCCATTTTTTGAATATAACGAAATTGGCATAGATTGAAAACACTCCAAAGTACCTTTATACCCACTTTAAAAGATGACTGTTCCTAAATATTGACGAAATTAGCTTGTACTGTCTATTGGTTTAAAAATTCGATTTTAATTTATGTTTATAACCATACTTCGACTAATAAACTAATAATAAATGTATAAACATAGTAGATAAATTGAAAATCCTTATGGTTATATATGTTTGAAGAATATATTTCACTATTTTTCATAACTAACAATAACTTTATATGTGTTATTATGGTTTTCCATATTATTCACTGTTTGTGTGCTTTTGTCACTTTTGAATTAAAATGCAATATTTAAAAATATACTTTTTACTGTTTATTTTTAAATTTATTTATAATAATATAAACTTCCTTATAGTAACAATTTGATTTTTATTTTTTTATTTATTTTAAAGAATATCGATTTCGACTTACGTCATCCTCAGTTCTAATAATTCAAGAATAATAATTCAAGAACTGAGGATGACGTAAGTCGAAATCGATATTCTATAAAATAAATAAAAGAATAAAAATCAAATTTTAATTTTAATAACTTTATACAACCCCTGTGAATGGGCGTGTCTAACAAAATTGTTTGGACATTTTGGCAACCTTACATTTGAGAAATTAAGTAAAAAATTAAATTAGAAAATAATTAATTTTGTGACACAAACTTATTGTAAATATATTAAAAATATAGACTAAATTGTTTTTTTAACATTTTTAATCAAAATATCCTTATCTGATAATTGTAATTTTAGCAGCAAAATGCTTTGGAATGTTGACAATTTTTTTACAGGTTTTGATGCAGTCCGCCATTTTTATGAATAAATAACTGTATAAACACAATTAATTGTTGTAAAAAAAAACAGTTTAAATACTAATTTGTATAAAACTGAATTAAAATTCAATACTTTAAGAACAAAATACAGAAAAAAACTCTTTAGTTTGTTTTGAAATACGACGTAAACAAATGAAATGACATTGACAGATTGGCAAACTTAACAAAAAATTAAAAAAAAAATGCTTCACCGATTATTTGTGTGCGTACACGTAGCGACACTTCCTTATATATTTATTCAATGCATGGAATACATTTTTGATAAGTAGACAATAGAATTTATTGACAATTTTTATAATGGAAAAAAATCTGCAATTCTATTTAATAATTTATTATTCAATTCGTGGGACTTTTTTGGGTGAAGAACCCAATTTAAGATTTAATATATGCTGTGGTTGATTTTTTTTAATAAGGTAGTAAAGTTTGTGGAGGAAAGCATTGTAAAGGCTGAAATTTACATATAACAGAAACAGTTCCATACAAATTTTACAGAAACAGAATTTTTTACTGTCAAATTTGTATAAAATTCTGTTTCTGTTGTATGTGAATGCCCGGCTTAAGCGATGATGAACGTGTGTCGTGTGCTATGGAACGATATTTTGAACTTCCTTGAGATTTCCTGATTGACAATTCAGCCACATTTCTTCTGGGCTGGAGTGAATCAAGCTGGTCCGTAAGTTTGGTATTACTAATCAACCGTATTGCTTTTCTCTGTACATAGTCTAGACATTTTATTGTTGACTGACAAGCACCTCCTCAAACATAACAAGACAGCAGTTTTCCATACATGGACGAATAAAGGACTTGAAGATGAGCAAAATTTGATCGGGATTGAAATACTTTTTACATCGACTCAAGAATCCTAATTTTTGCATTGCAGATTTAGGGAGGTTGAACACATGTTTATTCCATTTCAGGTTATTTTTAATATCCACTCCACGAAGTCTAACTGATTCAACCTCACGCAATTCCTCATGGTTCATCGTAATAGGGAAATTTTTATGTCGCTCTATTCGTGAAAGGCGGCAAAGTTTGGTTTTGGTTGGATTAAATGAAACAAAACGATCACCCCATTCCATTATGCGATCCAGGTCTTTGTTGATAGAATCAATTAGCAGCTCTCTACCGTGGTAACAGCAGCATGAGATCGAAATTTAGGAGATGCATGTGATGCATGCAATGTGCTGTCATCAGCAAAACTATGGCCTGGGTGCACTGTGGAAATAAGTAAATCATTAATGTATAGAAGAAACAAGGTTGAAGAGAGTGCAGAACCTTGGGGAATCCCAGCATCGGTTGTAAAAATATTGAATGTAATACCATCTAAATTAACATGAAATTGGCGACCTGTAAGAAAACTATGAATCCATGAGACAGTAAGATGGTCTATTCCATAAGATTTTAATTTAGCTATAAGATTTTTATGCCACACTTAATCAAATGCTTTAGAAATGTCAAGTGAAATACTGAATGTTTCACCGTGGTTTTCCAGCGATTTGTTCCAGAGATGGGATACGTAGGCTAACAGATCACCTGTTGCATAACTTCTACAAAAACCGTACTGCTTATCATCAATAATTCGCGACATTTCCAAATAATCTATTAAAATGTAGTTAACATATTTTTCAAATATTTTAGCCAAAACCGACAGAATTGCAAATGGTCTATAATTGTTAGGGTCTATCTTACTGCCTTTCTTTGATATGGGTTGAACGCTGGCCAACTTCCAAGAATCGGGAAATATTCCGGTTTTATAAGATAAATAGAAACATTTTGTTAAAATTGAATGTAGTTGCCTAGCAAATTTTCTAAGAATGAGGTTTGGAATACCGTCGGGGCCAGCAGATTTGTTGATATTGATAGAAAGAAGCATTTTCCGTACAATATTGCAACGAAAAATAATTGGTTTCATTTGCGTTACAACTGGGAAAATGAGTGTGGGAGAATGGGGAGGTTCAACTATGCTTGAGTTTTCTGCGAAAATACGACCCAAAAGATCCCTATCTGTATAATCCTATTATAAAGATAGTTTCATCAACACCTGAGATCTTCAGTGCTACAAAATTATGATGCTTAGAGTTCAACTCGTAAGCCTCAATTCTCATACATGAAAGTGAATTTCGAATAAATACACAGAACACCATGCTTGTTATAAAAGGAATGTTCCAATTCGTAACTAGGCATCCGGTATTTATCGAGATCCAATTTCGATGATTTTTCAGTGACAATTATTTCGGTAAGAAACAATATGTCAGGTTTATTTTTTTCGATGTAGTGATGTCGTTTAGATTCGAATTGAGACCTCTTATGTTGGTGAAGTCAATGCTAAGCTGTTGGTTCACTCTGCTGCCATTTTGTTGAGACATAGACTTACCCTTTGCCATTGCAGGTATAGATACTGAAATTCGGCCAGGCCTAAATTTCAACACTACACAGTACAAAGTCATAGAATTATAGCGTTGTCGCTGAGCGTTTTTCATATAAAAATGTAGTTTGTAGTTTATCGTCTAGTTTTTGTCTGAAACAGAACCATCCAAAAATTATTCAACCGCGACAAACAGCAGGCAATATATAAATACACTGCAGGATTTTTTTATAAACTATGGTAGTTTGGTGTTGGTCGGGATTTTTTGGTACTAAAGCGGGACGTCGGGACAAAACGAATTACGGAACAATCCCGCCGAAATCGGGACGACCGGAACCGCCCTAGTTCAAGGAAAGCCAATTTTCAACGGCCCAAAGCAGAATGGACTTGAGATCACTATTAAGTTCTTCAATGCAGTCATTTAAATTCAGTCGGGACTTAGCATGCAGAAGTTGGACGTTTGAAGTTGGACAAGATTTGGAAATATCATTGATAAACATTGAAAACAACAAAGATCCCAATATATGTATATTTTGTTCCGAGTTTGCCATTTAAAAATCTGGTTCCCTGTTCATCATTGATGTACTGTAAATGCGACATAATCAGTTCGGGAGGGATCACGTTCAATTAATTCACAATCAACCATAATTTTTAGAAGTTTAAAAACGAGCTTCAGCCCATAACCCTCAACTATTTTTTTTAACTAGAGTTGGAAAAAGACTGGCAGTTCCATTTTCTTCAAGCAATATATAAATTCTATTTACTACTGTAGCTAGATTCTGGTTGTATGGAATTATTTCGTGGAATGAGATTTCGTACTAAATGGGATTTTTGCATTCAGATTCAGTGGAATGAGAAAATAAATTCCGCATTTGTGGGATGAACTGTCATATTATCTCGTCAACGAATTTATAGACGAAATGCGGATATTTGCTTTGAAATTTTGTATAGACGCACAAAAATGGAGAAAAAAATGTCGAAAAAAGTTACGATAAATCAAAAAGATATCTGGCGCCAAGATTTTTTTCTATTTGTTTTCTAATCACAAAATTACACTTTTTTGATGCGATGTTATTCAAATATGTTCCTTCTACAAAATTTACTATCCCGATTTCCTATATGTATATAAGATAAACAGATCAAAACTATCCCTTTCACTACATTTACTTAATTTACCTTAAAAAAAATTTTTAAAAAATCCGCTTGCGCCTAAGTTCAAGTAATCATGCCAAAAGAAATTTTAGTTAATTATTTAGAGGAGAATATGGATTTGGCACGTGGGAGTTAACGATATTTTATTTTATTATTTATCAATAACTATTTTAGAAAAATTAAATTATTTATTTAATTTATACACAAAACATATTGTTTTGTATGCTTCTCGCAGATTTAATAAGGCAGACGGAAATAGGGAAATAGGACGATGTGGCAAAATACACTATTCAAACACACTATTTATTAAATTCTGAAGAACAATTTTACAGCTAAAATCTATAGCGTGTAAACTAGCTATCGAAAGAAACACAAATAAAAACAAGTCAATAACGGTGCATGCACAATGTATAAGGTTTTTCCTCATGAGATTTGAGCAACTTTGTATTATTCTTTTTTAATAGAAATACAATGCATTAAAATTTAGGTAGCTCAATTCTCTATTAATCATGAGGAAAAAGTTACGAAATTTTTATCTTTTTCATTGAGGAAAAAGTATTTTAAAAATAAATTTTTTTTTTCTCAAAATAAATTTTCATACAAACTTGGATCTCATGAGTAAAAGTATTTTCATTGTGCATGCATTGTAAACTGACAGAAGAATTCCATTTTCAAAAATTTGTACTAGCTTAGAACTTGTACTAAAAAGGCTATCTCGAAAAGAGAACGAGAATACAAATTAGTGGAATGGAATTATTTAGTGAGAAATCAAAATTCGAGATAAATAATAATTCCATTCCACTTCATTTTTTCTCATAGAACCAGAATCGAGGTACTGGTCGAGTGTGGATTCTGATCGGTTTTGTCAATTTTTTGTCTAATTCTACAAAAACTGTTTTGTCAATTCTGTAAAAACCCCGCAATATATATAACTAAAACATTTAAATTGCATGAATTTCTTTTAGATAAACGTAGTTTTTTTCTTGTGTAAATCAAGCAAACAGAAAACTTTATTTTGTCCTATTTTGGTCTAAACTTTGACAAAACCGATCAGAATCCACTCTGCTGCATGTTCGTAATTTTGTAGAATTTGTAAATAGAACTTCATGAACTTCAATGTCGAGCCATGATAATATTTTTTATTTCATACTGATATCTAAAACGAAATTTTTCGGATTATTTAAAGTACAAAAAGTTGAACTTTAATGTCCTAGGACTTAATAAAATTTTATAAAGTCCTAGGACGTTAAAGTTTTACGTTTTGTACCATAAACGTTGAACTTTAACGTCCTAGGACTTTATAAAATTTTATAAAGTCCTAGGACGTTAAAGATCAACTTTTTGAGCAAAATTTAAAACTCATTTCTTTTTATTTTAATAAATTTCCAGTATGAAATAAAATTTTGTATTTCATTTTGGCCTCGGCTAGACGCCTCGGCCGTAAACAACTAGCTCGTACTTTAAAGTTTCACTTTTCGTTCTAGATAAATAAATAACTATTTTGTATACGCTCCCGAAAATAGCTATTTGACGGACTCATTTCAGTCCGTAAAATGCTTAATTTTCGGCCTAGGCCGTAAAAGTCGTCATAGCAACCATTTTAGAACAATTTTAAATGATTCAGTCGATAATATTTTAAAAATGTATTAAACCTAAGAATACAGTTATTAAAATACATATTAATTAGGCATATCTCTGTGAACTCAACAATATCTAATCTAACAGGTAATAAATAATAAATAAATAATCTTATACGGAAAAATGAAAATGAAATAAAACAAACAAACATAAATGAATAAAACAAACTTGTTTAAACAAACTTGTATAATATTCAAGGCTTTCTTTTCCATTCGATAAGGGCGATGATACATGTAAAAGAAATATCTTTCAGACATAAAAAATTTCGCATTTAATTGGTTGAGGGGCGGTAACATTTTTTAAATTTCAAAATAAATTTCAAAAAAATATTTTTGACTGAAAGACAGAAAAAATATCTGTAAGATATAAACACATAACCTAGAAAGATATTTTTTGCTTGACAGTTAAAACTGATTAACTGAAAAATTGATTTTAAAAGCAAGTTTTACCAATAATCAATTACAATTAACTTAATTTGATCATTTAGCTACAATTAAAATAATTTGTTTAATTATTCATGTAGATTTAGATTAGGCGATTATCGCAACAAAAAAATAAAAATTTGGTCCAATGTGAAAATGCCAAAATCTATATGAATAAGTAAACAAATTATTTTAATTGTAATTAAATAATCAAATTAAGTTAATGTAATTGATTATTGGTAAAACTTACTTTTAGAATCAATTTTTCAGTTAATCAGTTTTAACTGTCAAGCAAAAAATATCTCTCTAGGTTATGTTTTTATATCTTACAGATATTTTTTCTGTCTTTCAGTCAAAAATATTTTTTTGAAATTTAAAAAATGTTATCGCCCCTCAACCAATTAAATGCGAAATTTTTTATGTCTGAAAGATATTTCTTTTACATGTATCATCGCCCTTAATAATTATTATGGTTTCGAATATTTCGCTGGTATCTAATGGATTAGGTACTCTGGAATATTTTGGAGAGCTATTACAAAAAAATATTGTTTGCCTCACGTACCTAAATCAGGTTTTTTCGGACTCATTTGCTATTCCGGACTCGGCTAACGCCTCATCCGGAAACAGCAAATGTTCGTCCTAAAAGACCTTATATTAGGTACTTGATACAAAAATAGCTATTTTTGTACGAGTAAACCGTAAAATGCACTTTTATGATTAAAATTGAAATAAAAATGCCTATAAAATTGAAATAACACATACGTTCCTTTGGAGCGAAATAGCTGTTCAAAGCAGCTTTTGAGTACATCACCAATGGAACGCCGAAAATTAGAAAAATTTTAAAATATAGCCATACAATTTTATTATTCTCAAACATTTTTATTTTGGGCTGATGTTTAGATCTGAATGGTCCATTTTATTATTAAAAATACCAAAACAAGTTTATAAACGATCTAAATAAAATCGAAAAATAATCTGCTTTTCAACTACACAACTTGTTCGAGGTAGTGTGCCATTGTGTAGGCACGCCGCTATTTATTTTAATCTAGTGTTTAATTGAATCCGTATTAAATTTATTTTGACATCACGATATTTTTTTTCCCTTTCGATTTTTATTATTTGCACTTCTGTCTTTCACTATATTTTGTTTGCAAACAGAAAGAAATTGTAAACAAATAATATTTGATCACAATTCGGAAAGAAAGAGAAAATGTAATGATTTTGAGATTATTTAATTGCTCTGTGTATTGTGTGCAGTATGAGTAAGTTTTTTTTTATACTTTGAATGGTGTTGGTGAACTCGGCTTTTACCTAAACGATAAAACAAGTTACTATCATTTGAGCTTTCCGTTATTAGGTAACGTGGCAATTCTGGTTAGAAAAATCTTTTAGTAATTATCGTGATCTCGAACATAATAACAAATTTAAAATTTTTGTTATAAAAATAAAAACCGTGAACTTTTTGTCAAAACTTGATTGTTTCTATGATCCCTTGTATCACAAACATCTATTATGATATTCGTTGTTATTTTTTCCTATTTTACAATTTTGTTACCGACTTGATATCAAAATAATTATATTAAAATTTAAAATTTATTATTTTTTTTTCTTTCAGCTTTCTTCTGTAGATAGGTTCTTCTTTTAATTTATATTTTAATTTGTCGTTTTTAGGTAGATTTCATATAAAAATCTACCTATTGCAATGGGCTTCATCTCGGAATTTCGGAAAAATTTTTGTGCGTTTGTTTTGTTTTTTTCTGCCCAATCCAACACATGGTTAAGAAACTAGAAGCTTTATACTAGAAAAAAACTCTGTTTTTTAGATCCGTTATAACGGCCGTTTGGATTCTAATATTTTTAAAAACTTCATAAATTTAGAATCTTTGAAGCCTTTTGAATCAGTTTCTTTCAAAAAAAAGACTTCTGCAGTTGGAGGTTTCTGAGTGAGCGGCTCCAACAAAAAAGCTTGTAAAACACAAAATGCGTTTGAATCAACCGGCGCTCTCACAGTTGCATTTGTGGAACCAGATCAAAAAACCTTTCTTAAAAATGTGTGTTTTATTAATATCTTGGACAAGTTCGTAAATCAGAAAAATCTGACACATGGTTAAGGAACTATAGGCTTTATACTAGAAAAAAAAGTGTTTTTTTTAATCCGTTATAACGGCCGTTTGGATAATAATATTTTTTAAATCTTCAGAAATTTAGAATCTGTGGAAATATTTTAATCTGCTTCTTATAAATATAAACCTCTGTAGTTAGAGGTTTTTGACTTGTTGGCTTCAACAAAAAAGTTTGCAACAATCCCCAACTACAATTTCCAAAAACCTTATAACAGTCAATGTCAAACTTATAACAGTCAAAAAAATAAAAGATTTGAATAGAAGAAATAAATTTTTTTTCTTAGAAATAAACTATTTTGATATTTTGCAGTAATTGCACGACATATGATATAGAATAGGTTTGTGTCATAAATTATCACACACATGTTCTGTGGTAGATTTGATATTTGTTTGTTGCAAAATTGGATAGATATAATTTTGCTTGTAGGTAGCTAATTTTCTTTTTAAAATGTGTTCGATATCTGTTTTAAATTAGTTTGTTTTGTTTAAGCTAATCTGATACATCAGATTCTACTGGCACACAAACTGTCTGATCTCGAAATCTACCTATTTCTAGCGGATATACGTGCCGCTTGGACTTTTTTTTTTATTTTAGGTTTTAAATATTTTTATTCAATTTAGATTATTTTCTTTTGTTAATTTTAAGATATTTCTCAGATCAATAATTTAGTTTCAAGAAAATAAAATGACCACTTAACTTTAATTTGAAATAGCCTTGGTGAACGCTCTTGACAATAATTCCAACGTGGGTTTTAGCGCCAAAAATTTTCTCAAGTTTTGAAAAAATTTTCAAATTTCAATTTTGTAGAAAATCAATTTTTCTTCCTTAATTAACGGCACTAAACCTCGTAGCAACGAGTGGATTTAGGGCCGCGCTTTTGATTTGATAATGGATTGCAGAATACTCGGCGCGTTTCAGAACCTTTTAACCATAAAAATCGGTCACGTTACTATTCACTTGGTAATAAAAGAAGTCAAAACTTATGATTTTTATGGAAGAAAATCTTTTCGCTGATGATACTGTGATCTCGCGTTAACACGGCCTTTCAATTTACGGATTCACTAAAGTAATGCAAATATAAATTACTTTAAATTGCAATACACAAGAAAAAATAAAATTTACTTACGAAATTGACTGAACTGAATACCGTAATTTCACAAAAGCAAAAATTTTCCGCTGATAGCGATTTCTAATATAAAAAAAAATAAAATCCTATAGATAACTAATTTGAACACAAGAATTATCAGTGCTACTTACGAATTAATTACCATTTAACACTAGGAAATAACAAAAACTAAATTTTTTTAGTTTTATGACCGCGTGAATATAAAATTTTATTTTATTTTTTTTTCGGTGCACGTTTTTAATTTTTATAACAAAAATTTTAAATTTGTTATTATGTTCGAGATCACGATAATTACTAAAAGATTTTTCTAACCAGAGTTGCCACGTTACCTAATAACGGAAAGCTCAAATGATAGTAACTTGTTTTATCGTTTAGGTAAAAGCCGAGTTCACCAACACCATTCAAAGTATAAAAAAAAAACTTACTCATACTGCACACAATACACAGAGCAATTAAATAATCTCAAAATCATTACATTTTCTCTTTCTTTCCGAATTGTGATCAAATATTATTTGTTTACAATTTCTTTCTGTTTGCAAACAAAATATAGTGAAAGACAGAAGTGCAAATAATAAAAATCGAAAGGGAAAAAAAAATATCGTGATGTCAAAATAAATTTAATACGGATTCAATTAAACACTAGATTAAAATAAATAGCTGCGTGCCTACACAATGGCACATCGTGGGGACGACCCACACCTGAGAGTCACATTTAAGCCGGGCTATATAAAAAAAAAATCTTTACAGTACGTAAGATATTGAGCAACATTTTACGTCCGAATATCCTTAACATGGTATACACCTTTGTAGCGACCTTCTAGATCTACAATTTTGTATGCTACATTACCGACTGCTTCGCTTTTTCAAATTTAGGAGCCAATTTAGCAGACAACTTATCTCCTTTATTGCTCTTTACAAAATTTTGGACGTAGACAATCTGTCCTATTTTAAAATTCCGTTTTCTGCTTCTAAGATTGTATTTTTGAGAATTTCTTTTGTATGCTTCATACAAATGATGTAATATATTATCTTTTGCTACACTAAGTCGATCCACTTTTGAGTTTAAACTGAGGTAACTGGGTTCGATTACATTTAATTCTCGTTTTAAGGCATATGAGCTACCGTGCAACACTAAATGTTGCCCAAATACAGTAAAATGTGGAGACATTCGAGTTGCTTCATGCACTACATTTCTTATTGCACCCGCGATCTTATCTAAATGGACATCCCATGTGTTATGCTGTTCACGAACGTAGGAGCGAATACCGCTCAAAATCGATTGGTTTACTCGTTCGGAAGCATTCGGGTGTGGTGAATGCTTCGGAGTAGACATGTGATTTATCCCGTATTTGGACATCAAATCAGCGACCATTTTTGAAATAAATTGACCACCATTATCTGGTACAGACGATTCATCCGCAATTATTCTTCTATCTCCGCACCATTGTAGTAGTAGTAATTATAATCGGTAAATATATAATTGGTTTGAAACAATAAATGTGCCGAATTTGCTATATTTTTGATAAACCAAATAAATAAAATAAATTATAATAAATAATAATAGGTATTATAAAGAAAATTTTTTTTATAATTACAAATAAAAATTAAATTAAATTATTCAAAAGAAGAAAATTTTCGTATTATAACAATAGTTTAAATAATATCTGAATTAAATTATTTTAAAAATCAAATAATTAGTAAAATCTAAATTTTGAATACCTATTGGAAAAACGAATAATTTATTAAATTAATTAATTATAAGTTTTAAATTAACACAAATATAAATTAACAGATGTAAAAAAAAAAATAAAATAAAATAAACAATTATTATATTAAAATTAATATAATAAAATTTCATATTTATGAAATATTTCAATATACCTATATATATTTGGCTAGAAAGTAGTATAATAGTATAAATATATAGTAGTATTGGTATGTTGTATATAGTAATTAAAATTAGGTAGAACGATCGATCGTATTTATTTTGTAGTAGAGAATTTTAGTAAAGTTTGGAATATTTGGAATTATAAATCATTGTTGCTATTGGTTGATTAAAGTGAAGACATTTTAGTTTTGAATTTCATTGTATATTGAGTCTTTGATTTCTGAACATATTTTCGATAATTTCGTTGGGTTTGTTTGATTGTTTTGTTGTTGTTTTTTTTTTTGCATTCGATTTGATGGTAATAATTATATACCTAATGTTTCTTTCTTTTGGATTTGTTTAAATTCGATTTGGATTGTCGATTTAATTTTTTTTTTTTTGAATTTTCGGGTCTGAGTTTTTTTTATTGGGAATTTAAGACTTACTAGATACTTGATTGAAGACAACGATTCGTATTGTACATCTATGCATAGGAGTTGTGATATTCGGCGTATTTTTTTTTTTTAAGTAAATGAATTGTGTAAATATGAATGTTTAAAGTTTAAATCACAAAGGGTGAGTCGTGTCGTGATGTCAAAATAGAATGAAGACAGAATCATTCAATTTCCTCTGCAGCACTAAATAAGTGGATTTGATTAGGTAGCAAAAACCTACGACATAGCTGATCACTAGCCGGACAACGTGCTGCCGCTACCTTTCCAACTCAATCCATATCTGAGACAAACATCTTGTCACAGTAGAGTAGATCAAAGCAAATTTGGTAAGTTTAATTTTCAATGGAACGCGCCTATAAATGCCTAAAGTTATTATTATTACTATCATTTCGAAAAACTACTTGGATAAAATAATTTTCTAAAAACATATTTTACTATATTATGTAAATATATGTATTTTTATTTATGCAGATAATACAGAAACTTACTCGTAAAAAAAATCTTGTATGCAATTCGGGCATAAAGTATCTTTTTTGCTTTCGAAAAGGAAAAGACATACTTTGCACCCCTAATACATAAATAGCTATTAATTGCTATTCCTAAAATTTAAAAAATATATAGTTGTTTGATTGTTTTGTTATGCCCTTGTCCGATAACATAGGCTGGAAAAAATTAAAATCATATTTTAATTTATAATTTTATTCCAAATTGCTCTGTAAATTGTTCTTCGGCAACCAGTTTATCCCAAAGAGAATAAAACGGTAGTTGAAATATATCACTCACTTATATATATAACTCACTGAAATATATCACTCACCCGCAGGAGGGGTCGATGTTGATCGATTATGATCAATGTTGATCTACGGGTCTGACTACTCCGCGTACTCCAGTCCCTGCCATTGACATATGTGTCAGCGTGAGATATCACATACCACTGGCAATGGCAGGAGATATCCTTAGCCGAGATGATATCTTAGGGTGCTGGCGGACGATCTTTAATTAGTCAACGGTAGCACTCCCAGTCTTAGCTGGGTCGCGTTCCGCAGTGGTACCGCTTGTTAGCTCTTCCGATGAATCAGACTAACCACTGGCGAAGCGTGCTTCTGAAACTAGGGTAGACATATTCAAAAGTTTTATTAATTTGCCAGTAGAAACTAATTATAGTACATTAAGATGAGAGGACAGAAAGCTAAGGTTTTTGGAGGTATGTGGAGTTTGTGAGTCGAAGCGCCAACCGAGATTTGCACCCACATTTAAAATGACTTACGTCCGTGCATCATATACTATATTTTTTATTCGCCGCAAGCAAAATATCTATCTATATAAATAAAAATGTAAATGTTCGTTTGTTCAAAATATGTAATCTCCGAAAATACTTGATCGAATCTTGGACACAACGTTGCATTTGAATACAGGAAGGTTTATACATAGTTTTTTATATTTTTTTTTTCGTTATACATATGTATATGTTTTATAACGTAGGCTGTCAACAATTACAAGTGTCTCACCTGCTTTATTCTCAAATCACTCAACTTTATGGTCGATTTTAAGTTCATGCTCAATTTAATCGATTAGTTTCGTATAGTGATAGGCCCAAAGATTATTTTATCCAATTTGTAAACCAATAAGGTTGCAACGTGTTCTCCTTTTGGTAGGACTGTCCTCGGTAGGAGTAAAAATGTCCTCAGTTCTCATTTACTATAAAAACATTCTCCTTGAAGCAATCTGTAATACAATATTTTACACTGAACAAAATAGATCTTTTTGCTACATATTTTTCCCAATAAACGGATCAGGAAAATATAAAATCGTGATTTTGCACGTGAATCGCACCTTTACTTATATCAAAGTAACTGATTATTAAAATTTGTGTCGCAAGGTTGGTAACAATATGAATTAATTTACATTGCTCTATAATATATGTGAATATCTTTACTTTTACTATATCGCACGATCAGGTGGTGAGCCATTGTTTAAGAAATTTTGGATTCAATCCACCGTTAGACATCTGTTTTTTTAAATAACTTCTGTTACTAATTATCTGTTCTTAGTATTATAAATGAAATAGCTGATCTGCATATTATTTGTGATTGTTATAAATTAAAGCATTTGGCTATAAAAAACTTACCATTTTGAAGGAAATTTAAATATATAAAACAGTACTGTGCATGAATAACTAACTAACAACTTGCGCTTATTGATTTTTATGAAAGTGCCAATGAATCAGATGGTAAGTTTAGCTGTATTTCTGAGTACTTAAAAACATTAAATTTAAGTGATTCGAGTGTAGCAATACCATTGAATGCTGATAACATCAATACGAATTTGCATGCTATCATCCATCATAAATAAATAAAAGGATTACAGAAGTAATTGTCGTATGTGCAATCAAATATTCCGAAGCTAACGTTTGAACAAAAAACAATTTACGATCAACTAATGCAAAATGTTGATAACGGGGTTGGAGGAATCTTTTTCTTGGATGCGCCAGGAGGAACTGGCAAAACGTTTCTAAAACGATTCTTTAACGATTCTAGCAGTAATTCGATCGTAAAATAGCATAGCTTTAGCTCTTGCGTCGTCCGGCATAGGTGCGACATTGCTACCATATGAAAGAACAGCTCATTCCGCTTTGAAATTTCCATTAAATACGCAATTCATTGAAACGGCCACATGCAACCTTTCCAAAGGATGGGGAATGGGAAAAGTATTGCAGAAATGTAAACTAATCATTTGGGATGAATGCACAATGGCGCACAAAAAATCACTTGAAGCGCTTGATCGATCATTGCAAGATTTGCGTGGAAATACCAGAACATTTGGGAATGCATTAATATTGCTTGCAGGAGATTTCTGACAAACATTAGCTGTAGTTCCCCGATCAACACCAGCAGATGAAATAAATGCTTGCTTGAAATATTCTACTTTGTGGCGATACGTGAAAAGGTTAAAATTATCGACAAACATGCGCCAAAAAGATAAATCAGCTGAGATATTCTCATATCAATTGCTGAGAATTGGTGACGGAAAGGTGCCGGTTGATTTAACAACAGGACGAATTTTATTGCCTCATAACTTCTGCAATTTAGTGTCGTCAAAAGAGGAATTAATTGAAAAAGTGTTTCCTGATATTCAAATTAATCATAAGAATCACGATTGGCTGAGTGAACGAATCATTTTAATTCTGTCTAATATTCAACAATTTAATTTAATTCTGTCTAATATTCAAAGCGAGGAAGTCACATACAAGTCCGTAGATACTGTCATGGTAGCAGATGAAGCAGTTAGCTATTCAACAGAATTTTTGAATTCACTTGATCTATATATAATATATATATAATATATATATATATTAGACTGGTCGTTAAAAACTAAATTTTCCGAGACGCCCCCTAGAAAAATTCTTTGTGGTCAAAAAACCACAACGGCATTATTTTTTTTTTTTTTAAATCAAAAGAACACGTGCCGCAAAATCGTCGAAGTTGATTTTTTGAAAAATTCGTAGATATTTTCAAATATCTCATAAAATTTGCAGATGTCAAAAAAAATCTCATAATCATTTTGGTAGGAAATTTAATTTTCTACAAAAAAGGTCCCAGTCATTTTTTCCCTAAAACGTATAGTTCTCATGATATTTTGAAAATGAACTTGTAAGTTTTCGTAATTTTTAAAAAACAGAAAAAATAAAGATGTCGAAAAATTCCTAATTTTCTTCTTATGCTGTAGAATGAAATGTATAAAAAAATAATCGTGACAAAAAAAATCAAAATTAGTACTTTTTCGTCGAAATTTTCATCGCTTGGTTTTACGAGTTTCGAAGAATTTCAAGTTTTATTTCAAAATATCATCAGAAATATAGGTTTTAGGAAAAAAATGACTTGAACTTTTTTTGTGGAGAATTAAATTTCCTACAAAAAAGATTATGTGATTTTTTTTGACATCTGCATATTTTATGAGATATTAACAATTTTATCAAAAAATAAACTTCGATGATTTTGCGGCACGTGTTCTTTTGACTTAAAAAAAAAAAAATAATGCCGTTGTGGTTTTTTGACCACAAAGAAGTTTTCTAGGGGGCGTCTCGCAAAAATTAGTTTTTAACGACCAGTCTAATATATATATATATATATATATAAATATATATATATATATATATATATATATATATATATATATATATATATATATATATATATATATATATATATATATATATATATATATATATATATATATATATATATATATATATATATATATATATATATATATAGATATTAACAATTTTATCAAAAAATAAACTTCGATGATTTTGCGGCACGTGTTCTTTTGACTTAAAAAAAAAAAAATAATGCCGTTGTGGTTTTTTGACCACAAAGAAGTTTTCTAGGGGGCGTCTCGCAAAAATTAGTTTTTAACGACCAGTCTAATATATATATATATATATATATATATATATATATATATATATATATATATATATATATATATATATATATATATATATATATATATATATATATATATATATATATATATATATATATATATATATATATATATATATATATATATATATATATATATATATATATATATATATATATATATATATATATATTGTTTTGCCACTTTATAATGGCTTGGACTTTTCACTAAAATTATTCAAAAGAAAAAAATTGTAAACGGAATCGTGAATCATCCCCACACTAATCTAGAGTTAGGAATCTCTTAAAATAGGTCGATTTACCTTAACATAGAATAATAATAAAAAAAAATCTAATATCTAGTATTAATAATGTACAATAGAAATTACTCACAAATAAAGAGAAATTGTTAATTGGTTGTCTTCCAGATCCTTGATACTGCTAGTATTCTTTTACCATACACCATTCAATCTTTCCAGGTTTCACTTTAATCAGGTTAACAACGGTGAATGACGATATGCTTCACCAGGACGCTTCTTCAATAGCCAGAATACGACAATCTTCTCCACGGCATTAACGTAAACAAACTATATTGGAACAATTTATTCCTTCCAAACGACAGCATTAATGATATCGCCAGTGATTAATGTTAGTAATGATCATGCACGATGATTTCCATAACAGCATCAATACTTGGATATCCAACATAAGAATATTAATTTGTAAATAGATAACATCAACAATGACTACAATGCCGATTGATAGTAACAATCATCAATTACCACTTTCGTAACAGTTATCTAATTTACCTCGAATCATCCAAATTGTAACAGGTAACGGTGAATAATAATGGCAATAGTGATGAGTAACAGTAACAATCATCAATGAAAATTTCTTCAGTAACTTAGAAGTAAAACTTATGTTGTATTAAGTTGTTATATATAATATTACCTCTTGTAATTGACCAAAGATTTCATGTGGTCATGCTTGGCATGACTACCTTGATGACAGCTTTTACTATAGTTTTCCTGCATCCATGGATTGTTTCCAACCCCAAAATTGAATAATAACACTGGATGTATTAGTTTAATTTAAAAATTTTCTTTTTTTTTCAATAACTTTAATTATTAAAACAATAAAAACAATTATCATGAATTACTTATGGAAGCTATTTCTTTTTTTTCTCATTTTTCTTACACAGAAGAATTAAAAAACAAGTAAAACTTTTCTACTATCCAAAATCGAATTGTTTGATAAGCAAACATGGAATGAATGTCTGAACAAAAAAGTTAGTAAAAATGTGATTTTCTTTTCATCTTCTAATGAAAATCAAAATCGTGTAACACCAAGATTCAGCAAAAATTAGCAACGACATCTGTTCGTTAGAATTGGAACGTTCGTTTATTTTTTCAGTATATTCGAAATTTAACTAGCCGTTAAGTATTAGAAAATTTTAAAATGATTATTAATGTAAAAAATGAACTGAAACTAATGAAATACATTTTTATTGAATTAGAAAAAGAAGATGAATTGGTTTTATTATTGTTTAGGCGAATATAACGGACGTTACACCATGAATTCAAGGTAAAAAACCAATATATTTACCCTTGAAATCACAAAAACGTCGTCACCCCCTCTACGTCAGAAACCACCGAACTACTTCCCACAACTAATCTGTATCTTGGATCGAGTAACCCACAGTCACTGGCGTCAGGACCGATGACCGGTTCCAACACTCATGAGGTCCCTAGGAACTTCACTGAGTATTGAGACCGACCAACCATCCGAACGTCAGCACTATGGACACCCCGATACAACCAGTAAGTATGACACTGAAGATGTGAACCCCAGAGACGACAATCAGCCAGAGGAACAACCCTACCGAACGTAAGACATCATTCCCTGATGTCTTTCGCGTGATGGACTCCAAGATTCTTACCGCTCATATCTATGCACTCATAAAGTACATTTCCAATCTTAGTTTTAATAATTGCAGGTAAGAACTTTGGAGCCAATTTTGCCGAGAATTTTTTTGTAGCGTCACTCAAATGATGTTGCCGTACAAACACACGTTGTTGTGGTTGAAAAGTCCGTAGTTTAGATCGCAGGTTATACTGATGTTGCGATTTCTTGAAAGCTGCTTTTAAATTTTCCTGAACCGGTTCCTGAGCAGAGTCAAATGATCAGAGCGTTTTAATTCCTCACCAGCATCGTCACCAAGCTGGTGTAGTGATCTCAACAATTGGTAAGTATTTCCATCCGATATTGGATGTTGACCAAATAATAGATAGTACGGTGAGTACTTGGTAGCTGAATGTACTGCAGCCCGCAGTGCATATGCGATTTCACCAATTTGTGAATCCCACTTGGTGTGTTGACCTTTTATGAACGCTCAAATTGCTGCTAGAACTGACCTATTGACCCGCTCTGACGCGTTGCTTTGAGGACTATAGACACCGGTCCTAATGTGTTTAATGCCGAAATCTGACAAAAGACTTTGAAAGTTCCTACTAGTGAACTGTTTGCCATTGTCACTGTGTAGAAACTCTGGTACCCCATATGTAAGAAACACTTCGTTCCTCAGAAAAGCATTCACCTTCGGTGAAGTTGCGTTTCTAAGTGGTTTCAGTAGCACATACTTCGTAGCATGATCCAGAACTATCAATAACACCGTATTCCCAAGTGTAGAACGAGGGTACGGTCCCAAAAAATCTATATAGACTCTCTGCCATGGACGTGCTGTTTCGAATTGATATCGCATCGGAGGACGCAATATCTGATTCGTGGCTTTTGTTTGTTTACATGTGTCGCAGGACACAACATAGTTGTGTACCTGTGACGCCATGCCCGGCCAATAATAAAGACGTCGAAGTAATTCTAAAGTTTTTTTAACACCTCCATGAGCAGCAGTACTATTATCATGATGTTTCTGAATCATGTTGGAAGTCATCGGTTTTGGTACCCAGAGTTTCCACACAGGAACATCGTTGGGTATTGCATCAGGTCTTGGCTCAATACGTATGTATAGCTTATCATCCACGACTTTAACAGATGGAAAGTCCTTAGGAGATGACTGAACTAGGGCTATCATATCCGTATATTCGTTGTGCCGATAACCTTCATTGTCGATTTTAATTTCATTAATGTGATGTACTAATGCTTCCGTCAATTCTTCGTGTGTATCGTCATAAAGACGAGATAGAGCATCAGGGACTATATTTTGGGTACCTTTTTGGTGGACAATGGTAAAATCCATATGTTGGAGTTTTAGGCTCCACCTAGCCAGACGACCACTCAAGTCTTTCTGTGACATAAGCCACTTCAGACTTGAGTGATCAGTCACGATTGTAAATCGGTGACCTTCAACATAGCCCCTGAATTTCTTCACACTCAGAATTGCCGCAAGACATTCAAGCTCAGAAACTGAATAATTCCTTTGAGCTCTATTTAATTCTTCGACATGAAGGCTATCGGACACTCTTGTCCGTCAGTATCAACCTGATACAACACACTACCTATCCCTGTCAGACTCGCATCGCATCTAATAAAGAACTCTTTATTATAGTCAGGCTTACTAATACTGGTGCTGTAGTCAGCAATCGTTTTAAATTTTCGAAAGCAGCTTGCGCTTCTAATGTCCATTTCAATTTCCCCGAACTCTTCTTTAATAAATCTGTAATTGGTGACACCACGCTTGCATAATTTGGTATGAAACGTTGGTACCAACCGGCCATTCCTAATAATCTCCGTATTTGTTTTACTGTAGATGGAGCTGGGTACTCGGCTACAGCTCTTACCTTGTCAGGGTCTGTTCGTAGACCATCTTCACCAACCAAAAATCCCAAGTATTTCACCTCTCTCAGAACAAATTTACTTTTCTTGAGGTTTATTGTTAACCCAGCCGCTCTTATCAATGAAGAGACTTTGAACAGCAATACCATATGTTCCTGGAACGTGGAAGAGACTACCAATAGATCATCTAAATAAACAAAGACATTTTCGTGATATTGATGTGGTATCACTTTGTGCATTAGCCGAAACATTGTCTGGGGAGCATTGCACAATCCAAAGGGCATAACCCGGAATTGATACAATGGACGACCAGGCACTGTGAAGGCTGTCTTGTCTCTAGATGCTTCTGCCAGAGGAATCTGCCAGAAAGCATCTTTGAGATCAATACTGGAAATGTACTTTGTGCTATTTAGACGACCTAGTAAGCCATCAATCAAGGGAAGTGGGTAAGCGTCCTTTTTAGTTAGTGAATTGACACGACGGCTATCAATACATAATCTGTTTTTGCCAGATTCTTTTTGTACCAGGACCACTGGCGAGCACCACGAACTGTTACTCTCTTCGATCACGCCCATTTGAAGCATTCGGTCAAGTTCGGCATAGACCTTTAGTTGAACAGCCGGCGATGTTGGATAATGCCTCTGTTTAACAGGTGCATTATCACCAACATCGATGACATGTTCAACCAAAGAAGTCTTTCCGAGCCCAGACACTTCAAATGACGGGAAAGAATCCTTGATCATATCCAGTTCATGTTGCTGATCAGTGGTGAGGTTGTGTGTATTTAAAGTTATTGGCTCTGTACGAGTCAGTTCACTAACAAAAGAAGGAACAATACCGAATTTCTCCCAGAAATCTATGCCCAGGTAGAGCTCTTCTCGTAAACTAGGGACTATATGGAACCGCATCGGTTTAGTGGAGCCATTCACAGTTATTGGAATTTCAATGTAACCCAAAATTTTATTTGCAGTACCATCTGCCGTACGAATACACGAAGTGTACTTACGGTAAGTTGTACCCGATGACTCCAATAATTCCAAGGAATTTCTTCCAAGTATTGTGATTGACGCTCCACTATCCAATAATCCTGAAATATTTTTGTCCAAAATCCTAATTGTCAATCGCGGCCGAGGATCCTTTGTTTCTGAAAGGATAGATGAAATACAAGCTTTACGAAATAATTTCCTCATCCTCCAATATCTGATGTTACGTTCAAGACGTCTAAAATACGTTCGATGTAATGATGGGAAATTAAATGTATTCGATGATTTTATTCGGGTTTCGTTGGTGGTTGCCGATCGTCCTGCGTTCCTACATCTCTCGTCGATTTCTTCGGGCTCACTGGATGTTGAACCGAGGGCATCATCCCCGAAGCATGTACTCTCGGTCGATAGTTTAACGACGGGTGACAATATGAACAATTTGCATAAATTACATCCGGCTTGTTACATTTCCAACAATATAATTTAATCCTATTCTTAGAGCACTCAGGAGCTCGATGACCATTTACTCCACATCTGAAACATACTATTGGTTGTCTGGATATTGATGGACCAGGTTGAATGTTATCCGATGTTATGCCAGGTCGCTGCAATATCCGTCTCTGTGTTGAATCCACCGCTTCAATATATCCATGTTGTTCTGGTTCAGCATCCACCTCATAATCATCCATCTGCTGTAACTCGCTAATTCTTAAATTTGATGTTCTGGTCGGAACTGGTGTGGACCACAAATGTTCAAACTTCTGACATAAAGTCCGAAGTTCATTCATTGAATGTATTGTTGCTGCAAGTGTAGCATTTTTGAGCTCCACACTCAGTCCCTTCCGAGCAATCTCTAGCATTTCACGGTCAGCAAATGGACGTGCTAAGCGATGGTTTAACGAACCAATCTCCACCAGATACTCGTACACGCTCTCCTTTGACTTTTGTTTGCGGTTCAGAAGATCTCGCAAGATCGCCTTATCATCAGTGAGCGTACCGAAGGTTTGTAGGAGTCCCTCCCTTAGCACTGGGTAAGTCACCACCTCATATTCATGAGTTAAATTCAAATAGTATCTGTCGGCAGCCCCCTTGAGGTACCGTGGAACGATAGACCTAAGGTCGTCCCAATTCACACGGTCCCTCCTGGCAGCCGCCTCCACTCTATGAATAAACTCATGAACATCAGGAGAGTGACCATCTCCTGTGAAGGTTGGAACCCAATTTGAGTCATAACGACTCAAATTGTTCCCACGAACCCCTCGGTACTCCACTGGTGCTAACGCTGGAGCCGCGTCACGCCATACCTGAGGAGGTTGGTTGTATGGTGGTGGTGCTGTTAGTGGAGCAGGTGGATATACTGGTAGTGGTTGTACCTGTGGTACTGATGGATAATTTAATTGTAATTGCGGTTGTACTAATGCTGGATTATTGTGTGTGTGTTCAGATTGGAGTGATGGACCCAATTGTGGTATTACAAAGTCCTCAGCTCTCAAACCCGATTGCTGGAAATAAGCCGGTGGTACTTGATCTGACCGTCTCTGTTGTTGCTGGTTTGGACGATTCAGACTATGTATTGTTTCCGATATTGGCCGTACTGGGATCGGTGTGGATCTCTCATCTGGTTGAAAAGCAGGTGAAGCAGATGGAGCAGATGATACTCCTGGTTTACTCTGCATAATTGGACGTGTTGACAACGATCCTATTATATTCCAAGCGCGTGACAACTGTGAGATAGCGTAGGTGCGGGCTTCTTGCAAGTCATTGCGAGGACCCAACCTATTCATCCTACCCGTGTAATGTAACACTCGATTCGCCAAACCATCTAAGAAGGTCTGATCAATCGGTGACTGAAGTCGTCGTACTTGATTTAAAATAAGTTGTGCTGCCTGCACCACCATTTGAGATTCCTCTATCAAATTTCTCGCATGAGACACTGTTATTGGAACTGACCCATGATCTACATGGTTTCGCAGTTCCTCTGCCCAATCGGCCCCCCCGAAGTTCACACCCCGAACCAAACATTCGACCTGTAGTTCGGTGGGTTCCAGACCATAGAACGGATGGTCAACGTCTAGTTGGTTTGACATTTTGATGGTAAAACCCGTAAAATTATGAACTCGCAAACACCAACAATACTAAAACCAATTCCCAACAAAAAAAATGTAGTTAGTACGCTGTAAATGTAAAAATAATGAAAAACGCAAAAACGAAAAAAACAACGAACGCCCAATTCGAAAACACAAAATTTTTTGTAAAAACCAAATTTCGTAAAAGAACAAAAAGATTACTGTCGTACCTAATTTTTGCTTCACCTTTCACAAAAATTCCTAAAATATTGTATATAAAAATATAATTTATTTATTTATTTAATTTCAGATATACTGAAATTCCTGAATTATTTATATACCTAAAATTAGTTATTGACGATAGCACCCCTAAATAAAATATTTATTTATTTAAATTCAAAAATAAAAATATTTTAAAAGAAAATGCTTATTTATTGGATGCACCGCACCGTCTTACCCTCAAAATATTTATTTATTCTTTTTTTTTTTAAAAAAACAAAAAATATTTATTTATATCTTGACGTTACTTGCTTAATTAAGAAAATTTATTTATTTAGCTACCTAAAATTATTTAATTCTAAAAAAAATTATTTTATTTAATAAAAATTATTTTATTTAATTTTTTGAAAAATTTGTTTTATTTAATTTATTTTTATTTAATAAGATAAGAGATTCCCAAAATCAAGATTCGTCTGGAGACAATTCAAAAAGTAAGTATGGTTACAATATCCATTTTGCTTAAATCTAAAATATCGCGTTCGCGAGCCCACTCCAAGAATGCATGTGAGAACCGACTAGAAAAGCCCCTAACGACCAGATTCTACAGAACAGTTTCTCCCCAACCTAATAAAACAATCACAACTGTCACGATTAGACCTCAGGTCCATTTCTACTGACCCAGTTGTGCTTGTTTAACCTACAAATAAATTACAACTAAACCTAATGCGAAAGTTGAAGAACGCTCCCGAGCACCAGACTTCAAAACCTAAACTCCATGAAAAACTGTCTATTGTAAAGCTAAATGGAAAAATGGAAAAGTTTTTGAATTTGTATGAGGTGAAGCCTCTGATCCTGAAAGCAAAGTATAATTGGTTCTTCTCTTCATTACACCGAAGAAGCCTCTGAGCAAAGAATGGTATTACTGGTTTGCACCTAAGTACAAACACAGCAACACCACTCCTCGTCCCTGAGGACTTCCTCGCCGAATGAAGAGAAGAAACCAATGTTCTTCGATCGCATAACCCCGATGGCCATAGGCGACCTAAGAACGTCATCATCGTTAAGGGGAGAAGCCCCATGGATGGCTTGTTAGGCCTACCGCTTAGAAAGAATTTTAATTAAAACTAATACAACAAAAACCAAAAAAAATATTTACAAACATATGTACCTTATATTACAAAAAATATGTACAATAAAAATATTTACAATTTGTATAATAAAATATGTACAATATATACTATATGTACATGGTAGTAGAAAACCCAATCCCTAAAAAAACTACTACCCCCAAAACGGTTTTTTTCAAATTGAAAATAAATATTATTTTTAAAATTCACAAATGACATGTACAATATGTATCAAAAAATATGTACATAAAAAATATGTACAAGAGAATGTACATTGGTAGTATAAAAAAAATTCCAAAAAAAACTACTTCCCCAAAACGTTTTTTTTTTCCAAATTAAAAATAATTAGTCTTAACTAATTATTCAGGGGGGACAGGGGCCTCCTGTGGACCAGACCACTCCTCTTCCTGTCGCGTGATCGGTGAGATGGGAACCTCCTCAACCAGCTCCTCTGTTTGAGTACTCTTGGTCGAGGAAGCTCCCAGCTCCACGACCAAGCGACTTTCCTTCTCCCTTCTTCTCCTCTCCTTCCTCTTCAAGTGAGAGCTCCTATTTTTATTTATCCTCCTTCTCTCACGCCAGCCCACATTCACTTCCTCATTCACCACATCCATCTCATCCGCTTCCTCATTCACGCACTCATTCACTATATCAACCACCAGCACATCCAGGAACTCATCATACTGCTCTTCGCAAATATCATCCATAATTTCCAAATAAATTTTATGTTTCACCTCATCCATAACCACATTTATCATCCATTCCACCAGATTCATTGCCTCATCCATTTTCTCCTTTCTCTTCACATGCTCTTCCTCCTCCACATCATTCCTCCACGGTTCCGACCCCCCTGGTCGACACCTCCTGATTGAGTTGTACATTATTGAATTAGAAAAATTCAAAACAAAAAATAAAAAATTCCAATACTAAAATATATAATGTAATATATAATATATCTATATATATATATATATATATATATATATATATATATATATATATATATATATATATATATATATATCAAAATATACCAAATCCAACAATAATTAAAAATATACAATTAATTTTTCATACAATTAATTGCATCATCAAATCAACAAAAAAAAACCAATACTGGTTTTACCAACAAATATTTCTAATTTAAATATTTATAAATCAAAAACTGGTTTTATAAAAATGCGCTTAATTTTTTTGCGCCAAAAGTAGCTCTATAATTCAAAAATAAAAAAAAACCTTAAACTGGTTTTCAAAAAAAGAATTACCGTATTATTACGGTTCCAAAAACATAACATAACCCCAGGGTTTCGTTTCGGCTGCCACTTCTTTGTTTTGCCACTTTATAATGGCTTGGACTTTTCACTAAAATTATTCAAAAGAAAAAAATTGTAAACGGAATCGTGAATCATCCCCACACTAATCTAGAGTTAGGAATCTCTTAAAATAGGTCGATTTACCTTAACATAAAATAATAATAAAAAAAAAATCTAATATCTAGTATTAATAATGTACAATAGAAATTACTCACAAATAAAGAGAAATTGTTAATTGGTTGTCTTCCAGATCCTTGATACTGCTAGTATTCTTTTACCATACACCATTCAATCTTTCCAGGTTTCACTTTAATCAGGTTAACAACGGTGAATGACGATATGCTTCACCAGGACGCTTCTTCAATAGCCAGAATACGACAATCTTCTCCACGGCATTAACGTAAACAAACTATATTGGAACAATTTATTCCTTCCAAACGACAGCATTAATGATATCGCCAGTGATTAATGTTAGTAATGATCATGCACGATGATTTCCATAACAGCATCAATACTTGGATATCCAACATAAGAATATTAATTTGTAAATAGATAACATCAACAATGACTACAATGCCGATTGATAGTAACAATCATCAATTACCACTTTCGTAACAGTTATCTAATTTACCTCGAATCATCCAAATTGTAACAGGTAACGGTGAATAATAATGGCAATAGTGATGAGTAACAGTAACAATCATCAATGAAAATTTCTTCAGTAACTTAGAAGTAAAACTTATGTTGTATTAAGTTGTTATATATAATATTACCTCTTGTAATTGACCAAAGATTTCATGTGGTCATGCTTGGCATGACTACCTTGATGACAGCTTTTACTATAGTTTTCCTGCATCCATGGATTGTTTCCAACACCAAAATTGAATAATAACACTGGATGTATTAGTTTAATTTAAAAATTTTCTTTTTTTTTCAATAACTTTAATTATTAAAACAATAAAAACAATTATCATGAATTACTTATGGAAGCTATTTCTTTTTTTTCTCATTTTTCTTACACAGAAGAATTAAAAAACAAGTAAAACTTTTCTACTATCCAAAATCGAATTGTTTGATAAGCAAACATGGAATGAATGTCTGACCAAAAAAGTTAGTAAAAATGTGATTTTCTTTTCATCTTCTAATGAAAATCAAAATCGTGTAACACCAAGATTCAGCAAAAATTAGCAACGACATCTGTTCGTTAGAATTGGAACGTTCGTTTATTTTTTCAGTATATTCGAAATTTAACTAGCCGTTAAGTATTAGAAAATTTTAAAATGATTATTAATGTAAAAAATGAACTGAAACTAATGAAATACATTTTTATTGAATTAGAAAAAGAAGATGAATTGGTTTTATTATTGTTTAGGCGAATATAACGGACGTTACAATATATATATGTATATAAGGTTATTAGGCTTTAATATTATTTTATTTTTATATTTAAAAAATTGTTTTTTGGTGTATAGCCTATTTAATTAACAAATATTTTAACAAAAATATTTTACATAAAAAACTTTGACCGGTTTCGACGCTTATCGCATCATTTTCAAAAAGTTGAATATGAAACACAGAATTTTAATAGAAAACATTTTAAAACAAAGAAAAAATTGAAAAATAAAACTTTACCGAAAAACTAAACGCTACTTTGATTTTTGCTGTCATATGATTTAATTTATAATTGAGTTATAAAAATTATGAATGTAGTTTGAATCTGTTTGTTTATTTAAGGAGTTAGGACTTTTTTTAATGTGAAGCATTTCCAACATTTGTAAATTGTTAAAATTATTCTCCCTCTCTAAAATTCTAACATTGTCCATAGTTATAATATGTTTAGCTGATCTTAAATGCATAGACAAAGCGCTAACATCACTATCGTTATTTAATGAGGCATCTTTATTATGTTGATAAATCCGTTTGCTTAAAAGTTGAGTAGTACGGCCAGTATAAGTTGCAGGACAATCACAAAAAGTTTGGTAAACAACATTACTTAAAAACTGTTTTTGAATTTTATCTTGTAGACTGGAAAAAAATTGATTTTGAAAATTTGAGCACGATAAACCAACAGTATTAATATCGTATTGTTTTAACAAGCAGCTAATTTTTTCAAATAAATTTTTGACATATGGAATCGAAACAAATTTCTTTTTTCTTTCTTCAGAATTATTTTCAAAAACTGGAACAAAAGTATTATCATGTGTTGTAGCTTCTTGAACAGCATTTTTAAAAATAGCATCTTTAATACCGCGTTTTATTAAAAACAAAGGGTAGCCATTTAAAAGAAGAATATCACTTAACATTTTAAAATTTTTATGATGAAATTTCAAATCTGAAAGACGTATAACTTTTTCAGCTAAAAGAAACACAGTATTTTTCTTATAGTTCAAAGGAAGCCACGACGCAAAATTTAGATATCTGCCAGACCACGTTATATATATATATATATATATATATATATATATATATATATATATATATATATATATATATATATATATATATATATATATATATATATATATATATATATATATATATATATATATATATATATATATATATATATATATATATATATATATATATATATATATATATATATATATATATATATATATGTGAGCAATTTCACGAAGATTCAACATCGTTTTGACTTGACCCCTTTTAATTTTGATTATTTTTTGTTTATAGATAGTCTTTGATAAATAAAAAATACAAGTTCTCATAGAATTTTTTTTTCGACCAGGGGTCTTCACAGGGTGCCCCTCAATTTTTGTTATTTTGTGATGTGAGTGCATTTTGACGAGCGATTGTAGAAAAACTACTCAATCGATTTTCATAAATGATATGTCGTTGAATAGGTATTAGAACAAAGTTCTTAAAAATGTACACTGTTAATTTTTTGAAATAATTTTTAACGGTGTAACATAAGAAAAAAATGGTGTAATTGATAAAAAGATGGCATTAACTTTTTTTTTTTTTTAAACTAAATTGAAGCTTATTTTATATCTAACAACTTGTGAAAGTTTAGGACTAGCATCATTTTTTGTTTTAGAGATAAAATTCGTTGTGCATATGACTGTCGGGAATCAGTTTTTTTTGTTCTGAAGAAAAAATATAAAAATGGCGATTTTTAGATTCAGATTTTTTTTTTATGTTAAATATCAAATATTTTATTATTAAATGAACTTTTTAAAAAGCAATTTCAGTCAAGTTCAGCAAAATTTTGCGACATTTTGACTCGACCCTTTTTAATTTGGTCTATTTTGGTCTATATTCGGTTTATAGATAGCCTTTGATAAATGAAAAATACGGCTTCAAGTAGAATGTTTTTAAATATAGACCAAAATAGACCAAATTAAAAAGGGTCGAGTCAAAATGTCACAAAATTTTGCTGAACTTGACTGAAATTGCTTTTTTAAAAGTTCATTTAATAATAAAATATTTGATATTTAACATAAAAAAAAATTCTGAATCTAAAAATCGCCATTTTTATAATTTTTCTTCAGAACAAAAAAAAACTGATTCCCGACAGTCATATGCACAACGAATTTTATCTCTAAAACAAAAAATGATGCTAGTCCTAAACTTTCACAAGTTGTTAGATATAAGATAACCTTCAATTTAGTTTAAAAAAAAAAAAAAAAAAGTTAATGCCATCTTTTTTTCAATTACACCATTTTTTTCTTATGTTACACCGTTAAAAATTATTTCAAAAAATTAACAGTGTACATTTTTAAAAACTTTGTTCTAATACCTATTCAACGACATATCATTTATGAAAATCGATTGAGTAGTTTTTCTACAATCGCTCGTCAAAATGCACTCACATCACAAAATAACAAAAATTGAGGGGCACCCTGTGAAGACCCCTGGTCGAAAAAAAAAATTCTAAGAGAACTTGTATTTTTTATTTATCAAAGACTATCTATAAACAAAAAATAATCAAAATTAAAAGGGGTCAAGTCAAAACGATGTTGAATCTTCGTGAAATTGCTCATATATATATATATATATATATATAATATATATATATATATATATATATATATATATATATATATATATATATATATATATATATATATATATATATATATATATATATATATATATATATATATATATATATATATATATATATATATATATATATATATATATATATATATATACATATATATATATATATATATATATATATATATATATATATATATATATATATATACATATATATATATATATATATATATATATATATATATATATATATATATATATATATATATATATATATAATATATGTATATATATTTATATATATATATATATATATATATATATTATATATATATATATATATATATATATATATATATAATATATATATATATATATATATATATATATATATATATATATTCGAAGTTATATCCAATGGAATTGGGTGACAAATTACGTTTGGAATTAGCTATCGCACATCAAGATAAGGAAAATAAAATACTTGCGAAATCGATGGAACAATGGCTGGTGGCTTTGAGTGTGTGTTGTATGCGAAATATATTTGAAGAGTTCAGCATCCAGTCGTTCGTCTGCTTATGTCTCGTCAAGTGACTGTTAGTGGGTTTACTGAAGATGCTAACCATCTTAATGGATTTCAAGTGGATCAGCATCATATTATACTTAATGTAAGCTTATGTATTTTAATTTATATAATTTTTGTTAATTAATTTTGGTTCTGTTAAATTAATTTTCGTTTGTTACATAGTTTTAATTTTATTCTGTGATAAATAAGAGATTCCCTTGGACAGGTTCAAGTATTTTTTTTATAAAAGTCCAATCGTTTCACATTGTGGTAGGGAAAGTTGAAGGCGAATAAGCTATCTCGAAGTATAAGTCACCATTTGGCACGTCTCACCAAGCATGTCTAGTGGCCAATACCAACACAAACTTCAGCATCAAGAAGAAGAAGCGCACAAACAAAGCGTTCATGGTCTGAGCAAAGAATATTAACAAGTCGATGAGATATTAAAGTGATTGTAGCTGTCATCGATGGACACTTCTTTAGGAATGCCTGCGAGTAGACTGTATCGCCTCTTTAAACAATTACTGATGCATCCTTAATCATGATTAAGTGGTATTTTAGGTTGGATATTTGTTGGTTAAAAGTAGACCTCTTCAAATATTGGATGTTGAGATGCTGATCAACATCATAAGAATTAAATTTCTATGAAACATTTATGCAAAGTCTCCGTAGAAAAAGCAAAGCCCAATAGGTGATTCAACAAAATACAATATATGAATAAAATATACACAGATAATAAGTTTATTTGTTTGATTAATATAATTCCAAGTTTAAATTCATTTTTATTTTTATTTAATTTATATTAATAAATTTTTCGCATATATATTATATAAATAATAATTTACTATCCATTTTGTATTTATACAATGATTAATTTATCGGTGATTTAATGTCGAATTCTTTTTGCCAAAAAACTTGCTCTAAACACGCCCATTTTTGATCTAGATCAAGTTTTTTTGACATAACGTGTTCTACTTGACAAAAAAAAGTGATTTTTTTTGCCCTAAAAACTTTTGTTTGAATCTAGATTTTTAGCTAGAGCAAGCATAAAATACAATAAAGAATACAAATACATTTAAAAAATCTGTCAAAATTAGTAAACAAACAAAACGTCATTTGCTTATTATTTTTTTTAATAGTAAAATTGTTACTTTTTAAATAAAATATTGTTTAAATCGTGTTTTAAATTAAAAATTAATAATAAACTAATTAATTAAATACAATTAATTACAAAAATATTCAATGACAGTTCACAAATACAATTACAAAACTAGATCATATTTTTGCATGTTCTTTTTATGAAAAAAAAAATCACTTTTTCACTCTGGACAAAAAGAATTCGACATAAATTAACAGAAAACTTTTTTATTAAATTACCGTTTCTGTTTTATTAAGTGAAACAATGTTAAACAAAACTTACGATAATAATTAATCCAAATAAAAATTTGACATCAAATTGACTAATTTAACAGTTCTATACGGAATTTTTAAAACAAATTTAATAACATGAAAATATTTTGCAAATGACAGTTAAAGTTAGATATAATTTAATTTACTTTTTAAAACACGAAATCGGATTAAAATAACATTGACGGTATCGTGGATGTCGTTTTTGTTCGTTTATACTTTTGCTTCCATCAATATCATTCGAGCCATGTTGAATAGAATTTTGAGGTAAGCCTATTGATCTTGATGGTGATTGTAAACTTTTGGCATACGAATTCAACAGCTGAAATTGTAATCGACTGAGAAAATCATCATCGTACATGTTTGGAATGTCGTTGGGAGATCCATACAATTTGCGTTGTTCAAATGGAAACGTATCTTGATAGCTTGCGTCGATTTCCTGAAATTAAACAAATTAAAAATAATTACAATTCAGTAGTGTGGAAATCTCGAAAGTTTAATATAAGTTTTGTTCAATGATATAAGCCGTGTTCGATTTGACTCGAACAATTAATTGCATTCAATTTTTCACTTTACTAAAAATGCTTAAAACATCAACAAATCGAAGGGTGAATGTTCGTTATTTTTTATTTTTTAAAGTTACCAAAAAGCCAACAAAAGAATACAGCAAACTCAATCTGGCATAAACTTTCTTAAATCTCCATGTTCACAAATTTTATAAATTTTTAAATTTTTGTTATGTCCAAATCTTTTTTTATGATTTACTTTTTGGCGATTCATCATTTTTGACACATTTCATTTCATCTTATCGAAAGTTTATTTTTTTTATAAACTTTGTGATAAAATTATTATTTTAAAGTATGAAAAAGTACACTTAACCCATGTTCTTTGATAATCAAAATGTTGTAATTCAATTTTCAGTATAAACCATGAAAATGAAACAATGAAAATGACACAAAATTTTTGTAAACATAAACAGGACAAAAAGTTTTAATCGTTTTGGGATTTGGATTAAAAAGATAAAGTTTTTAATGATAATGCAATCAAAATAACGCCTGTATTTTGGTGCTGTGTTTTCACATTTATCATGTTATTCCAAATATTCGTATTTTATTTAGTTTAAACATTTATGTTTTTTGACTGCTGTAATTGTTATATCTGTCAATTTTTGGCAATCATATATGTTACGTGTTTTCAAATTTTAGTTCGTTTGTATCATGTAATTATAGCTGCATTTCATGAAACCGAGTGATCTGGATCCGCTTAAATTTTACATGCAAACTGAGATCAGAAACAAATTTGGATCTCATTTTGCATGCAAAACTTACAGGCTGATTCTGACAGATGTAAAAATAGTCATAGCAAAGACTTTTCTCTTAGCTAAGACTAAAACCTCTTAAATGCGATTCTGTATGCAGTCACAACTGTGAGATGTCAAAAACTAACCTCTTAACGTAAGATTATCAAACATGGTTACCTTAAGCATCATAACTTAAAGTTTCATATTTTTTATTTGAATTCTTGTATGAAAAATTATATTAATAAAGGATAAAATATTATTTATGAATTATTTATGTAATTATTATAAAATATTAAAAAATTTACTACAATCATCAACGTCGTTGTAGTTTCCGAGATCAAAAGAATATTTCATTTTTTTGCTCAACTGTATATTTTTAATTTTTTGAGTGAAAAAAAAATTTTCAGAAATATTTATTATATTATTTTCAGAAATATTTATATTTCTACAAAATACACAGTTGAAAAAGTTACTGCCATTTGTAATATAAGCTTTGCCATATGGGTTATGTAAAGCAAGTTATTATTAAATTGCAAAGCAAATGTTGCAGTAAAACTAATTCTAATGCAAAACTACAAATTTTAGGGCAACTCTAACATCATAATTTATTTTTTATAGAAATGGTAGAAGTTTAAAAACAACTTGTTAATGCCAAAAGCATTAAATTTATCGTTAAAGCAAGCTTTGCATTGTTTTACAATGATGACTTCCGTAGGACCTATATGTGTAGCAGTTTGCAAATTCAGCTTATTTTCGACTGTGTACTACAATCGATTTCGAACAATCTTGTATAGTCGGATTATCAAAAATTACAATGTGTGTAGGGTATTCACATGGTTTAATCCTTTGAGTGATATTTATTACAAAGCCCAACAAACTAATTTTATTACAATCATCAGCGATACTGTACATTTTAATATGTTTGGCTACAGAAAAAAATTTCAAATTGTAGTAAAACTTTTTTGTTTATATGTAGGTGTAATAAATATCACTCAAATCATCCAAACAGGGATCCTATACGCAGTGATAATTTTGATAATCCAAGTATACAATATTGTTTGAAATTGTTTGTAGTATTTTGTAGTAATGATAAATATTTTTGGAAATTTTGTTTTCACTCAAAAAATGTACAGTTGAGAAAAAAGTTGAAATATTGTTTTGATGTCAGAAACCACAAATGACGAACATGACTGCAGTAAAAAATTCTTGTTTGTAGTTGTAATAAATATCACTCAAATCATCAAAACAGGTAATTCCACTACACACAGTGATAATTTTGATAATCTAAGTCTGTAGATTGTTCGAAGTCGTCTGTAGTATTTTGTAGTAATGATAAATATATTTGGAAATTTCTTTTTCACTCAAAATATAAAAAAATGTACAGTTGAGCAAAAAGTTGAAATCTTGAAATATTCGTTTGATCTCAGAAACTCCAAACGACGTTGATGATTGTAGTAAAATTTGGTCTGTTGAATTTATTTAAAGGACACGTCATTTGATTTTCTACTGTTTTAACAAACATGTTTGTTAATTGCTAGTTTTCAACAAATAATTTTGTTAAATATTTTTTCTACTTCAAGCTACGAAAATGTCATTTTAATATATAGTGAAACCTATGGGAAAGGGAATCTTTTCTAAGTAGTGACTGAAAATGTTTTCAGTCACTAGGACTGAAATTAAATAAGTTTCGGTGGTCGGCACCAGGTGGTGGTTAAAACCAAATATTTAAAATAATATTTAAGAAAAAGAGTGCGTGTAATCTTTACACACGGTTGAAGTAAAACTTCTTTGGCTACTTTGGCATTTTATTTATAAAATAAAAAATCAAAGTCAAATTGTTACTATAAGGAATTAAAAAATAAACATATTAAAAAGTATATTTTAAATATTGCATTTTAATTCAAAAGTGACAAAAGCATACAAAAAAAAGTATTTGCTTTTTCTTTCTCATTCAAAATTTCTGTACCTCAGAGGTAAACTATCGTAACTGATATTCGGAAAATTTTTAATACTTTTTTTCGGAATCTTTTTAATAGCATTTTTGAGTGGCAAAGTGTCCGATTTACACAGCTAGGTAGTGGAAACTAATTGTATATTAAAATGTATGTTAGAGGAAAATTCATTGTAACACAGTTTGCTATGTAATAATTTATAAGTGCTTCTCTGTAAAATTTTCCGAATATCAGTTACGATAGTTTACCTCTGAGGTACAGATTTTATATTGCATATGAAAACGATTTTTTTTTTGAATCAAATGTGTTGTGTTATAGGGTTTACAATATGTGCCACAACAACACAGAAATACCTTTTAAGACCTAGGTTTAGACCTAAGTCCCACAACAACTGGCGTTCTAAGGTCATGATGAACGCTTTTTTTAAACCTCTGCGTTTTGAAGTCACCTGAGACTAAGGATTCCGGCAAACTATTCCATTTGTATGTAGTTTGGACAAAGAAGTCTTTCTGCGATCTGCCAGTATGACAGCGTGGGATCTCGACCGTTTGACTGGTTGCGGTAGCCGATTGTCGAGTGGAACGGCGGTAAGAATAAGTTTGGGACATGATACTGCTGATTTCATCTGAGCACTGTTGATGACGATATTTATAAAAAACAACGAGGTCAGCAACAGTGCAACGAGGTTGTAGGGAATCAAGTTTTGATGTCAAAGTTTGATGTCAAAGTTCGAATTCGTATAAACCGCTTTTGAATAGAGTCCAAGAGGGCCAAGATGGAAACAGAAGCAACACCCCAAACTTGACAACAGTACTCCATACAAGGACGAATATAGGTCTTATAAAAATGGAGCAATTGGTATGGAGTGAAAATTTTTTGCATCTATTTAGGAGGCCGAGTTTTTTAGACGCGCTTTTTGCCATCGCCATTACTTGATCGTTCCAGAGTAGGTCATTTGAAACTGTGAGTCTCAATAAACGAATGCTTTTACATTCACCTATTGGTTCATCACACATAAAAACGATTACATGTTTTGTTAATCTTAAATTATTATTATTAATTATATAAATTTTGGAATTATAGCTTTTCTTAATTTTGGGTAATTTGGAAATGTTTTAATATACCATTGATGTGTTAACCAGGAAATTTCAAATTAGTTACACGTAACCCAAACAACAACATAAAGCCATGATGTGTTTCTGTATAATATTCCGTATAACGATCCGTATAATACTATTTCAAAAAACATATGAGGTGATGAGACATAATAAAAATATCCACCAGTTGGCATTAAATGTTTTTGTGTCAACATTTGCAACATCATTTTTTCTTAAATTAATAAAAATTTAATTTGTTCGATATTGTTGAATCCAAGCGAATAAAAATAAACTTATAAATGGTAAAACAGAGAATAATTCCATTGAATTTATTGTTAATTTAACCTGAAACGATATTTAAAATTAATATAATGTAAAAATAAAATTAATATAATGAAAAAAAATAGTTTATGACAAACCATTTTCATTCCTCACAGTCACAAATCCTTGAGCTTCGGATATAATTATCAAAACAACACCATAATAATGCAAATAACCAACCAAATGCTGTATCAAATTTATTTTGCATGTTGATGAAAATATTTGAATAAAATTCATTTGATAAAAATGTAAACATTGTAATGTTATTATTATTATTTATTTATTAAATTTATAATTTTGATTTGGATGGACAATTTTACAGTCCACAACCAGTTGATTTTGACATTTATCTATATTTGAACTATTTGCTATTGTCTTCCATCTGTAGGCGAACACAATAATAACGTTATTTTACACTTTTAAAAATGCTTTATATAAAAACATTGTTTATTTTTTACACTGTCAAATTTAGCTATGTCGTTTTGTAAGTTTTTAGTACATGAATTTGTAACTGTTATCATTTATATTTAGAAGCGTAGAAAAAGTTGCGTTTTCTACGCGTGGTAAAAACGTTTTTGCGTTCCTGAACATGTTTGTTAACTTTTGACATTTTATTTTCTTGATTTTATCAAATATTTCCAAAATTATTAGTTAGTTATAATTAGTTTAAATTTTATTATAATACTATTAAATATACTTATATTTTGTTTATAATAATTTTGATTAAAATTTACCGAAACAAAATTTACTTTCATAGACATCTTTAAAACAAAGCTGTTGATTTTCCTTAAATGTTTTAGAACATTCAAATAATTTAATTTCGCTAAAATTCACTAAAATTTCTCTCATTTTTTTAGGTATTTTAATTGACACAATTCATTAGATACTTTCACACTTTAGCTTAAAACTATGCTTTTTATTTCACAAAATATCACTTTATCTGTACTTCCACTAAGTTCACTATAAATATCAAGCCCTTACTACTCGAACTTTTTCATATTTATGTTTTATATTTTTGGTTTTTGGCTATTTTATTCAACAAACGAAAATCAACGAGCTGCTTGTAAAAGTAGTTACCAATATTTAACAAACATGTTTGTTGAAAACTAGAAATTAACAAACATGTTTGTTAAAGCAGTAGAAAATCAAATAACGCGTCCTTTAAATAAATTCAACAGACCATTGTTTGTTGTATTTTGCCTACAATTTTTTTTCAGTGCACTCTATGAACATCATTGTTATATCTTCCGCTGATTTTCTCAGTGTATGTGCTATCTATCTCCATTTTCTTTATTTTATATAGTTCTCAATATCTAACTGCGCTATTTGCGTTAGAACTTAGCAGTTCTTGATTACTGATGTTGTTTGGCCAGAAGTATTTGATCAGTCTTCTCAGGCATTTGTTTATACACACATGTAGTTTGGTCGTGATCTTTACTGTATGTTTCCATGTTTCACATCCATACAGCAGCACTGATTTGATACATGCATTTAACATTTCGTAGCTGCCAGATATTGTATGTATATATTGAATGTATTTCTGGCTTTGTTAATGCGCTGACCGCTCTCCCAAATTATTCTTCTTTTACAATTTTTTATAACATTTTTTTTATAAATGTTATTAAAAAATTATAATTAAATACAGTCAAAAATTCACTCAAATTGAAGAGAATGAATTTAGGCACAGATAAACATATATATATATATCTGTGATTAAAGGTTATCAGAATATGTTGACGCTACATAAAACACTATACATCAACAAATATAGTTTTTTAACCAATCATTTGGGTGATATTAGAAATAATTCTCCTAAGCAGTAAAAGTGACTGTCTCTCTGGCGTTTACATCCCATGGAGGGATTTTGCCGTCTGTGCAATCAGCTTCCAATCAGCTCGTTCCAGTTGACCCCAGTTTCGACATCCTATATCACGAAGCTGAAAGTGTGAAGATGCCATCATGTATGAAGATGTCATCATGATGTCGTTGTCTAGGTCTTCCTCTTCGATAAACACCAGCTGGTTGTTGTTGAGACACTTTTTTCAGCATTCTATTTAATGGGACCCGTTCTACATGACCAAACCATCTAATCGGGATAGATTTAATGCATCCGATTACATCGCAGCCTCCAAGAAGCTGTCTAATTTCATGATTCATTAGGATTCTATACTGATTTTCATCAAATTTACATATGGTCCATGTCCATGTCCAATTGTTCGTATGACCTTTCTCTCAAAAGACTGTATCCAGCTTACACTCCCAATGGTAAGCACAGGTCGGATTAATGCTTTGTAAAACTTGAGTTTACACGACCCCGAAATATGTCTTGATCGCAGGTTTTGAGTATGCATTGAAAGTATGCAGCAATGACACGGGCTTTGATATCTGCCTGCATATCATTTGACGATGTTATTACAGACCCGAGGTATTTGAAGTTTTCTACGCATTCTACTTCATAGTCACCAGTATTCAGATTTTCGGGAGGTATGTTCCTTTATGTTGTTAAAAGTTTAGTTTTGCCGGTGTTGATGCATAATCCAAGTCGTTTAGTATTTCTTTCAAGCTGAAAGAGACTGTCCTTAATATCGCTTGTTCTACGTCTGGGAAACGCAATATCATCTGCATGGCCAAGAATTTGACTAGATTTGTCAAATATGCAGTTTTGTGATTCAATTCGGCTTTTTCTTATCGCGTACACAAGTGCCAAATAAAATAGTTCAGTCCCGAGTGCAACACCATGTCGAACACCTGATGTTATTTATATCAAAAGAGCCAAAAACTGACCATTCGATTACTATTCAATAATTTGATCCCGATGTTGTGGGTTTACACAGAGAAACAATCGTCGCGGATGATACTATCATATGTTTGCTTGAAATCAACGTAGAGCTGGTGAATGCTAATGTTGTACGCCCAACATTTTTCCAGAAAGTAATGTTAATATAATGTTAATTATCCTTATATACCTTACATAATGTTAATTATCCTTACGGTAGAACATTGATCTGTGGTTTGACGGTTAGGACGAAAACCATAATCAGCTGGTAAAGCATTATGGTTAGCCACATACTATGGGGTAAAGCATTAATGTTAGCCGCAGCTTTACATTGAGGTTGGACTCCTAGTAAATGTGTTTAAAGAAATTCTGGTATATGGGAGGCTTTAAGGCTGCTATGTGGAACCATTATCAGTAGTCTTTTTTCGGTAGAATGGGTCACCCTGCCGTAAGGGGACCCAAGCAGGTGAGCCTACTTAATGAGCTCCCTACCGGATGGGATCTGGTACTGGCATACGCTAGATTGCCGGCAGCGATACCAATGCTGGCCTACTTATCTGTGAGATCTGGATATTAAGCAATTTGGAGGAAGCCTTAATGCTTCAAGCTGTATGGTGCAGTTGAAATCAACCTGTGCCCCTATGTGAGAGGGCGTCTGCGGGGGGGAAGTTTACTTTAACTACGTACCGCGACTAATAAGCACGATCATAATGACGAATGACAATGATAGTCACCGACGATGGATTCGGCGAACGGGATGAGTCGAGCAAGTGGGATTCCACGAAAATTCGCACACTGTAGGAGTTCACCTTTCTTGTGTAGTGGAACTAGAGAGCTGTTTTCCATTCAGCATGGTAGTTTTTTCTTGGTCCCAGAGTACCAGAGTCAGGTCGCATGTTCGTGAGACAAAAGCTGCTCCTCCATTTTTGAATAGTTCTGCAGGGAATCCATTAAAATCTGGTGATTTACCATGTTTCAGTTTGTTGATGGCAGCTTCCACTTCTTCTATTGTTGGGTAAGGGACAAAAATCTTCTCTCTTAACGAAAAAATTGGTCGAATAGGATGAACTTCATTAGTCCTTTTCAGTAGGGCTTGAAAGTGGGATCGCCATACTACCTGCACATCAGGATTATTTGTTGCAAGTTCGTTGTTTCCATTTGTTGTTTCCGTTTGTTGTTTCCATCCGTTGTTTCCATGGCTGTGGATCTTGGGTAGAAATCTTTTGTCAGATTCACCACATTTGTAAAGCACTCTTTCGAATTTCCACTAGTCGCATGTTGGTTGATGTTTTCGATACAGCTCTTCAGGTGTTCACATTTCTTTTGCCGTAGGAGTTTTGCTGAGACTTTTCTGGCGCATAGAAAACTGACGACGTACATAATATGGTACAAAAGTCAAGTAAAATGTGGTGTTGCATATATTATTGGAATCGATAATAATTTTTCTAAAACGGTTTTTCAATTTATTTAGATATTTTTACAAAATGCTTACTTTACTATCCATTAAATTTTGTGCTCGTGCCTCCACTTGTAAAAATGAAAGTGTAATAATGACAAATAATGAACATATTTTTGTTGTTGCAGTCATGTTGTGTTATGTTATATAAATCTGAAATGATAAATAGGAAATAAAGAGGATTATTATATTAAAATAATTGTGTTTAAACTGGGGTTCAAATTAACTGCTAAAAATTGTACTAAACTGCTAAATCTAAATTTGATTTAACAAAATCGTCTAACTTGAATTTAAGTTTATGTGCATTTAAGTTGTTCGATATTGATAAAAACATCAATTTTTCTATGATAGCATAGAACTTTTCTATGATAGCATAGGAAAGGTCTATTTTCATCACGCTTAATGCCCTGTGAAAATGGCTTCTTTTTCAACTATAGTGTAAAAAGAATAACAAATTGTAGTTGCTATGGTTTTTCATATAATTTTACAAAGTTTTTTAAACAACGCAGTCATGAAAAAATAGAATATGAATTTTTAATGTTATGTTGGCGATTTCTAATTTTATAATTTATAGTAAATATCGATTATATATAAGTATACTATCATAGAAAAAATTACATTTCCTACGCGAGATAAAAACGTTTTTCGTTCGTAAACATGTCTCACTCGACGCTAGCGCGTCTCGTGAACAAATGTTTACTCACAATAAAAACAATGTTTTCATCTCTTGTAGGAAAATATACTATTCTTTACAATCCTTTAGAATTAAAATATTGATTTAGTCAAATAAAATGTTGGCTAAATTGATTTAGCACTTTTAGTACAATTTAGCATCAATTGGAACGCAGTCTAAGACTGTGTTCCAATCAATGCTATTTAGTACTAAAATTCTAAATTCAAGAGTTTAGTTGACTATTTCCGCCATTTAATTCTAAATTTTTATGCCTTATATAATCATATAATAATAAAGCAACTCAATATTTTATATTGAAATCTTCTCGTCGGACAGACAGTATATCGTTCTAGTTTTTAACATTAAATGAAAAAACAAACAAAACAATGTTTGACTGTCAATTTAGAATATATTTGAATTGGAACGTTGCCAATTTGACAGTTTTAGTACCATTTAGAATTTTGGTACTGAATAGCATGGATTGAAACACAGTCTAAATGTCTATAGCATGAGGGAAAAATTTCAAAATGTTCCAACTCATGCTAAATTGTACTAAACGAGCTAAATCAATTTAGTCAACTTTTTATTTGACTAAATCTATATTTTAATTCTAAAGGATTGTAACGAAATTGATGTTTTTATCAATATCGGACAACTCAATCACATAAATTTAAATTCAAATTAGACGATTTTGTTAATTCAAATTTAGATTTAATAGTTTAGTTTAGTACAATTTAGCAACTAATTGGAACCCAGTGTTAGAACACTGAAAAATATTTATTCAATCAAGTATAGGCTTTAGGTTAGTTTTAAGTTTGAAACTTCAAGTTGGAAACATTTAAAAACGGTTTTAAAGTGACAAATTATTGTGCAACTTAAATTTAGAATGTTAAAATGCTTTCTTCATAGTTGTGCTAATTTTTATAAAATGAATGTAAATAATTACGAGAATAATTAAAATTTATTGTGTTATTTCCATTGATTATTATTAAGTTGAAGTTAAGTTAAAAAATATGGACAAGCAATATTTTCTAACGACACGAACAAATATTTAAGTTATGTAAATATTCTCAAAGTATATTATGAAAATTTGCTCTCAAACTTTTTTCATCAAAGACAAATTTATTTTTCATTAATAAAATATCAAAAATTATATGTTTGGTTTGTGCTTTCCGCATAATAATTATTTTGCCTAAACAACCGATTATGCATGAATCAACGCGTGCAATTCAACGTATCTTTTCCTACCTTTTATTTATATTTTTTGTTAAGAAGCTAAAACAGGAAAACCCGCACTTCTTATGCGTGAATCATCGCGAGCAATACAACTTATCGTCTTTTGTTCATATCTTTTTTCAACCTGTTTGATTTGCTATCTCATTTTGTATGAAATGTTGGTTCATGAAATTTTTTTGATATTTGATTGGACATTTGGTAATTTTTTAGACAGTCGATCGGAATTTTTTTTTATTTTGTTATCACAATAATAGATATAAAACTTCGATATTTTGTTATATTGTCAGAAGTTTTTTACCAAAATTCTTAATTAGATTGACACTAAATTGTGTATGAGAGTCGATCGGGATAAAATCAAGAGAACAGTTCGTGAATATACTGAAGATTGAACGGTGTCCATTTTGTTTTTTTGGTATTAAAAAAAGAGTTCATGACTAATGTAGTATATTTTTTGGATAATAATCTATTGTAGACTATTGTAGTATATTTTTGGGGGATAATAATCTATTATTAAATTAAATATATACAAACATTTTTTTTGGTTAATGTAATTGTAAAATAAATTATTTTTGTGTTCTATTATATTAATGAAAATAGAAAATTCCATTAGAAAATTTGGTTCTAATTCAACAGTACAGTTCTATAATTAATAGATTAGTTAAAATAAAACAAAAGAAATTAGGAACATGGATTTTTTTTTCGTAAAACTTATTTATTATAATTAAAATTCAAATTGAAAAAATGTAAATGTTTAGCGAAATGGTATTGTGTATGTAAATGTAAACAACTAAAAATAAAAGTTAATAAAGAGAAAATTTCTTAGCAAAAACTGGTACATCTCGCATTTTATTGTATCGAAGTATAGTTGTTTTCATGACAGATCAAACAAACGTCGCTACGAGTGAAGTTAATATAAAGAATAATTGTAATTATCAAATCAAAATGTGTAACAGTGAATTAGAGCCGTGAATGACAAGTTTTCTTGGTGAATAAAACATTTCATAGTTGATAGTATGATTTTTTTTGTAAACAAAATCTGTGTTTTGTTCGTGCCCTTAAATTCTTGTTTTTAATACATTCATTGGAACAATTTTGAATAACAGATTTTACTGTTTTTCTAAAAAAGTTATATTGGGTAAAGTAAAACTCGTGGTCGTCATCATCGATTGAAGGTATAACGGTTCATCAGTTAATATATTTCTACCAAACTCAAGCCATTAATTTTGTTATATTGTTGAATATAGTACCATCAAATTAAATAACTGCATGCGTCTGCAACAATATTTGATTACATCAGTTCAAATATTACCAACAAATTCAACAATTGCCGATATTAATCTTGGTACTTCATTTGCTATATTTCTGACAAATTCAACAATTGCCGATATTCATTTTTGTTGCATCATTTAATAGAATTCAACAAATTCAACCATTGGCGACATTAATTTGGTTACATCATTTATTATATTTCTAACAAATTCGACAATTGCCGACATACATTTTGTTACACTATTTAGGTTTACCAACAACGTAAATAATAACCGACATTAATTTTAATGTATTACCACTACACCATTTAATGTATTACCAACAAAATATGCAACTGCCGAAACTCATTTTGTTACGTAATTTAATATCTTTCTAACAAATTCGACAATTGCCGACATTAATTTTGTTACACCATTTAATTTATTTCCAACAACTTAAATAACTGCCGACATTAATTGTACTACATCATTGAATATATTATCAACAAATCCAATAATTTTATTACATTATTGAATAAATATTTTTAACAACTGCATGGGTATGCGACAACATTTTACTACATTCTTGAATATATTGCCAACAAATTTAACAATCGCCGGACATATTGGCGTATTTTTTGTAAAGAAGCTTACCCAATATTATACTATTAATTGTTTTAATATATCAATCGTATGTTTGGTGCAGATGTTCTATTAATTAAGTTTTCGAAGGAATGGAGATTTGGATCCGGAACAATCATGGGGTGAGTGAAATATTTATTTAAAATTAAATGTAATAATTGTAGTAGTAGTGGTGTTTGTGTGATGCTTTCAGTTTCTTCGGTCTTTGGGGTCGTCCGAGTCCTTGTCTCTTTGATTGCTTATAAAATTCCGTTTACACAGTTTCTGTTGCGTGAATATTTGCTTATTTGTACTGCACTGGAGGATATTACTGTTCGAACACACATGACTGAAGTTCGTCAGATTACAACTCTGGAAGGCATGCAGTCCTTCAATTGCTTCTTGTTAGTGAGTCACTAGCAGGATCAGTGTTCATTACAGGTTATAATAAAAAACCAAAATGTTTTTTCCATTTCTTTTTATACAGTCGTTTTATGAAGGGAGGGAGAAACTATAATTATTAGTTGTGGTGAACGGTTGCCTTAAATTTGCCATACCAATTGCTCCATGTTTATAAGTCCTATATTCGTCCCTGTATGGAGTACTGTTGTCAAGTTTGGGGTGCTGCCTCTGTTGCTATCTTGGCTCTCTTGGACTCTTCAAAAGTGGGCTATACGAATTGTGGGTGATCGAACTTTGACATCAAAACTTGATTCCCTACAACATCGTCGCACTGTTGCTGACCTCGTTGTTTTTTACAAATATCGTCATCAACAGTTCTCAGATGAAATCAGCAGCATCATGCCTCAAACTTATTCTTACCCCCGTTCCACTCGACAATCGGCTACCGCAACCAGTCAAACGGTCGAGATCCCACGCCGTCATACTGGCAGATCGCAGAAAGACTTCTTTGTCCGAACTGCATACAAATGGAATAGTTTGTCGGAATCCTTAGTCTCAGGTGACTTCAACCCGCAGAGGTTTAAAAAAAGCGATCATGACCTTAGAACGCCAGTTCTTGTATTTACCTTAAATGTGTGATACCTTAAAAGGTATTTATGTGTTGTTGTGACACATATTGTAAACCCTAGAACACAAACATTCAAAAAAAAAAAATAGAAATAAAGAAGTTTTCTAAGTGAATCCAGTTACATTTAATGTTGCTAAGGCAAGTTCTATTGTTGTATCAATAGAAGCTTTTTGTTAGAATATTTTTAAGAACACATGATTGATGACGATGACTTAAATGTTTTTAGTTTTGTTATAATAATTATTGAAATTACTTCGGTCTGAAAGACCTAAGTATTACATTCCCGAGCCAAAAGTTAAATTCTTACCCCCACTTTTTTTGCCATTTCTCGATGTTTTAGAACCTACTGATTCTAAAAAGAGCCAAAAGAACGATATGTTCGATAACTGTACCGGAAGTGTGTCAAAAAAATCGTCAAGTGTATCAAATCAGGGAAATTTGCATATTTTTTTCTTAAAAAACGTTCATTTTAAGTGGTTACGAGTAGGAACATTGAATGTGGAGGAATCTGGATGGTCGGGATTGGTATGTGAGACCAAAAACTAGATTATTGCATTATAAGTTTGTCAAAAAATTGTTGTCCAGTGTGTCAAAAGAATGATTTTCATTTATTTTTTAGCCAATTTTTTGGGAAAAAATGAAATTAATTATTTGTATGACATGAAATGTAATTGAAAATGGAATTTGTTATAATTTTTGTTTTGATTTTGTTATAATTTTGAAAAGAGTATGTATTTTTAATTTTGTGTAAAATTTTCGCAATATTTTTAGAATTTTGAAAAGTTTCAATCATGGATTTTGTAGGAATTTTTGGAATATATTGAGAATGTTGAAAAAGTTTCATATTTTGATTTTATTATAATTTTTGAAATATATTTTTGGAATTTTGAAAAAAGTTTGTATTTTTGATTTTGTTACAATTTTTGCAATATTTTAAGATTTTTTGAAAAAGTTTCAATTTTTGATTTTGTTATAATTTTTGCAAGTTTCTTAAAAGTTTGAAAAGTTTTTAAGCTTTGATTTTGTAATAATTTTTGGAATATTTTTAGAATTTTGAAAAAAATTTAAATTTTTCACTTTATATTATCTTTTACAATATTTTGGGAATTTTGAAATTATTTAAAGAAATTTCAATTTTTGATTTTGTAATATATGTATATCAAAATGCTTAACTCAGACCGAAGTCTTAATATCTCAAAGCTCGAGACTTCAGCCCTTTCATATTTTTGTATTGCACTATATCGAGACAATTGCACCATATCAGTCTCCTTCTAAAAAATTTCATTTAACGCTTTGCGCTGAAATCTTAATACCTTGGCGTCTAAAGTTGCAGCACTTTATATTTTTATGTTTATAAGGTTTTACTATGAATGTTTTTAATATGTTTAGTTATTTTATAAGTGAATTAAGATGTCACATCTACATAAGCATGTAATTTATAATTAAAATAATTTAAGTCGAATAAATTCTGCCTTTGCGATACTCGGAGATGACCGAAAGATCTATACAAAGTCCTTTGAAGAAAAATGATCATTATATTAACTAGCAACATGAGTTTTGAAATGAAATTGCAATTGAATTGAATTGAAAGTGAACGTATATATAAGTAGGCGCGTACACAATTTAGATTATTATAATGTTTTTAGATCTTAGACTGGGTTCCAATTAGCGGCTAATTTGTACTAAACTGATAAATCTAAATTTAGTTTTACAAAATTACTGAATTTTAATTCAAATTAATATAATCAAGTTGTCAGATATTGTTTAACGTATGAATTTCTTCCAAATTATTTAGAAACAAAATATTGATTTAGTCAAATAAAATAGTTGACTAAATTGATTTAGCACGTTTAGTACAATTTAGCATCAATTGGAACGCAGTCTTAGTTACAACTAAACATGTTATGTTTCTCCCAACAATTCAATTATACGCAGCTGTTAGATCTCACGGTTCGTATATGAAATGTTTTATTGGCTATCGACAAAAGAAATTTAAAAAAAATCCCATTAAGTCCAAATACAATTGTTATTTAAATTTGGTTGACCGGTTTGAGTCTATTTACTTTTGTTATGTTTCAATCGTTTGAAATTCAACGAAGTTGAATGTTTCATTTTATTGAAATAATACCTTATGGAAAAATGTAGATTCCTTATTATAACTCATGCCATATCTTCTTTCAGAAGGGAAATTTATATAGAAATCGAATCTGTCCTACAAAAACATATTTTAACAATCCTGCAGAAACTAAATAACTTTTGTACCAAAATTCTTTTGTATAATTTTATAACTATAAAAGAAAATAGGGTAATATAATATATGTATGTATATGCCATAAATGGCAACATTTTAGTTTAACTAACTTTTCCTATAAATAAATTACGGCATACGAATGCATGTGATTTTTTGTTCTTTTCTAGGTCATCACCTTCCAGTCAACTTTCAACCATCCGAAAATTTTAAATATTATGAATTCAATAAATCAGTGAACGCCGTTCACTATAAGTCTTGGACAGAAATCAAACGGCTGTATATTTATTTCACTAGACTTGAATTTATTAAGGATTTTTGTGATCAATTTAGCTCAAGTATCTAAGGGAATAATTTGAATTTTTCAATTAGAAAGTATATTTTCGTTTTTTGTTTAATTCAGTGTGGTGGCTTCAAGAAAACTGACAACGATAAGTTTTTGAATCACCCGGTTATACTAAAATCTAATATTTCAATCATTGTTTGATAAAACTAGTTTACAAGAAAGATCTCCCGAAATAAAACCCAACTTTTCTTATAGATTTGAAACCTCCTGAACACGAATATCATATTTATTTTTTTAGGTGAGCTCTTGTTTTTGAGATATTCACGAAAAACCAATTTTTTGGGTGATCAAAAATGTTGTTTCGGTTTTTGGGTCTCATATTTTACAAAACAAACAAATTAAAAATATTAATGAAACATGTGCATAGTAAATATGCCAACAAACATTTTGAGCTCAGTTTTGTAGAAATCCATTAAGGATTCTGGAAGTTACAGTCGAAAAAAGTTGAGAAAATACGAAAAATTCACGTTTTTTTTAAATTTTTCCATTTTCAACGCCAAAAATAAATTTTGAACAAATAAAGACACTAATTTTTTTTAATTTCTTGGAGCCTATAGTAGCTTCAATTTTCGTTCTTTTAAGCTAAAAGATACGAATATTGGTGCAGTTTGCACCAAGTTATTCAAGTTTTCCCAAAGAAAGTCAAAACTCAAAATTAGGAAAAAATAATTTTTTGCTTAATTTATTGTGCCATAATAAATAATAATAATAATAATAATATAATATCTATAATATAATAGCCGTGGGTCTATCCCTCTATACGGTCGTAACGCTGATGACGTAGTACATTTTGTATTGTTTTTTTTTTTCATTTTTTTTAAAATAACATTAAGATTATTTTTGAATTTTTGAGATCAATTAAACTCAAGTAAGTAAAGAAGTAATTGGAATTTTTTAAAGAAGTAATTTGGAATTAAGATTATTGTTTTTTTATTCATAAATACATAATAATCATAAAAACTTTGTTTTACGAATTTTAAATTGACCGAATGTAGTTTTTTAAAGTTATTGCTACTCACTTTTCCTCCTTCGTGCTTATTATTATCATTTTGATATTAAGAAAATTAATTATTTTTTACAGGCAGTGCTAAAAATCATATAATAGTGGTTTTTCGATCATTATTTTTTATAGTTTTATTCCTGTGAAATAAAATAAAAAAAAACAAAAACTACTATTTGAGAATTTCTCTTGCAATATGAGATAACAGCTTCATCATAAAAGATCCTGCGACGTCATTGCGAAGATTTTTTTAGTTATTTGTAGTTTTTGTTATTGTTTTATTAAAATTTAGAATGCATTCAGGAGATTTTTTTAAAAGTTACTTATAGTTTTTTGTTGATGTTGTATCTAAATCTGTTTTTTTTTTCAATTCAATTAGTCACAATATATGTAATATGTTTTCATTTTGCTTTTGAACCTATATAGGTAAAAACATGCTATATATTATGCTTGATTTATAGTAATTAATATACTTCACAAACAAACTTAAATCGTTTAAAGCAAAAACATGAGAAATTTCAGAGAGAATTTTTTAAATGATTATAGTTGTGTTTAGCACTATTATAGCACTAGTGTAGCACTATTATAGCAGGAGTCAGACCCAGAAAATTGTTCTAGAGAACAGCGAACATAACAGCATAGAAAAATATAGATTTTTAACAATTTTTAAAAACAATGTAGGTTGCAAACATTTGATATTATTGGGAAAAAAACAGTTTGTGTTATAATATACATTTTTAAACATTTAATAATGTAAACCGATTTAATGAAATGATGTTTAAAAAAACTCAGTACAAAATTTCGTTGTCATTGTCGATGTAGAGGGTTGTAAGAAAGGTTCGGGGTTCAACGCGGACCCTATATTTATTTTTTATTGTTTTTGTTTATTTTTTTTATAGAACATAAAAATTATTTCTTTGGGATTTTTTGTATTAAATTTCTAGATATTACGATGTATGTATTCATAGGATGAGAGAATATTTCGTCAACACTTAAGTCAACATTCTAATCATCATCCTAAGTCACGAGTGTAAAGTCATTATTGGCGAAACTTAATATCTGACGCATGGTCAATTCATTGCTATATTTTTGGTTAGGAAATATAGACAACTTCAGGGAAATTTTTAATTTGGAAGGGCTTTTTGTGAACAATTAAGCTTAAGTACATATTGGAAATCACTTGAATTTTGCAATTCGAAATAACTTTTCATTTTCTCTAAAATTCCTATAGAAAAATTTTTTGTGTTTCGTGCCATAATGACTTTACACTCGTGACAGGATGTTGATTAGAATGTTGACTTAAGTGTTGACGAAATATTCTCTCATCCTATGAATTCATCCATCGTAATATTTAGAAATTTAATACAAAAAATCCCAAAGAAATGCAATTTCCAATATGTAATCATAGACGAAAGATTCATCTTAAGTAAATATAAAAAATGATGAAGTTTCAATTTAGAAATTATCTGGACATGAAAATGAAAATATGGTACGTCATCGCCGCTGTGGCTAAGTTGTGTAAGACACACGGGATTTGAACATACGTCTCTGATGAATGCGAGTTCGAATCCTGGCACGAAACACAAAAAATTTTTCTAAAAGAATTTTAGAGAAAATGAAAAGTTATTTCGAATTGCAAAATTAAAGCGATTTCCAATATGTACTTAAGCTTAATTGTTCACAAAAAACCCACCCAAATAAAAATTATTCCTTTTTATTCATAAAAATTCCATTTACGGCATTTAAATTTTTCGATAATGTAGTCTTTTAGCCATTTCGTTCAAACTTATTATTTATATCATTTCGATATTAATAAGAAAATTAATTATTTATATGACAGATAGTTTGTTTTCCATCATTATTTTTGCATAGTTTCATTTTCTGTAAATAAACTAAATATAAACAAAAGATAATGAGTTGTGAGGAGAGGCAAAACATCATAAGAACTATTTAAGTTAGTTCAAGCACCATAAAGGTTGATAATGTAAATTTTTTCTATCACCGCCCACCTTGTGTTACTCCTTACGTTTATGATCATTTTAAGTTTAATTTAAGAAAGCAATTACTTCTCCTTTTTAATAGTTTTTCGGTTTTCCCAACTTTTGTTTAATTAGTTTAAAGAAGTTTTTTTTAAGAAGATAATTGTCGTATGATTAGTTGCAAATATAATCTCTCTGAGGATAAATTTAATTCCAAACATTCAAGTGAAAATATTAATTAAAAAAGAAAAAATATTATAAATATAAATTTTAAATAGTGTATTGTTTTTAAAAATCAATAAATCAATAGTGATAGCTTCCTTGTAAAGCAACATAAATTGTTAGTAAAGTGTAAGTCAAGTTTATTTAAATGGCGTGCGTCGTCAAGAAGTTTCAAGTGTAAAAATAGCCCAAATTAATTTTGTTTTATTTGTGGAAGTTACATAATACATACTGCTAAAAGAATCACCACATTTATAAGAACTGCCTATCTTCATTACTAACTGATATTTTCCAACTCCTAAAATAAATCCGAGGTGGGAGGAGCTAGACCATGTCAAAAAACTTAAAAAAAAAAATCTCAATTTCGAGAAAAATCATATACAAATAAAATACAACTTTTGTCAAATAAAGGACATTTCATAATCAACTAACTGATATTTTCCAACTCCTAAAATAAGTCTGAGGTGGGAGTAGCTAGATCTACTACGAAAACAACTTATATATAAATCAATTATGTTGCAGAATTAGAATTTATTATTCTTATAGTTAAATTTTTTTTCCAAATTTTGAGTTTTGACTTTCTTTGGGAAAACTTGAATAACTTGGTGCAAACTGCACCAATATTCGTATCTTTTAGCTTAATTATAAGAAAGAGAATTGAAGCTACTATAGGCTCCAAGAAATTAAAAAAAATTAGTGTCTTTATTTGTTCAAAATTTATGGTGTTGAAAATGGAAAAATTTTAAAAAAACGTGAATTTTTCGTATTTCTTCAACTTTTTCGACTGTAACTTTCAGAATCCTTAATGGATTTTTACAAAATACATATAGCTCAAAATGCTTGTTGGCATATTTACTATGCACATGTCTCATTAATATATTTAATTGTTTGTTTTGTAAAATATGAGACCCAAAAACCGAAACAACATTTTTGATCACCGAAAAAATTGGTTTTTCGTGAATATCTCAAAAACAAGAGCTAACCAAAAAAATGAATATGATATTCGTGTCGAATTGAAAAATTCAAATTAGTTAGATTGCTCACAAAAATGCTTAATAAATTATATGTAGCATAATAAAATAAACCTGACATGATAGATGAAGAGAAGATGGAACGGATTATGGATGGGGCTGCAAAGTAATATAGATACGTGAATACATTTGATCTTTAAGAAAGTATAGCGAAATAAATCAATTGTTATCATATTTAAAATCAACGGATATGTGTGTGGGTAAAAAAAGGTTGTTTCTGTACAAAATACAGTGGAAATCGGATAACACGAAATCGAAGGGAACAACAAATTATTTCGTGTTATCAGAATTTCGTCTTAAGCGATAAGTTCAGCTTACATACATTCATTAAGTTAATAAAAAGAAGTAATTATGAACAAATTTATAGTGCATATTTATTTTCATACTTTTAAATTCACGTTACAACAAACATATTCAAAAATCACATTGTGTATTTCAATTAAATAAAATCATTAATTCATATTATGTAAAGAAAAATAAAATTCATAGAGGTAATGTTAAAAATTGCACATAGGTACCCACTTTTGAAAATAAATTATCAAAAAAATCTACTGATGGTTTAAATCAACTCGGTGCTGTTTCAAAAAAATCGGTAATTTTCGTTTGTACCGTTTTATTAATAATGTTTTCCTCCAAAAAGTTTTCTAAATCACCAAGAATGTTGTACACTTTTTCTCCATTTGGTTGGGCTTCGGCAAATCGACGAAAATCCACTATGCACTTACGAACGGTTTCAACTGAAGGTACCTGGACTGGGGCATCATCTTCATCCTCTTGATCACTATCTTCATTTTTTTCTACAGTTGTAGATTTTACCAAGTCACAAATTTCGCGATCACTTAGAAGCGGCGTGGTATCAATATTATTATCCACACTCAGGTAATCTTCGACCATGATATTTTGAGGTAAATTTGTAAGCACAGAAATACGATCAAAAATATTATGCACGTCATCGTTTACATTAGTGTCACAAATTATCTGCGGCTGATCGTCGTCGGAAGGTGTTTTTATTGTAAACCCAGAATGGCGAAAGCAATTTTCTATAGTTACAGGTGTAACAAGTTTCCATGCGAGACGTTACATGTACAAAGCATCTAAAACTGTTACCTGTTTCATATCTTCCTTAAGCTCAATACTTGCTAGATATTTTTGGAGAAGTTTTTTTTTGTAAAACACTTTTAAATTCTTAATGATTCCTTGATCACAAGGCTGTAATACACTGGTAGTATTTGGAGGCAGAAAAATTAATTTGATGCTTTCTAGCTGGATGTTTGGATGTGCTGGACAATTGTCTACAATTAAAACTACCTTTATCTTTTCCTTCAAAAATGTTTTATCTAAAGATTTCAACCAACCCGAAAATAAGTCAGTTGTCATCCAGGCTTTTTTATTTGCCGTGTATTGAAGTGGTAGATTTTTGACGTTTTTAAAACATCTAGGATTTTTAGACTTTCCGATAACAAAAAGTGGAAGTTTTTCCGTTCCGTCGGCATTACAACCAACAAGCACTGTCAGACGTTCCTTTGATTTTTTACCACCAGAACAAGTTTCTCCCTTAAATGTTAAAGTTTTGTCCGGCATACACCGAAAAAATAAACCGAATTCATCCGCATTAAAAATATTTTTTTTGTCGTAATCCTTCAGAATTTTAGGTAAAGTTGAAGATATCCAATCGGATGTCGTATCCGCTGATACTTGTGTCGCCTCTCCACTAATACATTTAAACACAATTCCGTGTCTCGTTTTGAAACGCTCTAGCCATCCAGGATTAGATTTAAAGGCAATTCCCATTTCTATGGCTATTTTATCAGCCTTTTCCATTAATAGAGCTCCAGAAATAGGAGCATTTTGAGATCGGGCTTGCTTAAACCAAAGTAGCAATCCAGAATCTAAATCTTCATGTTTTGGTAAGCGCAAACGTTTCCGACTTCCTTCGAAATCACCCGTTTCATACGTAGATTGAATTTTTAATCGATTTTTTATAATGGTTGATAAAGTAGAATTTGGAATCCCAAATTCTTTACAAATTTCTGTTTTTGATTGACCGCCGCGATCCACATTTTCCAGAATTTCAATTTTTTTTTTAACCGTTAAAGCGTTTTGTTTTTTACTTCCACTAGCCATGCTAATGTTTATCAATAACTGAAGAAGCAAAAATATTAACAACAATAACTACAATAAAAAGAATTTTATATCTCACTCACCAAAACTAAAATAACACACCTCAAATGACTCCAATAAATTCTATTTTAAGATTTCAAACGGAAAAAATTTTACGATTAACGACAACTATTACTCATTACTAGAAAACAATACAAACTAAAACACTTTCTCTCTAACAAAACAAAATTTAATTTGAATGAATTTAATTTCGGGGAATTCCTTAAAACTGAACGATATGTCTACATACAGTAGTAAACATAGAAAAAAGATTCAGTTTAGGTTTTTAAAATCGTGTTTTACAAAAACAACAACTGCACGAGAATTATACGCATAAGGATACAAAAAACTAATCCAAAACGAAAACAAATGTCTGTACATAGTCTATACATTATATTTTTGTTGATTTTGACTAATCCCAAAAAATATATGTAGATTTACATGTACATTATATGTATATACATATCACATAAGTATGTGTTACGAAAACACAGGTGTTCAATAATAAATTTCGTGTTAAGCGAATATTTCTATTCGAAGTTTATATAAAGGGTCTAAAAAATTTATTCGCGTTAAAAGAAAATTCGAGTTAATGGCTTCGTCTTAAGCGAACAGTTTCATACTAAAATAATATGAAAAAACTGGGGACTAAAAAAAAGTTCTTGTTATCCGATATTTCGTATTATCCGTTTTCGTGTTAAGTGAATTCCACTGTAATTATAAAATGATCATTTTCCTAAAGGAATTAAGCATGAAAAGTTTACAATAGGATGTTCTATGGGTAATGAATTGGGTCACGTGGCAAACCCCAAACAAATTATGTGTTTAAGTGTGAGGAAAATGGGCACTATGCTCTTCAATGTACCTCAAAATCCTATTAACTAATCCTACTGTACCTCTAAGTCCTATTAACAAGTTTGGCTGTTATGGTAAACAACTGCAAATTTGACTTATTGTCATACGTAAGCTTTTTAAATTATAAAGCTAATTTTTTTATCAATGGACTTTAAACCATTGTCGTTCATAGAAAAGAGTTATAGCAAACAGCAAACCCGTTAAATTGTTTGCATAAAAATATCATCTAAACTTCCAACTCGTATTTAAATTCTTGAAAAACAATTAAAAGAAGAATTAAATAAATTGAAATTATAAATTTTTTTTTGTCTTCATAATAATAAAATATGAATAAAATATTAAATTAAAACAAGAAGGAAAGTAAAAGATATAATAAAAGTTTAATAAGTTTTTTTTTCAAGCTTTTCATGTTTTATTTTATATTTATCAAATAATAAATTTATTTATTTTCTGCCTTTTCATTGATTTTCTTTTGAACTGTATCAAAAGAAACCGATAAAAAACGGTTAGTTATTTGAATGATAATTCAAAATGTAAATTTTAGAATGAAGAAAATATAGAAAAGATTTTTTTGATGAGTGGATTTTGTGTATGGGTTTGTTTATTTTGGTTGAAGAAAATGATATGACTATTATTTAAATTAAGATAATTTCCATTTTTTAATTTAATTTTGCGAATGAATTAGCGGTTGTAATCAACTTTTTTTTAAACTGGAAGTAGAATAAATTTAAAAGAATGAAAAGGGAGATCGGATTGCTGATATCGTTTCTGAGAATGTTTTTCTTATGTTTTTGAGAATGATCTAAAGTGATAAAATTGTTTGAACTCGTTAACCATATGATACGCATATTCAAATATAAGATTTGAATAATTATAGGTTGAATAGCCTGTTCTGCAAATAAATCTGGATTAACAAATGGACGCTTAACCAATAGCAATGAGCCAGTGTGGCTCTTTTGTATGGAAAGTCTAGCACCTTCAACCTTAGCTATGGAATATTCCTTGATGATGGCACGTTATGACTTGCTCGAGCCCTCATATAAATCTATGTATAAGCTATAATCATTGACAAAGACCAGTGCGTCAAGGAATATGCCACTAGTAAGATTCCTGACAACCCCATTTTAGTTTTGTGCCTCCTTATTTTTAAAATAAATTCTTTACTTCTTACTTTATTTTCTCTATCCTATATAGTATATGTGATAGGATTTATTGTTTAGTTATAATAATTCTTTATGAAAAATAAAGAAAATTTGGCGTAAATCCTTCTGGACAGCACATTTTATTAAAAAAACTGTAATGCCTTCAGAGTAAGCCATTGAAATTTATATCGCACAATAAACGAATGTTTTTTCAGTAACTTAATTGTTCGCAAAACATATGAATTGAAACATAACGATTCCAAAATGTATTTCGTTTCTGTATGTATGCAAAATGTGTAAATATTACAAAATATTATTCTCTTATTTTATTTAGCGTATGGTTTTTGTTGTGACACATTAAAAAATAAAAATAAAACTTAAAATAGGTAGATTTTTCTATGAAAATTTACATAAAACAAAACATGAATACACATTAAATGAGCTTACTATCAATTTGATTGCGCGTCTTTTAGTAAAAAAGTAAAAAGTTAAATATTTGAACATTGGGCAGTACATTTGAACATTAGATGTTTACATCGAGTGAGTCTATCCATGCTACTACCGGGAGTTGACAAATGGATGTCTGAGATGTGACCATTGTATCGTCGAATTGAACACACAGTTGCACTGTGTTTTATAGTTTGCTGTGGAGCTCCGCAATCACATTGAGGGGACTCTGAAATGCCCCACTTGTAGCAAAAATCAGCACAACGTCCATGATTCGTTCTTATTTGGTTTAGTGTAGTCCAGGTATGACGTGGCAGGTCGAAACCAGGTTGGGTAGAAGTCGTATTATTCGCAGTCAACTTTTTGAGTATGTGTGCTATTCAACCAGACTGGTACGCCGTACTCAGCCACTGAGTAAACCAGACTTAGAGCAGTTGTGCGGATGGTAGCTGGAGTAGCACTCCATGTCGAGCCTGCCAGTTTGTGCAATATATTGTTTCTCGTTTTAAGTTTTTTTGTCGTATTCTCTAGGTGGAGTTTAAAAAAAAGAGTTCTATCGAGAGTAATGCCCAGGTACTTTGGCTGTTGATAGTATTTAATGACAGTGCCATTAAATAACACTGATAGTTCATGTTTTGCCAGTTTGTTGTTTAAGTGGGAACAAGAACTCTCGGTTTTACATAGATTAGGAAATAAGCTCCACGTTTGAAAACAGTCATTCATTATCGCCAGGTCAGCTGAGAGCAAGTCTTCCAAGACACCCATGTCTTTGTTTTGGGTGGCCAGGGTCCAATCATCAGCGTAACCAAATTTCTTTGATGTTGTGTCAGGAATGTCATGAATGTACAAATTAAAAAGTAATGGCGCCCGGGTGGAACCCTATGGCAAACCATTGTTAAGCATTTTGGACCTACTACGGGAATTATTTATATGAACTTTGAATACACGATTAATCAGCATGTTGTTAATTAAACGTGAGATGGTGCTACAAGGTATTATATTATTATTTTGTAACAAGATACTACATGCGGGTGACTGCGCCACCCATTTTTATTTTTTGTTAAAAATGGGAACGGACAATTGTTTATCTATCAAAAATACTAATCAGGCCTTACAATTAATGTTTGCCAAGATGAAGAAAAAAAAAAATAATCAAAAAAAACATAAAGGGGCCCATACACGGTCAATCATGAATGTCAATCTTGACTGATGATAAAAATTCAAACATGTTCAAAATTTCATTAGTCATAATTTGACTGTCACTCATTATCATTCATACACATACACAGTCAGTCATGAATGTCAATTATATTGATTGTCATTCATGACTGACCGTGTATGGGAGGGAACCTTAACGTTTGTACAAATATACCGTTTGTTTCTTTGCAAGATAACATTGTGTCTATGCAAAATTTATTTTTTACTTTTCGGTTCGTTTCCGAAAAAGTGTGTTTTTTAAATTTATTTTATTTATTTTTTATTTTAGAGTTTTTAGTTATATAATATTTCGAATCAGTGTATTATTTGATGATCATCAATTTTTTGTTGGTTTTAGACACATAATTTTAAGCTTTTACATTTTACTGCAATTAGATAATAGCAATTTGTTTATAAAGTAATGATTTAGCATAACATTCAAACATACGTGAAAAAATCTCATATTTATTGTATGCGGCAAACAAGAATTATATGTTATTTTTGATATATGTAGTCATCAGTTCTTCATAAACAAATTAAAATTATCAGTTGTAATTTCCCAAGGGCGGTGATAATTCGAAATTATTTTTTGGCAAAAATTTCGAAAGCAAGTATATTGATAAAAGCACGAGGCCGTAGGCCGAGGGCTTTTATCAATATCACTTGCTTGAAGAATTTTTCAAAAAATTATGAGAATTTATCAACGAACGAGGGGAATCCGTTTAGTAAATTTTTTGCCAATTTTCATTTATTTATATATTTTTTATGAATTATACGTTGGCCTACTGTGATATCAGTTAATTATTTCAAAATTAATTTATAATATCCCAGTAGGCAGACGTATAAATATTTGTTATTAGTATAATTCAAATTTTGTTGGTGAAATTGAATGATGTCATTACATTTTAGAGAATTTCATTGGTTTAAATTAAAATAAAACTAAGGCAAAAAAATTTCAGTTGTTTCCCAAAGAATGTTATTATTCGATATAATTTTTTGCGATAATTTGAAAGCAAGTTGATGGGTTATAATAACTCGAAGCCGTAGGTTGAGAGCTATTATCAATCACTTGCTTCAGGAATTATGAGAATTAATTCGTTTAGAAAAATTTTTGCCAACGGAAAATTCCTCAATTCCTCATCACCGTCCTTGGGAAATTACTACTGCTAATAATTTTAATTGGTTTTAGCGAGACACCAAAACTTATCACACCGATCTGAACCTAATTGGAAAAAATATGGAGGGGTTGAACTCTGAACGCTGAAGCTCTGAGATATCAAGACTACGGTTTTGGTTAAGGATTTTGATAAAGTTTTCGGCATAAAACTTTTATGAGAACATTATTTTTAGTTTTGGGCAGCGATATATATCAAACATAACTCTTTTTTAAATTACAAGTATTTTTTTATCTCTGTTTAGAAATTTATTACAAAACTAACATGAAACATCTATACGTTGCCGGTAAATCATAACAGATCATAAATTAACATAATTTAGTGAAAAGATGATACAATTAGCAAACTACTCAAAAACCTCTCCATTTAGCGTTTCGAGAAAATATTACAAAATCATAAATTCATATTTCTTTCAAAATTCCAAAAATATTGTAAAAATAAAATAAAATCAAAAATTATTACAAAATCAAAGATTAAACTTTTTCAAAAATTCTGAAAATATTGCAAAAATTATAACAATATCAAAAATTGAATCTTTTTTCAGAATTCCAAAAATTAGAATAAAATCAAATATTTAAATTTTCTAAATTCTAATAATATTCCAAAAATTCAAACTTTTTCCAAAATTCTAAACATATTGCAAAAATTATAACAATATCAAAAATTGAAACTTTTTCCAAAATACCAAAAATTATAATAAGATCAAAAATTTAAAATTTTTCAAAATTCTAAAAATATTCCAAAAATTCTTACAAAATCAATAGTACAAACTTTTTTCAAAATTCCAAAAATATTTCAAAATTTATAACAAATTCAAAAATTTTCATTTCTCATTTACGTCATACAAACAGCGAAATTTTTTTTTTCCAAAAATTTGGCTAAAAAACTAAATGAAATCATTTTTTGACATACTTGACAATATATTTTTGACAAACTTATAATGCAATAAAATTCTCGCGCGTTCCATTGAAAATCTAACTTGCTCAAATTTGCTTTGATCTACTCTACCTCGAACAAGTTGTGTAGTTGAAAAGCATTATTTCGATTTTATTTAGATCGGTTATAAACTTGTTTTGGTATTTTTAATTATAAAATAGACCGTTCAGATCTAAATATAAGCCCGACATAAATATTTTCAAAAATAATAAAAATGTCTGGTTATTTATTTATAATATTTATAATTTAATATTTTCAAATTTTTGGCGTTCCATTGGTGATCTACTCAAAAGCTGCTTTGAGTAGCTATTTTGTTTGTTGACATTATTTCTTTGACAAACTTATAATGCCATAATTTCATGTCATACAAATAATTAATTTTTTTGTTCCAAAAAATTGGGTAAAAAAATAAATCAAAATCTTTTTTTTGACACACATGACAACATTTTTTAGACAAACTTATAATCCGAGAATTATGTCTCAATGATAATAATAAAATTTCATGTTATACAAACAATTAATTTTATTTTTTTCCAAAAAATTGGGTAAAATAATAAATAAAAATTTTTCTTTTGACACACTTGACAACATTGTTAGTTACCTAGTTTTCGGTCTCACATACCAATCCCGACCATCAACATTTCTTCAAATTCAATGTCTACTCGTAATTATTTAAAATGAACGTTTTTTAAGCAAAAAATATGCAAAATTTCCTTCTTTTGATACACTCTAAAAAAAAATAGTGTAAATTTATCCTTATAATAGGAGGTAACTGAATGCCTCCTATTATAAACGTAAATTTACAACAGTGCGTAAAATAAAAAAATTTACACATTTTGTCGTAATTCAACAGTTCGTCTAAGTATGCATTATTACACAAAAAGTATTAGTTATAAGCCATATTCGATGTATGTTTGCCTATATTTTGATGTAAATTTACTACAAATTAAGTAAATATACAAACAAAACCACAAAAAATTGTGTAAATTTACATCGGGTTATGTAAATTTAATACCTTTTTGACAGATTCTTACACTAAAAAAAGGAGCATATTTCCACGAAACTATACTTGATTTTATTTCACTATTTAACCCAAAATCTCTTTAAAATTCCTCACAACAAAAAGTATTGATATCCTATAAAGGGCCGATGAAAATGGTCTACGGACCTACATATAAGGAATTAATTTTAATGATAGTGGGCAATATTGCATTAATATTTTTAGTCCACCTGTAATCGTAAAGGGTGATTTAAACAAAGCATTGTTCATCCTAATAATACACTATTTTCCTAGTAAAATAAATAAAATAAAAAATTTTATTTAAGTTATTTAATAAAAGTAATAATTAAATATTTTACATTATTAACTGGATTCGATATTCGGTGTTTGCGAAGTAAACATCAAATTATCAAGTTATAATCAAATTTTTTCAATATTAAAATTTCTAACTGTGTTTTATTTTTTGTTTGGATTTGTTGTTAGTTATAAATTCAAATCAAATTAAAGTTAAACATTGAAATATAAATTGATTGTTTTGTGATTATTGTGTGTGGATGCTCACAAATAAAAGAACTATAAGTCGCCAGATGCGTAGCCTGCCTAGGAGCTCGCTCAGCAGCATTAAACAGATGAGTCAAGGCATTAAAATGAGTGACATCCCAACAGTAAACAGGTATGCAGGTTTACCGCCTAACGTTAATTTATCAAAATATGCAAAAACATCGCAAACTAGTTCTCCGTATGGTGAAAGTTCTAGAAAACCTGTAGAAAAAATTCCTCCAATAATTACAAAATCCCCCTCAACGGAGATTCATAAAACTATGAAGGAACTAAATATTTCAAAATATAATATACAAATAATGTCAATTGGCATAAAAATACTTACATATAGCCTATCAGACTATAACAAGATTTTTACTAAATTAAAAGAACATAACAATGGTATGTTCTCATATACGCTTGAGGAAAATCGTTTTGTTAAATGTGTACTATGTGGGCTCAATGATATGGATACAAATGAAGTTAAGAAAAGCCTCGAGAATAGTGGCCTGAGTCCTGTTAATGTTTGGAAAACTATTCCTAAAAAATATCGTCGAAACAGTGAAGATGCCCTTTATTTTGTTGCTTTCAAAAAGGGATCAATGTCTCTGAACCAATTAAAAAATATTAGATTTGTTAATAACACAGTGTGCAGATGGGAAATTTGTCGATCCACCAGCAAAGGTCCTCTCCAATGTTATAAATGTAAAATGTATGGTCATGGAGCGAACGCATGCTACATGAAGCCAAAATGTAATTTCTGTGGTGGAGATGAACATATTGATGATATGGAGTGTCCTTTACAAAACGATATTACTAAACATGTTTGCTGTAATTGTAGTGGAAATCATACATCTAACTCTATAATTTGTCCAGAAAGAGAAAAATACATTCAAATAAAAAATCATCTGAATCTAAAAAATAAGTTGAGTCGACCTTCAAATCAACCAACGTTTTCATTTCAACAACAGGATTTTCCTATTCTTCCTTCAATACCTCATCAAAACAACAATAAAAATTTTAATAATAATAATAATAATAATAATTTTGTTAACAAAAAAATGCAGTTCAGTACAGTGGTTCAAACAAATGCAATCAATCATGAAAATTCAATTAATATTAATTCAGATAGCACAAATGATTTGTTTGCACCACATGAGTTATTACAAATTCTCAAAGAACTTGTTTCAGGACTTCGGGGGTGTCATTCCAAAGAAGAACAATTTGATGTTATGGCTAATATTGCTATTAAATATGTCTGTTATCCATAATTCTTTAAAAATTTGTGTGTGGAACGCGTACGGTATAAAAAATAAAAAATTTGAGGTAATTCAGTTTTTAGATAATTTTAATATTGATATATTACTTATTAGTGAAACGCATTTAAAGCCTTCTATTTCATTTTCGATTCCTAATTTTCGATTTTATCGTAATGATAGAGAAAATATTCGCATGGGTGGTGTTGGTATTCTTATAAAAGATTGCATTAAGCATTCGCTTCTTCCTGACCTTAAATTAAATTGTATAGAATCCCTGGGTATTAATATAATAAGTAGTGATAATAATCAACTTAAAATATTTTCTGTATATTGTTCATATTCGAATTCTGAGCATCTCAGAAATGATTTTATAAAAATTTGTAGTGGTAATATTCCTTACCTAATTGGTGGTGATTTAAATTGTAAGCATCCTAACTGGTTTTGTCCTAGAACTAACCGCGGTGGTCGAACTTTATATGATTATTCTATTAACTCTGATTGTGTTGTTATCGCTCCCCAAGATCCTACCCACTATAGTCCTGCTGGAGTCCCTAGTATTATTGACATATTTTTAACAAACAACCCTCAGTTGATATCCGAAGTTAACACCATTCAAGCACTCTGCTCCGATCATCTGCCAGTCCTCTGTTCAATAGTATTTAATAATCAAGTAGATCATTGCCATCGTAAATACTTTAACTATAAAAATGCTAATTGGAGCATTTATCAGAATCATATTTCATCTGAAATTGAAAATTTCAATTTAAGTTCAATTCATACTATTTCAGATGTCAACGTTGCAGTCGATTTTTTGACAGCATCCATTTCTTCAGCTCGTGATCTATCCGTACCGCTTGTGCCTGTTCTTCCAACTGATAAATTGTTATTATCTGATCAAGTGTTAAGTTTTATCAGACACCGAAATTCGCTTAGAAGATCTTACCTCAGAAGTCGCCTTGCTCACATTAAAACCTCAATAAACTTGCTAAATAGAATTATTAAATATCATATAAATATTCTTTATAATCAAAAATGGCAAACGAGGCTTGAATGCTTGGATAATGGTTCAAGAAACTTCTGGAAAACAACTAAACATTTTAAAAACCATCGCAAGTCCATTCCACCATTAGTTACTCCCAACACTGGAAATCGAATTTTCTTAAATACAGAAAAAGCACAAGTATTGGCTGTTGTCTTCCTTGACGCTCATCAAATTCCAAACTCCAATATTGTAATTGAAGAACAAGTGAATGACTTTTGCACTAATTTCAATAATTTGGATAACAATGCTCCAATTTCTGAAATTCGCCCTTCTGAAATTTCTGATATTTTGAAATTCCTTCCAAGGCTCAAAGCTCCAGGTGTAGATAATATTCCATTTATTTTACTTAAAAATCTTCCTGAAAGTGGAATCCATTTTCTTAAGATAATGTTCGAGTGCTGCTTGAAGCTAGGTTATTTCCCAATTCAATGGAAAAAAGCTAAAATTACTCCTGTTTTAAAGCCTGGCAAAGACCCCACTCTTGCTACAAACTACAGACCTATTAGTCTTCTTTGTACATTGGGAAAGCTCTTTGAGCAGATTATCAAAAGAAGAATGGAAGAGTTCATAACTGACAATCAAATAATTATAAACGAGCAATTTGGTTTTAGATCTGGGCACTCTACAGTTCATCAAATCCATCGTGTAGTCAATCATATTAAATCTAATAGATCTTCGCTAAAATCTACTGGAATGATATTATTAGACCTTGAACGAGCCTTTGATAAAGTTTGGCAAGACGCAGTCTGCTATAAATTATTTATATATGGATTTCCAATATTTTTAATTAAAATCATAAAATCGTTCTTAACTGATAGAACATTTTTTGTCCAGATTTTTGATTCCATGTCCTCTATACTTAGCATTCCAGCTGGGGTTCCTCAAGGTGCCGTATTGAGTCCTTTGCTTTTTTGTTTATTCATCAATGATATTCCAAGAGATAGTGAATGTAAATTATCATTATTTGCTGATGACGCTGCAATATTTGTGTCAGATGAGCTGGCGGTATCTATTATCAATAAGCTTCAATTGTACCTCACTAAAATTCTCGAATTTTTTAAAAACTGGAAACTTAGTATTAACATATCAAAATGTGAAGCCATTTATTTTACTAGGTGTAGAGCATCCCGTAAACTTCCACAACAACCTTTTCTGATTCAAAACTCTTCTTTGGAATGGAAACCTTCAACTAAATATTTAGGAATTTATTTGGATAAATCATTAACATTTAAGACACACGTCACTCAAATACAACAAAAATGTAATGCACTGTTCAAAAGTCTATATCCTCTACTCAACAGAAATAGTAAACTGAATAGGCATAATAAGACACTAATTTACAAGTGTGTGATTCTTAATATCATACTTTATGGTGCACCAATTTGGTGGGATATTGCTTTGTGTCATAAAAAGAAATTTCAAATTATTCAAAACAAATTTCTAAAAACTATATATAAACGCCCTAGACGTTATAGCACTTTAAGACTGCACAACGAATTAAATATAAAGCTTGTCAATGTAGTTGCTAGAGAAGCTAATGATAGATACATAAATAAATTAAATCATATTGAAAATGAATTGATAAACGCCATTAGCTTTACCACCGCTTAATTTTTGCAACGTAGCTTTTAAGTTTAGATTTAAGTAGGTTAGGTAAATATAAGTTTTTTATTAGTTACTAAGCAGACTGAACTGCATTTGAAAATATAAACATTCTTTTTCACTTATTTTTCGCAATACTCATACTAATTAATTTCATCTGTTGTAAAGCTTACTATTAAAAGCTGATCTCAGTAAACTATTAAATGTATACAACTGTATTATAAAATTTAAAGTCAATAAAGGATTATTATAAAGGATTATTACATTATTAACTAAAATTAATTAATGAAATTTTGTTAATTTAATTTTTAATTTTTAGTTTGGATCCAATACCTTGCAACATGCTCAATGAAACAAAGAAAAGTATATATGTATCTATAAAATATTACATTGAGCATATACTTTACAGCTTAGTTTTACAACGAGTGTTCCGACTTTACAATACAAAATGTTTAAATTTACGTAGCTGGACGGGAACAGAACACAAATGAAATGAATAATACAACTTTGGGTGTACTAGATGCACAAGTTGACGTAAAAAAAATAGGTTATCGCAATATTACACATTTGTTCGAATTTTTAAAGTTAATATTTTTAGATACGAACTATTGGCTTAAGATTAAACCTTGGTTAGAAAAGTACACAAAAAACGATGTTAATTTACAGTTATTTTCGCCGTGATTTTACACCTCATTATTTCTATTTTTTAGAGTGTACACTTGACGATTTTTTTGACATACTTCCAGTACAATTATCGAACACATCCTTTCGGCTCTTCCTATTTTAGAAAAAAAATTTTTTGAGATCCGTTCAGCGTTTGAGATCCGTTTTCTAGATTTCGTCGGTTGTGACGGCCGGCAGAAAGACATACATTTTTTTTTTGCTTTTTTAGAATCAGTAGGTCGAGAAATGCCAAAAAAAGTAGGGGCAAGAATTTCACTTTTGGCTCATGAATGCAATACTTAGGATTTTCTAAAACCGAAGTAATAAACATATTTTCTCAAGAAATTATTTTGAACTGCAATAGTACATTATGATGCTAGGACGTAAAGCTAAAGATTTTGGACGGATGTGGAGTTTGCAAATCGAGGCGCTAGCCGAGATTTGCACCCACATTAAGTCCAAAATAGCTTACGTCCGTGCATCATATACTAGTTGTTATTCGCCGCAAGCAAAATATTTTAAGAAAAGTTGTTTATTCTAAATTAAAATTATAAATTTTCATAAATTTTAAAATAAAAATATGTGGAACAAGTAACCTTTGACAAAATATTTATTATTTTTTTCAAATTATTGTGTAGCTATGACAACAAATGATAACAACTATTTCAATTGGATAATGAAATTTTGAATTTAAGGGTTGCTTTGATAAAAAATTTTATTTTTCATAGAATTTAAGCAAATACAAATGCTTTTTACTTTTTTGGACGTAGCTATGATAATAAAATAAATAGTTGAAAAGTGATACTTTAAACTTTAAAGCCGCAAATCACAGTAATAAAGTAACACTTTAATATGTAGGCGAATAAAAACTATTTAACATAAAATAGCATAACAAAAAAACAACGATTGCAGGGCAGGATTAAGTTATTAGGAAAAAAAATTTGTGCGTATGTTTGTTAGATAACGCAAGGGAATAGGAAACATTAGTTTTTTTTGTGAGCCATTAAACTAAAGTAACTTATGAGGAAATAATTTGAATCTTCCCATTTTCCTTTTGGTTAAAACAATCAAAAGTTTTTGCAAACAATTGGTGGTGCTTAAGCATTAATTACAATTGATATATGTACTAATGTTTATATCTGTATTAGTCTAAGTTGTAATGTCTACAGTCTCAAGAGGAAACAAAAGTTTGAACAAATTTAGTAGTTTAATATTATTTTTTGTTATCGTTGCTTCCGTTTCAATAACTATTTGATTACTTTCAATCTTTGAATAAATATTCAAGTTAACGATTTGTTCTATGTGGAAAAGTTTGCTTTTTCTTTTACTGGATCTATAAAAAGTTTTTAATTCAGGATAATTAAGGAGTTTGAGTAGGATGACCTTATCAATGATAATAAGTTCATAGTATTTTATAAATGGTAAATGTTAAGTGATTCAAACAAATTTTTCAACTTTGATTAATATTTGTGACTTTATATGACTTTATGTGTTATAATCAGGGTTGCAAAACGAAAAAAAAATTAATAACGCATAATTCGTTCTTGTAATATTATATTTGTCGCCGTTCTAGCTCAGTTGATAAAGCGCTAACCTTGTAGTTTGATTTCCGACGCAAACTAATTATGATTAATGACGCTATTTCATTTCGTTTTACGAGTAACGTTTTGCAACACTACTTCTGATACTTTGATAACTTCGTTAAAGGATGTTGCGGAAGAGATAGCATGTATGTCGTAGCGCGGTTCGTTACTTAATATTTTTTTAAAACTCTCAACCCAGTTTTTATATAAACTACACGTGAAAGTAGTAAGATATACATTTTCTGTTAAATCACAATCAAACGTTAAAGCTTTAATTTGGCAACAAAAATTTCTAGGGGATTTGTTCGTATATAGATATGATGAAAAACCTACTGTAATTGTATATTACATTTTTAGAAATACATAATTTCATTATAATTCGATTTACTTTAGGAGAAAATTTACATTTTATTTACATTATTCATATTTTCTATTGAAATATGTGAAGTTAAATTTTTATTGTTAAGAAATCAACATATTTACCACTGATTTTCATCTATGATTCAATATTTTTAAATATCCCCCAAAGTCGTGTTAACCGCTTTTTTCTTTTATGTAAAAAAAACTCAAGCGAACAAAACGTCAGTCACTTATTGGTGTTGAAAATTATCTGTAATTTCATTAATATTACCTTTAATTATTCATAAATCATGCGAAAAATCAGATTTGTTGAGTGAATGCTTTCGTTATTTTATTGTTGAAGTTTTCCGCTTTAAGAAAATTGGTAGTCCATATTTCCAAATATTCAACTAGTAAGCTTTTTATGTTTAGTTTCTGGTGTCGGTTTGACTCAAAATTTTGACGTGTGGCACCAGTCGAAACCATGCATAAATAGCAAATTAAGTTTTCTTTCAATTAAACTCTGATAGAGTTACATATAGAAGACCAATGAGCTGATTCGCGGTGTAAGTTGAAGCACTGTCATCTCACGTGTCCGGATGTTGATTGATGTTGGGCAAACTACAAAATAAAGTCGTTGCACATTTATTGTGCAATATTCCGGCCAATCTGTCAATAAATTTAAAAATGATTAAATTCTTCAAGTCAGAAATGAAGTTTTTCGGGAAAGTACCGGGGATCTATTTTGCAAATTGCTTATGCCCTTCCAATTTGGATTGATCTAGAACAAACATTTTTCTCTTCTGGTAATTTTTTTTACTAAGACACGATCGCTATTGGACATAGTGACTCGCCTAGCGACCTATGCGTTTTAAAAACACGTGCTTATCAAACTGCAAAACGTTTCGTACAAAAACTTAACAAAACGTTTTTAATATATGACAAAAACTATGTCAAACTTTAAAAACAATTTGTCAATTTTAATTGATGCTACAAAATTAATTTTGCTGATCAAGTATTGTAGAATACGTATACACTAACATATTTTTTCAGTCGTAATACGACTTTGTAGAAACATTTTTCTTCATTTTCTAATTTCGAAATCCCGCTGTCGTAGATTAAATTTACATTCCATAGTTCGATGTAACTAAAGGCTTGAAACCACATACAACAGAAACAGAAACAGAAACAGAATTCCATACAAATTTTACAAAATCCGAATTTTTATCTGTCAAATTTGTATGAAATTCTGTTTCTGTTTCTGTTGTATGTGAATGCCCGGCTTAAGGAACATAATACAACGTTTTCATTCTAAAGGACGGTATGCTGTTGAAAATAAATTATTTTCCCCATACAAAATCTACGTAAAAAAAACCAAAATAAAAGGAAACGAAAAAATTTTCGGTTTGCATTTCATAAGTAGTATGCAGTTGAAAATAAGAAAAAGTGAAAAACGGACCTGTCAATAGATGTCATGACTACCCTTGGAGACTTCTTATTTTTAAATTACGAAGCGAAATAAATGTAGCTCCAATTATTTCGTTTTTTTTAAGTGTGTATACAAATGTCTCCATTTACGTAGATTTTTTTTTAAATTTATGCAGATTTTTTTTCCATTTTGTAGATTTTAAATTTCGTTCCGAAATAAATACACCTTTTCGAAAATAAAATTTATTTTCAAGTGCATACGCGTCTTAAACATCTAAAGAATTTTATCGACCGGCCATAAAAATAAATTACGTTGGTATAGTTCCTCTTACCCATGTCATGTCAGTGCTTCATGAATCATGAAGTTCATCGTTATTTGAATATTATTTGTATTAGCAACGTGTATGTGCAAATATAGTCATCCCAGCTATCTACAATATCAAGCGTCGAACTTTCCGCAACCAAAACCGTTTATTCAGCTATTTTCACCATCTATGTGAAAACACTCGATTGAAGATAGTTAATTCCTATTATAGAAACGACAAACCTATCTGTGCAATTTAAAAGACTTACAAAATGCTTTTTCGCTCTAACGTTATCATTTAGATTTCATTGGGCAATTAACGCCAGACATTTAGCATATTTTGAATAAAAGTCCTCGTTCCCAACGCGGGAACGTGTTGACGAGTTTTTTTTATTTGCGAAGAAGAAAAAATCTCAAAAATCTAAGGAGCAGTGCAGCAATGAGGTTTTAATTTCAGCCCATTTGAGCAATATCTATTTTCGGATTAAACAAAACAAGATCATATGGGTTATGGACGTATCTACGTACCAAAAAAATTTGACGCGCAATAAGTCAAAATTAACAAAATATTAATTTCGTTGTCGTCCAAAACAACATGCAACGATCCAGCTTGCAGTCACCTTACAAAGAACGGACATTCAGTAAGAAGAATAGAAATTCGCTGAAGATGAACAAATTACTTGTTTCACAAATAGTATTTTCAATATATACCGGTAAACGGTGTACAAGAACAGTGAAGATATTGTATTGGTAGTGAACAAATGTAGAAACGTTCGATGGACGATCAGTACTACATTTGTCACACTGTAAATAGCAGTCATACTAATAAAATTGTCCACTGATTTCCTTATCATGTCCTAATTTTAATCTTAATTACTAACAAATTTCATTCCATAGATATATAAATGTATTTTTTTTTTTTCAAATTTGTATGTTTTTGCTCGACTAAATTCCCATGATAAATTAAAATTTTCATCTCAAAACGTTTACCAAAGTAAATTCGAAAATAATAATTTATGAAGTAATTTAATTCAAATCAAGCAGAAAAACCAATAACGAACAAACAAACAATTTTGCTGTCTATTAAAATGCTTATAATTAAAAGATGAACACACAAAATTAACATAAATTTTAATTTATTTTATAAACATTTAATTCTTTCTTCCCTTCGAGTTGATACTTTTGTCACGCCACATGACTTAATATAAAAATTTTCGTCTATTTTATGAACAATAAATTTTCTTAATTTTGGTACTGCAGTTTTTTTTTAAAACGAAGAAAGGGTGAATCGTTTGTTGTCAAGCAAGCTTAAATCTTTTGTTCAAGATTTTGTGTACATTTGAAATTTAAATATTTTGTTATAGAGATTTTTCAAGAACATAATTTGTAAAAAAATATTTAATATTCAACTTATATTATATGTATACGTGACATAAGTGTCTTAAACTTATAAAAGTGGTACCGTAAAGTGCCGATATTACTACCCGGGTCTAGAATTACTAAAATTTATCAGATTTCAAAAGAGTAATACTATAACCGGTTGTACTTCACCATAATTTTCAATTGTGTGAAGTAATTCAATCTATCGAAAAAAATCTTACAACCTATCTAAATAGGCAATGGCTTCACAACATAAATGCATGGGATCTTGTTGACACTTTGGTATATGATCTAGGTTTACTTGAAAATAGAAGAACTGGATTAATTTCAAAATTGGACAAAATGGCGGTGGCCTCCGGTACCTCTGTAGGGTAGGTTTAAATCTTCAATAACTTCTAATCCTTACTTTCAATCGTGTTGGATCTTGGCTTATAAGGTTTAAGTACTATTTGTTTTCAATATTTCTGCTTATCAATTTCAGTTTGTCACTATACCGATTAGTTTTTGGACAATATTAGGATAAGTGGTGGAGGGTCTTCCGAGAACTTGTTTATTTGAAACTTCAGTAACATCAGTTCCTGATAATTTGTTTTGATTAACCTTGGAATATATTAGTCCGTGAGGCAGCGTTGCCAATGAAAAAGTCATTTGATGCCGGTTGATTTTTATTTGTTATAATTAATTAACTGCGACTGATGATAAATCTGGCGGTCAGCTGGTATAGTAGTGGGGGTGTGGTTGTGGGGAGTTTTTAAACTGGTAAAAAAAACGAATTCCAAAAATCATTTGATGCCGCTTCAAAATTTATATCATGCATGTTTACACCATAACAATTGAAAAAAAAGGTGATCAGCTGATTGGCGGATGGGGGATTATAGGTCAACTACTCGTATATATCTGTATCAAAATTTAATAAGTATACTTATAGTAAAGTCATTTGATGCCAGATAAAATTCATACAGAGGACTTATAATACTATTATCAGTATAAAAGCAAAAATCAGCTGCAGGTATATCGGGGGTAATACCGTCAGCTGAGGTAATAAACATACAAAAGTTGATTATTAATAAATTCATGACTCCCCGATTAAACTATTTGACTTATTATTACTTAAGTATTACATTCTCGATCTAAAAGTGAAATTCTTAACCCCACTTTGTTGGCATTTCTCGATATTTTAGGGCTAATTGATTCTTAAAAAAAGCAAAAAAAAATAAAAATAGGTACACTCAAGGGACAGGTCCGAGCTGTACCGGAAGTGTGTCAAAAAAATCATTAAGTGTGTCAAAAATTGCAAATTTTCATATTTTTGGCTTAAAAAACGTTAATTTTAAGTGATTACGAGTAGGAACATTGAATTTGGAGAAATCTTGATGGTAGGGATTGGTATGTGAGATCAAAAACTAGATTATTGCATTATAAGTTTGTCAAAAAAATGTTGTCAAGTGTGTCAAAAGAAAGATTTTTACTTATTTTGTTACCCAATTTTTTGGAAAAAAATAAAATTGTTTGTTTAAAATGAAATTTTATTATTATTATTGAGAATTATGGCATTATTAGTTTGTCAAAAAAATGTTGTCAAGTGTGTCAAAAGAAAGGTTTTTATTTATTTTTTACCCAATTTTTTAGAAAAAAATAAAATTAATATGTAATTTGTATGACATGAAATTTTATTATTATTATAGAGAATTATGGCATTATAAGTTTGTCAAAAAAATAATATCAAGTGTGTCAAAAAATGATTTTATTTATTTTTTTAGCCAATTTTTTGGAAAAAAAATATAGCTGTTTTAATGACGTAAATGTAATTGAAAATGAAATTGGACATGGACATTTTTGAATTTGTTATAGTTTTTGAAATATTTTTGGAATTTTGAAAAAAGTTTGTATTTTTGATTTTGTAATAATTTTTGCAATATTTTTAGAATTTTGGAATAAGTTTTAATTTTTGATTTTGTAAGCATTTTTTGAATATTTTTAGAATTTTGAAAAATATTTAATTTTTGATTTTATTATAATTTTCGGAATTTTGGAAAAATTTTCAATTTGTGATTTTGTAATAATTTTTGCAGTATTCTTAGAATTTTGGAAAAAGTTTGAATTTTTAAGAATTTTTGGAATATTATTGGGATTTAGAAAAAGTTTAAACATTTGATTTTATTCTAATTTTTGGAATATTTTTGGAATTTTGAAAAAAATTTCAATTTTTGATTTTATTATAATTTTTGGAATTTTGAAAAAAGTTTCAATTTTTGATTTTGTAATAATTTTTGCAATATTTTTAGAATTTTGGAAAAGTTTAAGTTTTTAAGATTTTTTGGAATATTATTGGAATATAGAAAAAGTTTAAATATTTGATTTTATTCTAATTTTTGAAATATTTTTGGAATTTTGAAAAAAGTTTGATTTTATTTAATTTAACAATATTTTTGGAATTTTGATTATAATTTTCCGGTAACGTATTGATGTTTTGTGTTAGTTTTGTAATAAATTTCTAAACAGAGATAAAAAATACTTGTACTTTAACAAAGAGTTATGTTTGATATACATCGCTGCCCAAAACTAAAAACCATGTCCTCATAAAAGTTTTTTACCGAAAACTATATCAAAATCCTTAACCCAAACTGAAGTCTTGATATCTCAGAGCTGTGAGATTTCAGCCCCTCCATATTTTTCCTTTTAAATACATACATAAAAATAAATACAACAATATATTATTATAGTATTATGAATACGAAGTAATACTAGCTCTAAAGAAAGTGGAGAAGGATCAACGAAGGATCGATTTTATATAGGCCATCTACTATCCTATACTTTTATACTTTTAATGGTATTATAAGTTATCAGCCTAAATTTCATCTAGCATCAAATGGCTTGACCATATTGCATTTTGATACAAATATATACGAGGAGCTGACCTATAATCCCCCATCCACCAAGCAACTGATCACTTTCTTTTCAATTTTTATGGTGTAAACATGCATCATATAAATGTTAAAGCGGCATCAAATAAATTTTGGAATTCGTTTTTTTTAGCAGTTTAAAATTCCACCACAGCCACACCCCCCACAAGTCTGACGACTGACTCTTATTTTCTACACGAATAATTAATCTATCTATAAAAATCAAATTCAATTGGTATCAAAACACTAACAAAAATGCAACGCTGCCCTCCGGTCTTTAGTGCTTAGAGTATGATTTGTAACAATTCTGCATTCTAACTTCCTGTACTTTTGTACAACAGATTTTATGTCTGTTGAGAAACTACATCTTTCTTGATTTTATAATTAGAACTATGCGAAATCTATAACATCGGTTAGCCATTAATTGACATATTTATCCAGCATATATCCAAAACATGCTAAAATTAAAACTAAATAATTAGATTCGGACCTTAGACTAAATAATAATTTGACATAAATAATGGACAAAACTTGGACGCATATCTTTTATTGTATCTTTTGAATTGATAAATATTTTATAGTAAAAGGTTATTAGGTAATGTATAGCCGAGTGTCTGAATCCGAAAAATTTAATACCAAATTACGATGTAAATCATGAAGTATGGCTGATCATTTGACAATTAGAACAGTTCGAAAGCTAGTTAGTCAAGTTTCAAATAAACAGGTGATCAGTGTCCAATTTTGAAATTAATCCAGAATTTTTATTTTCAATTAAACCCGATTCATCTGGCTTTTTGTCAGCCAGCCACCCACCTACCCAATCAACAACCCACCTACAATCCAACCACACACCCACACAAAGACATACACTTTGTTTTGACTATTTAGATTTAGTCTAAAACAAACTATTTAGTCTAAAACAAACGATGAAACTAAATTTTGGTCATGTAAGATTTTTTCATGATACCATGTAAGATTTAAGAAAATGTAAGACCCTCGGTCTAGGACCTCGTGCTTTTATCAATATACTTGCTTTCGAAATTTTTTTTTCGCGATATTAGGCCTGCTACGATCAGAACGAAATGAATAAGAGGCACAGTCAGAAATAGATACAAGTTACTTTTAAGTAAATACCGAGCGCACCACGTATAATAGAGCTTCTACACGATCTATTTGGTGCCAGTTATTTTGGTCCGTTGCTATTTAACAAGAAGAAATAGATGAATGTGAAATAGTCTCGAGTGCCTCCAATGCACAAAGGCTTAAAAAAAGCATCCATCAACATTTCAATACGCATGTTTTTGTGGGACCTATGGGTCTTAAATACATGATACATATTGTAATCCCTATTACACAACACTTTTTATTAAAAAAATCAAAATGTGAAGTGCAGTACCATTAAGCATAACAAATATTTCTTATGCAGTCGCTCCACTATCCTACCCAATTCTGTTGGTATTACGCACAGGTAGAATTGGGGTGCTCGTAGAAATCCAGCTTTGCATTCTCTTTTTAAAATTTTGCATCCAAAAACTAGCAGATGCGTTTTCAAACAATGTATGGTTACAAACTGGCCACCTTGAGGGGCTTGACAGTGCCAAACGTTACTTCTCGAGATATTTCTCTCTACCTACCATTTCAGATTTTTTCCATTATTATATATTTCTCATGCTTTGTATTAAACAAAGAAAAACATGCTCGTTTGATTAGACTTTTTGACTGATTTACAAAATTTTTTGTTGATTTTTGGTAATTGAGAAAGAAATTAGGACAATTTTTTTTTAATTTTAGAATAAATCACCCTACAACACTTTCATCAAAATAATTAACCGAGAAGTAATCTTAAAAATCAATTTTTCATTGTCAAATTATATTTTAAAAAAATAAGGCATCCTATTGATAAAAGTTAGTTCAAATTATCTCATTCCAACGATCTTTATCATAATTAAATTTTGAAACGAAACCATAATTGAATAATAATTTAATTTAACAACAAAACTTAAAAAAATTTATAATTTCGTTACAAATATTATAACCCGATTAATCGATTCTAAGTCTTGATTGAATTAATAATTTTGTGTTTGTTCTTTAATTTCGTTACTTTACTGATTCTTGAATCAAAGACCATACAAGCTTTTAAGTGTAATTGGAAAACAATATGTGTAGTTCTGTTATCATTTAACTATCTAAATTTACCAAACTATCCCTATGCCAAAATTCCATTTACTTTCCCAAATCTTTGATCTTTGCTTAGTTGACATGATATTTTCTAATATATATAAAGAATCGTGAGTTAAAATTTGTTCACGAGACGCATAAGCGTTGAGTGGGACATTTTCTTGAAGTAAAATGTTTTCATCTCGCGTAAGAAATGCAATTTTTTCTAGGATAGTAAATTTATAAACGATATTTATGATAAATTATTGAACACCATAGTTAACTTTGGTTTCAGTTTGGGCCAGCTGTAAATGCCTAGACTAAACCAAGATTATGTTTACTATTTTATGCTTTATTTGTTCAGCATAACGCATTGTAAACATGTGCATTTAGTGCAAGGCTTATCATGTTTATCTTTATTTTTATATATGTTGCTCTTTCCACAAAATCTTTCCATACATTTAAAGCATTTCTGAAAAAAAAATTGGTTTGATAGACCTGGCCCAAGTCTTATTTGCCAGACTTGGCCGCAGGATATCAGTCCAAACTTGGTCCAAGCTTGGGCCGTTTGAAAATGCTAAGCCTGGCTCAAAACCCAATTTGTGGTGGGGGTTTGGCCCAGACTTGATCCCTTATCTTTTTATTGCCCGGGATGTTCACATTAATTGCGATGCGATAATTTTTATTTGTTTGAAATTTATGCAAATATTTAAAGATTTTATTTGTGTGGTAATTTCAGTTTTTAACAACACACATTTTACATCTGAGATTTGACAGCAAATTAAAAAAACAACAACACCTTCAACACCAACAACTTAAAAAAAAAAAACAACAACAACATTTATGTGCATATTAAAAATTGTCGACCGTCGTTGTATTTTGGTTACAATGGAAGTAGTTGTTTTTAAAGAAACATAAAATATCCATAGGTTTATCTGACAAATTAGCAAGACTAATTTTCATCGTTTAAGTTTTAAATCTTAGCAAATTTAATTTTTAATATATAATAATTTTTTCAGGATCAGTTATTATTTTCATTGCGATGAAGAAAAATTGTTATTCCCAGAAATATATTATAGATTTACCAGGATTAGGGATTTAAACATGTTCTTAAAATCCAGGTAAATTTATCATGTGAAGGCCCAGGAGCCAGACACATACGACGTACAATGTCGGTTGAATAAAAAAGGAATTAAAGGCTTGTCAAAATGATCAATACAAGTTTTATATTATCCATCCCCATTTGTACTGCAATTGATTTAAATACCATACTACGTAATTCAATGTCTTTTACAATCCCTATTTAGAGTTGTTAATATCTGATAAGAAAATGTTTCTTTGTTAAACGAATCAAGACTTGGAATTCGTTTTTGAAGATAATAAAAAACATCATCACACAGTCTTAAATTTCATTCTTAAACAGTAGTAAAACTTCAAAAATTGATTTTGTTTTTGGTTTTAACCTGATTCTTCAATTGATATTTGAATATTTATTTAAAGTAAAGTCAACTTTGAAATCTAATTGAACAGAGTATAATTTGATTTTTAGCACTATCTGTCATATAAATAATAAATTTTCTTATTCATATCGAAATGATATGAATGTTACGTTTGGCCCAATGGCGTACGCAGGATTGAGCTATGGGGGGGGGGGAGGATTTAGATAAAAAATTTAATTTGAGTTCCGTTTTTATACGGAACACTACTGTTGAGACTACGATGTGTATTCTGTAGTTTGTTGTATTAAAATCGGTTATCTCATAAACTATAAATCCTATGGCCCTGAAATTTAAGATGCGTATAAACCTAACCTGATGACTCTGAAGATGACAGAAACAAAAAAAAAATGGTTTCCGTTTGTTTTACGGGGTGCGATGTAGGGGGAAGTGGGGATAGTATAAACATGGGGCAACTGTAAAAAGTTTTAATTTCCCTCACAAAACATCAATCAAAAAATTCGACAAAAATATCACAGATGTCGCTTCGATCGACTACACACACCAGGAGAATTTGACAGCTGAAGTCAGTCTTGTTCAAAAGTTATTGGTGAATAGGTGTTTCGGCAACCCAAGAGTAAATTTTTTTTTTTTTTGTAAAACTCGAATAACTTTTTTTACCATCATATGTTTAAAAATATTCCAACATGTTTTGATAGCTGAAATATTCAAGAAACATAATATTTCTTTGTTTTAGCCAAATTTTAGATCTTGGAATATTTTTTCAAAACATAACCCTAAAATCGCCACGTGGGGCACATATAAACAAAAAAAATTTTGATAGTATAAACGCGTTTATATGTGAAGCATGGTATGGTTATATGGTATACGTGTGGTTTCCCGTTTCACTTTTGATATTGATTTGCAAAACCTAAACATACGATGAGATTGAATTTTTGCTTTTTTCTTTATAATTTTCTACCTGAATTTATTGAGGTTTTACAACAATCGAAAAATATTGTTTTTTTTTTTAAAGAAATATATATGTTATATGCTTATATATATTGTTTGAAGCACAATCAATAATAAAAAATTTTAAAAAAGGTACTTTATGAATTTTATTGTGGTGTTTTTTGGGTGTTTATATGTGCCCCATACAAAAATGCTCATTGTTTATAAGTGCCCCACCAGTGGGGATAATTTAAACGAGAAACATAAATTTTTTGAAATTCAAAATTTTATACTTAATGTTTAGTTACGTAATTAAAAAAAATAGTTTTTTGTAGTAAAGATATGAAATTTTACAATGAAACAGTTTTTAAGTAAAAATGTTTTATGGTTTTAAAGTTATTGAGCTTTAAGTAAAAACTGTTTATACCATCCCCACTTCCCCCTAAGGTCTTTAAAAAAAATAATTTTTTTTACCGAGTCAAGTAGGGTATCATATAAAAGGGCTTGAATTCAGTATCCCTTAAAAATGTATTTTATAATTTTTTACTGTACAGTTTTTTAAATAAAATTGAATAATAGGGTTTTTTCATGTTTTCTTTCCCCCACTTAGTACTAAACCTATTTAATAAAACAACTTCAAAAGCCTTAGGAAATATAGAAAAAGTGGTATCTTTTGAACGAAAAATATAGCGAAGTGTAAAATACTCATAATCGTATTTATTAAGCGGGTGGAAATGAGAAGGGGGAAAACACCATTTAAAACCCAGCCATGTGAAATATCATATGAACGAGCACTTAATTCAAGAAACATTGTAATTATTTTTAGAATTTTGCAGTGCACAGTTTATTGAAAATCAAGAATTATTGTCAAACAAGTGCAACAAAAAGTTGGTCCCTCCCCTTGGGTTTCGAGATTAATTGACAGAAAAATTTGAAAAAATTCACAGAAAAAGGAAGTTTGATAAACTTCGAACGAAAACTATAGCGAAGTATCACTTAATTATTTTTCTGAGGGGATGAGATTTTAAGGGGGTGAGATTTTGAGGGGGTGAGATTGGAAAAGGGTGAAACAAATCTTTTTTGACCCAAACAAGTGGAAAGAGCGAATGAAAGAGCACTTAATTTAAGAAACATTGTAATTTTTTTTTAAATGTTACGGTGCACAGGTTTTGAATCATTGTCAAAAAAGTGCAACTGAAAGTTGGTACTCCTTCTGCCTACGTTTCGACGTTGATTGACAGAAAAATTTGAAAAAACAGACAGTGATAGGAAATTTGATAAACCCTGATCTAAAACTATAGCAAAGTGTCACATAATTATTTTTCTGTATTTTGAGGGGGTGAGATTGAGGAAGAGTGAAAAAAAATCATTTTTGAACCTAACAAAAACCTAACGTGTCATAGGAAAGAGCACTTAATTTAAGATACATTGTAAGTTTTTTTTAAATTTTGCGGGGCACAGTTTTTGAACTATCGTCAATTATTATTGACTTGTTATTTGAATTAATAATGTATATTTTCCAATTTAAACCATTTACAAGTTGGTGTAATTGCATATCTCCTTAGTTACCTTAAACTGCTATTGCTAATATTTAACGAGATTTAATATTTTGTGTATAATTTGGATCAGTTTTCAATTGACATTGCTATTGACATTTACGAGGAAATAGTACATTATGATGCTAGGACGTAAAGCTAAAGATTTTGGACGGACGTGGAGTTTGCAAATCGAGGCGCTAGCCGAGATTTGCACCCACATTAAGTCCAAAATAGCTTACGTCCTTGCATCATATACTATTTTTTATTCGCCGCAAGCAAAATATTTTAAGAAAAGTTGTTTATTCTAAATTAAAATTATAAATTTTCATAAATTTTAAAATAAAAATATGTGGAACAAGTAACCTTTGACAAAATATTTATTATTTTTTCCAAATTATTGTGTAGCTATGACAACAAATGATAACAACTATTTTAATTGGATAATGAAATTTTGAGTTTAAGGGTTGCTTTGATAAAAAATTTTATTTTTCATAGAATTTAAACAAATACGAATGCTTTTTACTTTTTTGGACGTAGCTATGACAACAAAATAAATAGTTGAAAAGTGATACTTTAAAGCCGCAAATCACAGTAATAAAGTAACACTTTAATATATGTAGGCGAATAAAAAAATCATTTTTATCACATAAAATATTTTTTATCATAGGCGGTATGGTCTGGCGATATAAAAAGTCTACAACACAACTTTATTTAAATTATTGTTGTCAGTTTGTTGATTCACGGAACCATCGGCGAGCGACTTTTATTATACTTGACCAACTTTTTTTATATTTAAAGGTAAAAAAATAAAATAAAAAATCGGTATTTAACATTTAACACAATCGGTATTTAAATATAGCTAGGAATCGCCCAGTGGCCGAAATTCGGCCATTGTAAATAGAAATTGTAAATAGACCTCCTAACGAAATAGCTACAACACATTATTTCAGAGTTTAATTAATTAATATAGATTGATTTTCAATTGTGAAACAAATACCTTGAAAAAAAACAAAATAACCGAACAAAAAACTCAAAAAACACAATTATCACATTTTTGCCATTTTTCCTGAAAAAATCGTCAAAATTCAAAAAAAGGTATTTTTCGACACATCTACTACTCAAGACCTTTCCTACAATATACATATTGCCACACTTTTGAAGGAGCAAATATTTTAAAACTGTACCGCAAAAATTATGATTGTGTCTATAGATAGATAGATATAGATTTTGAATTGTGAAACACATAACCAGTGGCGGCATTTCACCAAAATCTTAGGGGGGGGCGAGAATTTAAATGACATAAAAAAATTTTTTACGTAAAACATAACATACACATTTTTATACAAACATAAATTTAAAAGCATTTAAATGCATGGACTTAGAAATAAAAATAAAATTCTTTTGAGCTACATTGGTTACTCTGCCAGATCTTTGTCTTTTGGTGTTGTTTCATTGAAGCGAATGCCGCAAAGTTCTGCAAAATCCCTTCATTTGTTAAAAATAATTTTAAATTTAGTTTCATCTCTGCATTGTTTAAGCATCAAGAAAGTAGTTTTAATTAAAGCGTTTGCTAGAAATTATTATATCTTTACTTTGTAACTGTTCAGAGAGTGAATTTGTAAACGACAGGAGATCGTGCAGCATAAAAAAAGGATGGTTTTTCTATACGATCCCGGGCATCCCGGGGTTTAAAATTTATGAGTCACGTAGTCCCAGGATCCATAAAACACCACGGGATTGCAATCCCTACGTGACTCCTCTTATGTCGAATCGTTTGTTTGTTTGTTTTTCTTTATTTGTCTCAGAGAGAAAGAGTTATGTCTACCCTAAACTGACCAGAGCCAAATCGTAAGAATGTGGGACGAAATGCAAACATTCTTCCAAATACTAACTAGTTAGAATTTCTATTGCGAGAAAGTGGGACGGTGAAAACGTGCTAACTAGATTGTGCATAAATTTACTATTTAATGCTTTCCTTTACTATTTGTTTACTATTTAATTCTTCATAAAATTCTTTTGTATCTGTATTCTATTGCTTCCTTGAAGAAACGAGCCTTCATATAACTATGTGTGGGCTTTAATCATTAAGAAAGACGGTGCGTCACAGGATCAAGGAAAGCCGGCTGGATTGTTGGCAACTACATTTTTGTTTTGTTTCAGCAAATTTTTGTCAAAATTTGCTATTTACTTTTTAATTTACTTTTATTTTCTTTATTCTATCATGAAATATTGGCCTATGTCATATTTTGTCTGTGATAGGATATTTTGTTTAGTTATCCATTCTTTAACAAAAATTATAAAACAACAAAATAAAGGAAGATTTACGTCCATCAACACCTTTGAACGTATGTTGTTGTGGGACCTTGGTCTTAAAAGGTTTTTAAGTGTTATTGTGACACATATTGTAATTCCTACTACACAACACATTTTATTAAAAAAAAAATAATTAGGTTGTGTTCTCCTGCATGTACTTACTTTTAAGTTTATATAAATTACCAATGGCCAATAACAATTGAAATTTGAATGTTAAATACTGCACTATGAACTCTCGAGGAACCCTATACTAATGAAATATATTGTTTCCTCTGGCTCAGACACAAATATCTTATAAACAAAACACAATCGTGCTTCTAAAAGCGGTAGTGCCGCGCACCTTATAGTACGATAGAATTTTGTCAAAATACGTACCCACGGCGTTTTTAGACTAAACGATCGTGTTTTGTTTATAAAACTGATTTCATCAGAAGATTAGAAGCAATACGACCGCCTATCGTATCGGCGGCGCTCTAGTCCTTGATACAAAGAACGATAATGGTTTGAATATTGCGGTGAGCTGTACTTTAGTCGGGCCAAAATAATATGTAACGTAATAATTATATTATCAGATATATTTCAGTATGCGATAAAATTGGTATATTAGCTAAGTAAATCTTCTAAAAATTAGACGAATTTACAAAATAACAGTGCACTGAAATTTTTATAGTGTATAATTCTACCACGATTGGATGGTTTTATTGAATGTATTGATAGTATCAGATGTATTGATAGTATCAGATCCTTGGGGAGGGGGGGGGGGGGTGGCAATGCCCCCCACCCCCCTACCCAATTGACGCCTCTGCACATAACTTGAAAAAAAAAAAATAACCGAACAAAAACTCAAACAACACAATTATCACATTTTTGCCATTTTTTCTAAAAAAAATGTCAAAATTCCAAAAACAGTATTTTTCGACAATCTACTACTCAAGACCTTTCCTACAATATACATATTGTCACACTTTTGATGGAGCAAATATTTTAAAATTGTACCGCAAAAATTATGCTTGTGTATTTATGTATAGCTAGATAGATATAGATTCTGAATTGTGAAACACATAACTTGAAAAAAAAAAAAAAAAAATAACCGAACAAAAACTCAAACAACACAACTATCACATTTTTGCCATTTTTTCTGAAAAAATCGTCAAAATTCAAAAAAAAAGTATTTTTCGACACATCTACTACTCAAGACCTTTCCTACAATATACATTATACATATTGCCACACTTTTGATGGAGCAAATATTTTAAAATTGTACCGCAAAAATTATTCTTGCGTATTTATATATAGATATAAATTTATGGTTATGAATTATAATATGTACATATACAAAATAACTACTGTTATTATGAAATAAGGGATCTGAGACAGACAATTAGGTTTTTACTATAGTAAATTTAAATTTAAATTCCATGTAAGTGTATTGTAATAAACTTCGTCCAGAATGGGTTAATTTTATTTACTCATTCATTAATTAAAAGTTAACTCCTTTTTCAATCTTTTACTTGTATTGCAAATTGTATTGCATAAATTAATGTAAATTAAATTTGTTATACAAATGTTTACATTGATTAAAAGGAGTTACCTAATACATTTTGCATAAATTAAATTTGAGTTCGCTAATACAAATGCAAGTATGAATGAAAACAGGTGTGGCCTATTTCAGATGTACGGACTACGTAGTATTGATTTCTAGTGGATTATAGAAGTTTCGATTTATTTATTTTTCGATATAAATAAGCAAACAAAAATATCAGAGAGTCAGTTTTACTTTTGCAATTAAAAGTGTTTATAAATATTCGCAAGTTTAAGGAATAATCGGTGGTATCTGAGCCTGGGTACTAATAGAGAAAGAATCTGAACTTAGTGGAATAGTAAATACAGATTTTACCATTCCGAATATTATTGATTCAAATTGTGGAAAAGCGGTGAAGTTTAGTGTACATAAATTGGAGACCCTGGAATTTATTGTAAGGAAAAACGGAAGCTGCTGTAATTTGATGACAAATAAAGTTTGAGATTCTGTTAACTAAAGATCTGTCTTTTACTGTCGTGTTTGTTCAATAATCTAAAAGAACCAACGAAGAGTCGTTACAGTGGTGTCAGAAGTGGGATTATTGAAACAATGGTCAAGACAGTAAATATTAGTGATCTCAGCCAGACCCAGCTGAAGGATGAGTTGAAGAAAAGGAATGCTCCAATCCATGGAACAAAGGCAGAACTTGCATTCCGGTTGCGTAAAGTTTTAGAAGAAGCAGGCCAAAATACAGAGGTCATAGAAATAGAGCAGGAGGAAGTTCCGATTCAGAATGCCCCAGCAATTGATCCGATGATGGTGTTGATGAAAGAAATGATGGCCCGACAAGAGAAACTGGCAGCAGAACAAAAAGTAGAGCAACAACAACAACTTGCTGATATGATGGCCCGACAAGAGAAACTGGCAGCAGAACAAAAACTAGATCAACAACGACAACTTGCTGACCTGATGGCCCAACAAAAATTAGATCAACAACAACTACGTGAAGTAATCGAGTCACGTATATCCAGTGCGGAGGTTAAAATCAACAACATGGAAAGGGAGCTGCGGACAGTTACCGAAGAACAAGAGAAATTACGCAAACTTTCGAGTGAATTACGCCAAGAAATAGCACAAGGGAAGTCAGGTAACATGATCAATCCATCAACTACTTCAGCTCCAGCTAGAGTAAAAACACCCGCATTTGATGGATCTACATCGTATCAGATATTTAAGATGCAATTTGAGATTGCAACAACTGGGGTTGATCACCAGCAAAAGAAGGAGTAGTTCCAGGCCGGTTGATGAACCTTTCAAACAAGCAAGTGGATGTCAAAAAGGAAGGAGATTGCCGCGTTGAACACCGGAAGAGAAGGATACGTTGTAACGCTGAAGATCTTTCAAGAAGACCCTGTGTTGAGGAGCGCAAGTCATATAGCAGGACTGAGAGAATGGAGGCAAATGTCAAAAAGGAAGGAGATTGCCGCGTTGAACACCGGAAGAGAAGGATACACGGTAACGCTGAAGATCTTTCAAGAAGACCCTGTGTTGAGGAGCGCAAGTCATGTAGCAGAACTGAGGGAAAAGAGGCAATGACAGTGAAGCAAATTAAGTTCCAAACTCCTGACAATTGGTGTACCGAGGCAATTAAAAGAGAGCAGCTAGAAGATCCAGCTATGGCTCCAATATTAAATTGGAAAACTGAGGGAAGGCGACCGGAGTGGAAAGAGGTCGCACCTTTAAGTACGGAGGTGAAATGCTACTGGGCGCAATGGGACTCACTATTTATGGACAACGGGATATTAAAAAGAAAATGGGAGTCCGCTGATGGAAAGAAAGTGTTGGAGCAACTGGTGTTGCCATCAAGTCGAGTGGAAGAGGTACTGGGAAAGCTGCATGGAAGTATTTCTGGAGGACACCTGGGAGTCAATAAAACCCTAGCCAAAGTAAGGGAGAGGTTTTATTGGGTAAGGTATCGAACAGACGTGGAGCAATGGTGTCGGCGATGCGATACTTGTGCAGCGTTCAAAGGACCAAAAACTAGAACTCGAGGAGAGATGCAACAGTACAATATGGGTGCCCCAATGGAGAGAATTGCTATAGACATCGCGGGGCCATTTCCGGAAACGACAAAAGGTAACAAATACATCATGGTGGTCATTGATTACTTTACAAAATGGCCGGAGGCTTATGCAATACCGAACCAGGAAGCAGTTACGGTCGCGGAAACATTAGTCAATGAATGGGTTTGCAGATATGGAACACCGCTCGAGTTGCATACCGACCAGGGAAGGAATTTCGAATCTCAACTGATGGAAGAGCTGTGCAGAACACTCGGCATTAGAAAAACACGAACTACACCTATGAACCCGCAGTCGGATCGCATGGTAGAACGATTCAACCGAACCATGGAAGAACATTTGTCAAAGGTAGTAGAAGCCAACCAAAGAAATTGGGACAAGGATCTTCCGTTATTCTTGATGGCCTATCGTAGCGCAGTGCACGATACGACAAGTGAAACGCCGGCGAATATCATGTTCGGAAGAGAACTACATCTTCCTAGTGACATCGAGTTTGGCATCCCTGGAGGTCTGGTATCCACGAAAACAGATTATGTGGGACAACTAAGGGAGAAGATGAATAAAATCCATCAGCAGGTTCGAGACCACATTAAGATTGCCAGTGACAAAATGAAAACCAGGTACGACATAAATGCAAATAGTGGCGGTTTTCAAGAAGGAGAACTGGTATGGCTATACAACCCCAGAAGAACTAAGGGAAGATCACCCAAGCTGCAGCCAGATTGGGAAGGCCCCTATAAAATAATCAAACGAATTAATGATGTCATCTACCGCATACAAAAGGGACCCCGTACCAAGATGAAAGTGATACATCTGCAAAGGTTGGCACCGTACCAAGGTAACAGCACCAATGCGATCTCTGATATTGTTCGGGACGAACAAAACTAAATGGAGGGCAATGTAATAAACTTCGTCCAGAATGGGTTAATTTTATTTACTCATTCATTAATTAAAAGTTAACTCCTTTTTCAATCTTTTACTTGTATTGCAAATTGTATTGCATAAATTAATGTAAATTAAATTTGTTATACAAATGTTTACATTGATTAAAAGGAGTTACCTAATACATTTTGCATAAATTAAATTTGAGTTCGCTAATACAAATGCAAGTATGAATGAAAACAGGTGTGGCCTATTTCAGATGTACGGACTACGTAGTATTGATTTCTAGTGGATTATAGAAGTTTCGATTTATTTATTTTTCGATATAAATAAGCAAACAAAAATATCAGAGAGTCAGTTTTACTTTTGCAATTAAAAGTGTTTATAAATATTCGCAAGTTTAAGGAATAATCGGTGGTATCTGAGCCTGGGTACTAATAGAGAAAGAATCTGAACTTAGTGGAATAGTAAATACAGATTTTACCATTCCGAATATTATTGATTCAAATTGTGGAAAAGCGGTGAAGTTTAGTGTACATAAATTGGAGACCCTGGAATTTATTGTAAGGAAAAACGGAAGCTGCTGTAATTTGATGACAAATAAAGTTTGAGATTCTGTTAACTAAAGATCTGTCTTTTACTGTCGTGTTTGTTCAATAATCTAAAAGAACCAACGAAGAGTCGTTACAGTATATTAGAATAATTTTTAAACCGATTTGATGCAACATGGGTGGGAGGGTCGAACCCCCAGCTACCCCCCTTGCGTACGCCACTGGCTTGGCCTACTGAAATATTAAAAATTATCAGTCTTATTTTGAAATAATTAACTGATATCACAGTAGGCCAACGTATAATTCATAAAAAATATATAAAGAAATGAAAAATTGCAAAAAATTTTCTAAACGAATTCCCCTCGTTCGTTGATAAATTCTCATAATTTTTTGAAAAATTCCTCAAGCAAGTGGTATTGATCGAGTGCCTCGTGCTTTTATCAATGCACTTGCTTTCGAAACTTTTGGCAAAAAATTATTTCGAATTATCACCGCCCTTGGGAAATTACAACTGACAATTTTTTAAATTATTGGAAGTTATGTTTGGTATACATACATTTTTCTCATATAGTGCGGTGAGCACCGTAACAGAAAATTTGCCCTATACTCATTGTTTAACATCTTACTGATCTACAGTTAAATTGTATAATTTAATTGAAGAAAGTATTTTACGAAATGTTGTGTCAAAAAGTGAGGAAATAGACCTTTAATTATGTACTTGCATCAATTTGTTTCCTCTTTTCTTTTTTAATAAACTTATTATAAAAACCATTTACCAACTTTACTATTTAATGTATAAATTATTCCTTTAAAAAATGTTCTATGATACTTTCGAAATTCTAACTATTTTTCATAATACATATTACCTATCTTGTGATTCAAAATAAAAAAGATTAATTAATAAAACATCAACAAAAATTATAAACATATGTATTATGTAACTTTAAAAAAAAAAACCTGAATGCATTCTAATTTTTATTAAAACTAAAAATAACTAAACAAAAATCTTCGTAATGACGTCACACGAACTTTTATGATAAAGCTGTTATATTGCAAGAGAAATACTCAAATAGTGGTTTTTGTTTTTCCTTATTTTAGTTCACAGGAATGAAATTATGGCAAATAATTATCGGAAACCACTATTATATGATTTTTAGCACTGCCTGTCAAAAAACTAATTAATTTTCTTGTTAACATCGAAATTATAATAATTTGAACGAAACTGGCAATGACAGTACAATAAAGTGCTATAAAAACTGCATTATCGATCAAATTGCATTATCGTAAAACGAAATGTATGTATGAATAAAAAAAACAATAATTTAATGGTTATTTAAAAAAAAAATAAAAAAAACAATAAAAAGATGTACAACACTAGGAATCAAACTAATGACGTATAGATCATCAGTCGAGCTCTATACCCATATTGCAATATAAACGTTACGACCGTATAGACTCACGGCTATTATATTAAGGAAAATTCTTTTTGATTTAATTTACTTAACTTTTGTTGTAATTGTGAACATTTTTTGGTATTAATTTATTTTCTTTGTTAGTAAAATTTTTAAATCGTTTTGTCGATACGATTTTTTTAGAATATTTATTTATTAATAACTGTGATAACATTCCCAATAGTTTTAATAAAAAGCCCAATTCTCTACAAATGGCGCCGGAACAGGGATATGGTCGGTAAACACCCGTTATATAACAATTTTGATATTTGGATATTTTTTAATTGATATTATTTTTGGATTTTGATATTATTTTTTGATATTACTTTTTGATATTTTTTTTATATATATTTTGGTTGATATTTTCATATTTTTTTATTGTTTTGAACTTTGGTTTTTGTTGTTTTTGGTAATTTATTTGGACCAGGTGCAGGACCTGTCTGCTTTAAAGCAGGGGGTTCCTGGACGTGGACCTAAGATGAACAGAAAACGCAGGAAAAGGCCGGAGAAAAGGAAAAAGGACAATGAAAAGGAAAGGAAAAGGAAAGGTGTCCCTACGGAGTACATTACTCTTATCTGTATAATGCGGCTCACTGTACAGATGGGAATAATAGTAAGAAAATACTTGGAAGAATTAAAGAATTATGGAGTCCGAAGCAACAGTGTCGAAAATGGAGCCTAGTAGATTAACACCTAGTTTTAACTCAACCGAGAGGAGTCTCCAAAAGTGCCCATCCAGTTAATTGTAAAATATTGGGAAACATCATCCTCATCATATAACCTAATATTACATTGTTTAAAAAATATAACTTTAAAACAGCTAATCTTTAATTCGTGCACCTGGTCAAATCTAACAGAAAAACTACTACAAAAATTACTATTACTAAAGTCGGAGCTCTGCTTTGTTACTTTTACTCTACTTCAAACGTTTATTGTGCTTTTGTTTCATTTTAAATCAGATGCCTTTATACAGTTCCACACTTAACAAATAACAAACAAAATTATTTTAGCAATCCCACCCTAGCGCCCTATAACTGGCAACATAAAAGTTTAGAATATCACTTTCGTTTATTCGTTAAGTTTATATAATTCTCCATTATTGTGATTTTAGCCGTTTTTCGGTTTATAATACTTCTTCAGCACATATGTAAAAAACTATCAACAAAGAAGATATATATGCTAATATATTACAACGTACGTACAAAGTTAAACTAAACAAAACTTTTTTAAACGCTTTTTAACGAATAATCCTTGAATGGGCAGTAACATTTTTGAACTACCATTTAAGTTCCAATTATACTTATTTGATTCTGCACATAACTTGTTATAAATGCTGTACAGCCTCGAATTGTCTCGGAGTTATCACAACAACAACCTCGAAAATAGTAACCAAACTACGATACAGCCTTTAATTATCTCGGATTTATCACAACAACAACCTCGAAAACAGTAACTAAACTACGATATAACAAAGGTAACAAGAAACTTATTCAACGCGTTCTAAAATTGATATTCATATTACAAAAGGTAATATAACCAGGAAGAGTTAAGCCAGCTAATTGATTTAGTATTCTTTTTGAATCCCTCCTATTCTTTTCTTTCTTACGACAAAATGTTGGACAATGAAATTTCACAAATAAGGTTTCTTTTCACATTTTCAAAGTATCAAATTTAACCCAAAATGAAATGAATAAATCAAAATTACATTTCCTATCATTTTGAATTCATTCGAGGTAGATGCAAGAATGTTCTTTTATCGTCCATTTTGATATTTTGTATGAAAGCAAAAAATTTTTAAAACTCAGTCTAGTGCGAATAATTTGCTCTCCGAGGATTACGTAAAAGTTTATACTATAGTAAAATATAATCTAGTAGTAGTGCAGAAGCTACCGCAATTCTATTTGTTCATGATAGAATGTATGTTTTGCAAAACTTTTGAACAAAATTTCATATAGTAGAATTTTTTTGCCAGCGAATTTCTGACAGCTACGACGCAGCAAGAGATAAAAGATGAGACAAAAAGTAAAACAGAGATGTATTATTTATTTTGGGATAAATTTGTTTTCAAAACAATTATATTAGTTAAATTTCTACTTCTAGTTCGTACCATTTGTTTATTGTGATATTTGTTTCCATAGGCGTCGTTATTTTTATTATAATTATTTTTAATTATCAAAATTTTGTTATATTTCCTACAAAATCATTAATATTTCTACTAGTTTTTGGGTAATTATAATGGGTTGAATTTCAATAGTAATTTATAAATTTTATGCGTTTTTTTTTGTCCATTTCAATGGGACCCCAATAATTTTTTTTAATATTTTAATCGAGACACTGAATGTGCAAACAATATGCGCATGTGCATGCGCATGTGCAAACATTATGCGCATAACAAACAAATTTTGTGTTCGCTGGCAAAAAAATTCTACTATACTTATATTGTATTTTGTTTACATATACGTATAGAGTAAATATATACCTTCTAATTTTCTAAAAGGATTTTTTTCAAAATTGGGTAACTAAACAATGTTATATGATAAGATGTAGATGTATTGGTTATCGTTACAGGTGCCTTCAACGTCCACAACAAATCGTGGCTAGAATTTTGGAAATTCTGACCACTATCTAGTTATATATCAGTTATCAAAACTGATTTACTAAAAACTATAGAGTTCCAAAAGCCCGTAAAATATTTCACGTCTCAAAAATGAACACCAATGATCACCGAAGTTCGTCATCATTATTTTTATAGTAACGATGTAAATGTTTCTGCTCAAACCTTTACTGGGACCATTGAATTCTGTATAAATAATTCGTTCCCTTCTAAATAATGGCTCTCAGAAAAAGATCTAGATCTCAATATCTAAAAGCCAACAGAATATCAAAACCAGATAATTGAAAACGAAAAAAAATATATAAATATATATATAAAAAAAATGAGCAGCAAAACTTTGACTATATATCGATTTCTGATAAAAATTTTTTACAGTGCCATTAATTCTTTAAATTCTGATGAATCTTCTATCGCTATTATTGACAGTGGCGTAATCGTAACGATTATTGTCGTAAGTTATGAAAGCTCCTAAAAAATTGCCCCAAACCCAGTCTTCAGGAGTTAATATAAAAGAAATCCATTTCAAATGCCCTATTATGATCCATGCCGGATCAGGGTGAATCCTAATAGGGTAAATCCTAATAGGGCATTTGCATCCGGCCCCTATCAGAAATCACACTAATTACACTACTAGGGCGTGCCGTATTTATCCTGATCCGGCCCGGATTTCAAAAACCTATCTTATCCTTAGTAGTAAATTCCGGACCAGGGCCGTATCATAAATTCAGAATAATATCTGATTTCCAATTAAGTTTGCCCAATTTGTCCTGATCTGAGCCCTATTTTATTTTAGACAAGAAACACGTGAAACCAGCCAAATCAAGCAATTTTGGAAATGAGGTTTTAATTCTGTATATGTAGGTATTGGAATTCGTTGACATCAATAAAAAAAAATTTCTGCGTTTTTATTTTATTTTATTTTAACCCTGTCTTTAGATACAGGGTGATGAAAAATCAAGAAATAGCTCGACCCTGGTGTCTTGAAATGGCTCTACAGTCAAAACTACTGATCTGATTTATATAGCTCAAAATGTAGGTATTGAGCAGAGCTATTCAAAATAGTTTTCCAAACTATATGACCTTGAACATTTTCTTTTAGAAAAATAACGGGAAAAAATTCAAACTCGATTTGAATCAGACCATTTGTAGGAATGTATGAGTGATATCCTCGTGTTCAAGGAATTTTTTTTAAATTGGCGTATCTATCAGCTAGTTGATTTCATTTTTCAATGTAACCAGCCTCCGTTACATAACAAAAATGCATGTTATCTTGAAAAGTGCCTGGAGCAGGTGCCCAGTTATAAAACTCTAGATCGATTTTGAATTTTTTTCCGTTATTTTTCTAAAAGCAAATGTTCAAAGTCTCTATTTTGAATAGCTAGCTCTGCTCGATACCTATATTTTGAGCTATATCAATTAAAATCGGATTAGTAGTTTTGACTGTAGAGCCATTTCTCGATTTTTCATCACCCTGTATCTAAAGACAGGGTTAAAATAAAAAAAAAATAAAAACGCAGAATTTTATTTTTATTGATGTCAACGAATTCCAATACCTAAATATACAAAATTAAAACCTCATTTCCAGACCTTGCTGATTTCACATGTTTGCCACCTTTAATAAATTTCATTTGGTTAAAATTCACTTGAGTATTACCCATTTTACATAAACATAGTTTGCGAAATTTCACATATACTTTAGTTATCACTTCTCTGCGTTATGAATACATATAGATAAGTATAAAGTTAGAATATTTTTATAAACATTTTTGTCTAATGTATGTAGTAGTAAATTTTCTAATTTTTCTAATGTATGTTAAAGAAAATTCCTTATTTTGAATGATCCGGTCCTGGTGCGTTTCTAGTAGGTTTGGATTAGTTGAGATGTTACATTACTGATCAGGACCTGTTCAGTGTGCCTGATACGGTAGTAGGGACCCTATCAGTAGTAGGGAAACTACCCTATCAGTAGTAGGGAAAGCCGTATCCGGTCCAGATCTGAGCCCTTACATAATGCTAGTCGGGAAGCTCGTTGCGTGCGGTTTTCATCCAGTAGTCGCAAAGTTTATTGAACATTTTCTGACTAATCGATACATTTCGGAGTTTATAGATAACTTTTCTTCTGAGTCTAAATTAACTAACGATGGTGTATCCTAAGGCTCAGTTTTATCCTCCTACTCTATTTTAAATTTATATCAACGAACTGTTAAAAAACACCAGCAGCCAAATTCTGTAATTGTGAAGCGGTGAAGTGATAAGTTTTTTAATGAAAAGAAACGAAGAAATTTTTATCACTTCACTGCTTCACAGTTACAGAATTTGGCTGCAGCAATTGATCTATTAGTGTTGTTGTGACTTGTGAAAAATATTTTGATTCCTTTTTCACAACACTTTGATTAAAAACAGGTTTCAATTTTAAGACACCGCATACGTTATATAAATAATACATAAGTAGCATATGTTTACGTCTTATATAAAGAAATGTGCATGATATCAACAGTTAATAAAAATTTAAACTTAACAATTCGCTGGCACCAAAAATTTTGTCATACCATGTTGAAATAACCGGTTCACTCGAAGTCTCATCATATTTTCCATCGAGATGAAAAAAGCAATTACTCCTACAAATTATTTAAATATTCTCTTTTCTTATATTTGTTCGATAAAAAAAACAAAAATTTAATTTTCAAGTGTTATGACAAAGATATTCATTATCTTTATAAAAGACAAACAATAAAAAAATATAATATCCTGTTATAAATTAAAAGTGCTGTGACAAATTAATGAAGATATTTATTTTAGTTATTTATTTTTTAAAATAATGTGAATAATGAATATCTTAAAAAAATATTACATTCCTAAATACAGGAGTAAAACGCAAAAACTAACGTTCTTACTCCTAAATCGAATTATAGAATATTTTGCAAAAGGATATGAAAACAATATTTTTCCGTGAGTGAATAATTGATCTGGAGATGGACTAGCGTTCAGTGGGATAGGTTCATGAACATAAAACGCTTCATCTCGCATAGCTAGATTTAGCACCTTTTCAAATCCAAAACAAAACGGGATACGCTCGTTATCAGCAAATTAAGTAACAACCTCGGGTTTTATTCTACGCTTGCCATAGTCTTACGGTTGCCCCACCCCGAGAAAAATTATGCATTTTCTTCATTAAAAACAAACAGTAAACTTCAAAACTTCAGCAATCAGCTGCATTTGTTAATACCAATTTTTATGGTACGCGTACTCTGAACACGTAAATCAAAGAAAATGATGGAACTTCTTTCTCGAATGTCCTGCGTGACACAATCTCATATTGCCCATAAACGCCACTTGGTTTAATAAATTGAAAAAATAATTGGATTAACCATTTTAAACCTTTTTAGGAGTTGAAAATTTTATAAGAAAACCTGAAAACTATTTTCGAGGCATTCAGATAGGTGTCATTTGAAAGGCTGATTGCCTTGGAGTGGGCTGGGAGTAGGAATAACTTGAAAAATGTTTCACCCAATCACAAAAATGTTTCACCCAATCATACAATATGATAAAATATATTTTATGAGTTACATCATAATTTGATAATAATTTTCTTGAATCTAAGATTTTGAAACATAATCAAAAATTTGCTTGGCGGTCCTCGCTGATGTCATTTACAAAAATTGATTTTTGACCATTTTTGATTCTTCTTAAACTTGGCAACGTTGCCAAGGCTTCGTTGGCTTTGATTCTTCTTAAACAGTTCAAAGTTGTGTGGACAAAATGAAAAATACAGCTTATTTTAGAATTGATTTAAAGTGCATAGTTTGAGCATGGCACAATAACATGCATAAAAAACAAAAATTTTGCCAAGCCGAGGTAATTTTGAAATTAAGTTGCTCGAGAACAGATAAACCGATTTCAACAAACTTTTTTTTTACTACTTGCATGAGAAATTTCAATTATTTACTCAAAAACTCAAGACAAAAGTTATTTTTCTCAGCTATGGTTAGTAATAATTATTCCCCACACCTAATAATAAGTATTTTAGCACCTTCGTAAATAAAATAATGAATGAATGCAAGAACTTCTTTGCAACTATAGTAGTTTATTTGAAATTTTAATTCATGTTAAACAGAATTCTGTTGAAATTTAGTTTAGTTGTGAGTTGAAGACTAAAAAAATTCTAAATTTGGCTCAACAATATTGAATAGATTTTGAATTCCATGTCAAAAATAAATAAAAGTGATTTTTATTATAGTTTTCATATGTGATTTTTATATAGTTTTAAGAAAATTCATTGAAAATAAATTTCTAACTAAGCAGCCCTGAATAACAAATATCCAATACGCAATCCAATGATATGATTAATAATGTTTCACCAAATCAAATTTTTTATTTATTCACCACTTGCTTATTAATTAACATTTTATTTTGTGAATAATTAAGAGTTTTAGTGCATTTTTTATATCAAGTAGTAAAAAAAATAGTATATAAACCTCGGTGAAGAAAATTTTCTCCATTTCGGTGCTTATTTCGCTCGAAACTTCGTTTCTCGCGAATTAATATCCACCTCAATGTAGAAATTTTTCTTTATCACCTCGGTATATAATGTACTATTTTGTTTGATAGATGATTAGTTATTCTTAAAAAAAAACTAACACAATGTTTTTGTAATTAATTTTAAATTTAAAATATTAAAAGAACTTTTTTAAAGATGGCGATCCTACCGCTAAAGTACAAACTACAATTATTTTTATTTGAAATGAAAATTTTTCTTTTACTCTAAAATATATCAAATTTTATTTTGACCTTAAAGCTTTCGCAGAAATATTTTTAAGCCATTTTAAATTATTGATTTCATACCATTTTATATTATATATCAACAATCATTGATAATCTTATCGACAATCATTTACTTGATAGTTTATCGTTCTACATATAATAGCCCGAACGATTTTAATCAAACTTCAGTAGTTAAAACTTTTTGTAAATAGAAATCGCTCGAAAAAATGATAAACAATTAGAATTTTAGTTGGATTGAAAATATTTAAAATTTAATATCTCACGAAAAAACGCCTCTTTGTAAATTTGACATATTTTAGAGTAAGGATAGAACCAAAACCCCCGAAATTGTAAGCCCGCTTGATTTTTTAGCACAGAAAAAATCGTGAACTTATAGCGCCATTTTGAAAATTCAATATAAAAGCTTTTAAAATATTTAACGCCATCTTGAAAAATAAAACTCCAAAAAATTTAATCAAAAACGCTAATACATTTTTTTTGCATATGTCAATGTTAATTGGTTTTTGCAAATGGCGTCAATCAAGCGGGCTATAAGTATTGGGGGTTTTAATCGAACTATTTTTAAAATAAAAAAATAAAGCTTTTGTTTTTTTTAAACTACTTACAAGGCCGTTTAATTAACTTTTTTCAAAAGATTAACTAATCACCTATCAAACAAAAAAAGGTTTGTTAAAATCGGTATAGTTCTTGAGAAATTTAATTTCTAAGTTATACCTCGGATTGACAATATTTTCGTTTTTTCATGCATGTTGGGGTGCCCTGCATTTTAAATTATGCATTTTAAAAAAATTCTAAAATAAGCTGTATTTTAATTTTGTTCATACTACTTATATGCTAAGGTTCAGGAAATCAAAAATGGTCAAGTTCAAATTTCGACTTTTTCACCTGTGTAGATTGCGTTTTTCATTAAGTGTTACAATCTCAATGACAAAATCTTACGCCCACCTTTTTGGCATTTCTCGACGTTTCAGGACAGGACGATTCTAAAAAATAAAAAAAATTCCGTCTGTATGCCGTTCGGCCGCCGACAAAAACTATAAAACCGTAACAGCGAAATAGGTTTTGTCAGTGCTAACAGCCGAAATAGGGATTGCAAACACGGGCTCTTGAATAGCGGGGCTCGACATATTTTTATGATCCTGAAATCCCGGGATTAATGAAAGAAAATTCCGGGACTACTGGATCGTCATATTTGCCGAGATTAATCAATGAAAACACGGAAATCTGTTAAAATACAAGTAATATTCAGTTCGCATGTAGAGATTAGTTTTCCTTAATTTGTATTTAATTTATTTTTGGTCTACGGTAGTGATGGGTAACCTCAGCTAAATTAGCGATCCGTTCAAACCGGATCGCTCATTTGCACTGACCGATTTAAAAACATCGGTCTTCGTTCAATCGGTGACTTGCAAAAATATTAAATATTTCAGTCAAAAATAATAATAAAAATGCCTCGTTAATAGGTCAAGAACCACATCCTAATTATCAAGCAACAATCCCCATAAATCTAAGACCAATTTGTCTAAAAAGTTGCGAAGGTTATTCAAAACAAAGAGGATCAAAGCAAAGAGGATATATGAGTAGCGAAATAAAGAAGAAAGCCTCTGCCGTTTAAACAAAAAATATTAAATTACTATTATTACTAAAAAAGATTAATAAATCATTGCTTAAAACTCTATACAGGGTTTATACTATAGTACATCTACTATTTTAAGCCACCCTGTATTTGCTTGTTTTCTACCGCTTGTCTTAAAGGATTCTCCTTTATAACATGTTGCAATCTCGTTTTAATGAGCCATACAGTCTAACATCTCATCCTCTAATTAACATTCAATAAAAAAAAGTCCTCATTCATTCCATATATCGATTTAAGGATAAAACATTATTAAAAACTAAATTGCACTATAGAATAAGGAATATAATGTTTAAGTCCTGAACATGTAGTAAATTGTTAATTTTTAACTAAAGCTTTAGCTAAGGTACAACAAACAATTTTTTTCACAGCAAATATTGCAGGGTCATTCCATTGTGACATACGTAACATTTGAACCCTTTTCAACTCATACTTTTGCCTATTAATCATAGAAAACATTGTTATTTTATGCTATTATGCAGGTAAGAAATACACTATCAATAAAAAAAGCGGCAAATTAAATATGTATTAAGTAATAATAACAAAATTCAGTGCTGTGACCAACGTAACAAAAAGAGTACCACAGTAAAACTTACTCACACTCTCAAAGCAATTTCTCGGAAAGTATGCCTTCAATAAATTCAAATTTAGGTTTTTATAAAGCACAAGTTATCTGTTTTTAAATAAGCATATGTTTTTTAAAATGCTACATATAGTAAGAGGTTCCCTTTAAAAAAAATGTGTGACCAACGTAACGTGACCAACGTAACAGAAAAAACACATAAGAAAATAATGCATTTCTAACAACAATTTCATTACTTATTTATTTTTTTCCATCTTTAAAAGAATTTATCTGTTTACTTTCTTTCTTTGGTATCAATAATGACGGGCAAGTTTCCAATTAGATTAATTTTTCCACACAATATAAACTTCATTGCAACTATTGAGGTTTATATTTCCATTGAATGACCCTGCATACAAAATTAAATTAAATCTGAAATACTTAAATGAAATTAATTCTATTAAAGTAATTCTATTATTAACCATTAACCAGTATTAACCAGTAATTCTATTATTAAGAAGTAACCAGTAACTTCTACGGCAGACAGAGCAGTTAGACATTGAGACCGAGATAAAACAAAGGAAATGGAGATGGATAGGACATACACTGAGGAAATCAACTGAAGATATAACAAGGATGTCCCTAGAGTGACATGGAAGAAAACGAGGCTAGCTGAAGCAAAACAAATTGGCAAGACATGGGGTGAACTGAAAGCCGTTGCCCCCAACAGAATCAGATGGTCCAGTCTAGTAGACGCCCTATGCTCTTAAAATGGAGATAAAGGGAAAAAATTCTATTAGTAATTATCCACCAACAAAGATTAACAATAATAATAAAAACAATTTAAATACATATATGTATATCAATATGTACAAACAAAGGTTTTTTTTCATAATCATTAATAATTAATATATACAAACAATCATCTTCATAATTAAGTTTTTTCCATTTTCATTTCACAATTCATAATTTGTAAAAGTTGAATGTAATCCATTTCTTTTTTTTCAATAGCATTTATATTTCTTCAAAAATGGCATTTTATTTTTCATTCTGTATGTTCAATCATTCTTAGCTTTTCCAACGAACTTATATTTAATTTCGTTTATTTTTATCATTTTGTGTTTTGTTCATTTGCTGAACGAGCTGAACGAGTTTAGTTTTTGTTCCTTATGATAAATTTTTCATTACAAGATTTTTTTTGAACTATTTTTTTTGTCATTTCTTTTGGTAGGCGTGTTGTTTTGTTTATTAATAAATTCGAACCGTTCAGTTTTTTTCTTTATGATAAATTTTTCGTTATAATATTGTTTTTTCTATTTATGATTTTAATAAATCTATAATGTATATGGTATTGTTAGCTTGGTTTTGTTTCATCGGATTGGTTATTACTTATTAGTTTTGTGTTATTGTTAGTGTTATTTTCATATAGGTTTGAAAATTTTTCCTTTTCATTGTTAGATGAAGTGCGTATATTTTTTATAATTTTTAAATGTGTATTGGTTTGTTTATGTTGTTATGAAATTCTGCACGATTAGTTAGATACATTTTTTCAGGTCACTTTTTTATGCGAAGTTATTGAATATAATGAATGAATCTTTCAGAGGAGAAAAACAAATTCGCATATCACAATGATCCGTATCAAAATTTGATGGTAATGAAAATTTGAAGACGAAGTGATATTTATTTATTTATTTATTTATTTATTTATTTATTGAAGTTTTATTTGAGGTGTATTATTGAAATCATGTTCAAATCCAAAACTACGTTTTTAATTTAACATATGGATTTCGAAAAAGTTTGCATGATGTTAACTAACACTGCTGACATTATATTATATACTAAAAGACGTTCATTGCACATAAAAAAAATGTCAATAGTACATAAAAAGTTAGTGACCGACGAACGACGTTTATTTTATTACTGAACGATCGGTCGTGGTTCACTGAAGTGATCCGTTCAATTAACTTCGGTCGTTCACGACCAACACATCACTAGTCTACGGGTATATCAACCTTGCGTAGTTCAGTCTCTACTAATGGCATATGAGTTAGCTTTAGATTTTGTATACCACTGGCAATAGCAGTGAGATATTACCATTGCCAAGGTAATATCTAAAGGGCGGTGGCATATGAACTTTATTCAGTCAACGGTAACACCCTCAATATTTCTGGCCTCGAACATATATTGGTCTATATGTACTGAGTAAGGCAGAAAATTAATAAATCAATTTCATATTAATTTAGGGATATTTTATTAGTGTTTTTTATTCGGAGCCAAAGTGACTTTTTGAAATTCATTTATAATGTAATTGCCAGTCTATAGAGTATAGATAGACTCAACACCAAAAGTATCAAAAAATTATGATAGCAGATCTGTCATATTCCATTTCTCTTTTCTCCATTTTGATTTGTTTTTACAACCACAAGCTTTTTTTATTAAGTTATAAATTAAACACAATTATAAATGTAAAATGCCAAAAAATATTAAATGTTTTCGTCATACTTGTGCTAATTTTTATAAAATGAATGACAATAATTACGAAAGTATTTTAAATTTATATTGTTATTTCGAGTCATTATTTAACACAAATATTTTATATTTTCTAACGACACGAAGAAGTATATAAGTTATGTAAATATTCTAAAAGTATGTTATGAAAGTTTGCGCTCAAACTTTTTTCATTAGGAACAAATTTATTTTTCATTGATGATATATCAAAAATTATGTGTTTGTTTATAATAAAAACTAAAATGTCAGTTTTTTCTTTTCTTTTTATACAGCCGCAGGGAGGGAGAAGCTATTATTTTTTTGTGATCGGGTTTTTTTCGACTATTTAAAAAAAACTCGCAATAATTGTACAATTTAAAATCATATGAAAAAGTTATACTCGTCTATGGGAAGAAATAATGGCTTCTCAGAATGGAAAACAAAAAAACGATTTAACATAAGTTGATCTAAATATTAGTTGTGTTTATCGGTTGAGAAACATCTAATATGAAGAAACCTTGATGGTCGGCATTGGTATATGAGACCAGGAGCTTGATTATTGTATTATAAGTGTGACAAAAAATTATCTTTAAGCGTGTCAAAATAATGATTTTCATACATTCTGTTACCCAATATTTAGTAACCCAAATATTTGTTACCCAAATGATTTTACTCAGCTTCAGCGACTCCGAACTAAAAGTAACAATTTGAAAATATCATGTTGTTGCAAATTAAATTTCGTTTTTCACAAACGTTGTAATTATTAAAGAAATATTTTTTGAGAAAAAGTTATAATTTTTTTTCACAATTTTATAATTATTTAAAAGTAGCATTCCCGCTAAATGGCGAGATTTTCTAAGACGTTTTCGTTCTGGAGCAGTTGGGTTGTAAAATATAATCTCGTATCAGCTGTAACTATTGAAAATAAGCGTTTACCTAAATAAAAAAGATTTATAGGATGTTCCTAGGCTAATAGAAAACATTAGTTAGTATATGTTTTGGTAGATAATTTGCCGTTTTTTAAAAAAGTTGAAATTGTTGACTAACTGAAGATTTTTGAGAAGTTTGCTGGGTGTTGTCTCGTTTCGGTTCAACTTGTTGGTGTTATTATGTCAATTTTTTTATATTGTTTTACGTCCTAAATTTTCTCCATATTTTCACGTTCTCTGAATTATATTGAATCCATTTCGTTGTAGTGGAGCTCTGATTATCTCTTAACTTCGTCATTTTTAAAATAAAATTAAATGCAAAAAAATGAGTTGAAATTATTTTCAAAAAAAATTTTAAGAGCAATTTTAACATGAAAAAAGTACAAAAGAAATAATTTTGCTGACAATGGAAAAAAATCGAGTTTGCGGTTATCAAAACTCTGCAAAAGTACAAGTATTTTATCTCTGATTTACATGTAGTACAAAACTTACACAAAACAAAACATCAATGCCTAGTCGCAATATTTAACATATACATATTTACAAAGTTGTGAAAATATTAATAATCTACTAAACTTATTTACTCAACTCAATTTCAATGGACAAACTTAAAAAGAAATCTAGCAAATCTGATCATCAATTGAAAATTTTGACTTAGATTGATTTTGTTGGTTGATTCTAATTCTACTGAAAACAGAAATATTTATTTTTTTTGCTAAATATAATTCAGGCTTAAGATATGTTACTAAGATTTTCGGATTCATAAAAATAATCAAATTCGAACGATTTTTACTGTGCATTACGAACGTATAAGAAGATTTATAATACAAGATTTAATTCAGATTCCTAATAGGAAAGGAAATTTGATTTCCAGACGTAAGTCCTCGTTGACGAAAACTAATACATTTTTGCAAATACATTAAAAACAAGAACCTCTCATATCGGAAAGCTAAAAAGTCCAATGATTTATATAATTTTTTTTTTAACAATTTTGAAAATTCAATCTATTTTCTCTGCATCTTTGCACGGTTATAGATCTGAAGTTTAACAAATTTTTTGGAATTAATCAGTAATTTGAAATTTAACTTTTTTTTACTTTAAAAAGAAGATTAATCAAAACAAAATTTTGCTAAAAACAAAATATTAGATCCGATATAATTAAGTGATATAAAACATATTAATTTCTTGATTTCCGCCTTCGTTTTGACCAAAAACAGAAAATAACGCAAACAGGACTAACGTTCAAAAAATAAAATAAACTAACGAAGAAATTCAATTCATTGTTTTATTAACATGAAATATAAAATCAATCACTAAACCCTAAAAATTGATAATTTAATTATAATATATGCAAACAATCCATTTTATTATATTTTACATCATAATTCGAGCTTTGTTAGAAAATGAAATAAATGCAACAGGTGTTTAGTCCTCGTACAAATAAGACTCAGTAGTTTAATAATAAAAAAACAATTAAACTTTTTATGTACTCACAATTAAAGTTTATATTATTATCACCACTTTCTAAACTTTTTCACAGCTTCAACAAAATCTTATATAAATATTTAAATTTGCCAAAACAAAAGCACTAAGAACTTGACTCAAAATATTTTAACTCAATTTTCTCACACAATTTTCACTTGTTTTCCTGAACTTTTTAATCGTGAGAAGATAAATTTTACGATTTGATCTATGGACTGACTGTTGAATACTTGAACAGGAATCGAATGAAACTTTTTTTATATACACCACGGTGTATATCGCTATCTATCCCTCCTTAAAAAAAATCAAATCTGTCTTTTATGCTATCTTTGTTATCAGCTTTTATTATCGTTGATGTTTTTTTATTCTATTTTCTTATTTCTTAAGAGGGTGCGATTGCTCTGTGTACGTTTTGATTTTTCTTGTAATTTTAACCTTTGCAATTTTTCATACGAATTTTTAAATAAATAAATTTGATTTCGGAAAATAAACAGGAAAATTAAGAAAGTTAACGGGGTAGCCAGTTAACATATATACATTATTTATACAAAAGTTAATTTTTTTTTAAATTAATATTTTTAATAAAACTTTGGAATTAGTTTCTGTAAACCGGTATGCATTGGTACTAGAATATATAAGAAATTCTTAAGAATTAGGTTGAACTTATTAAATCGAAATAAATGCAAGAATACATTTAATATTACCATGCAGTAATGGATGTGGTTATATTGGTCATTGTGTTTTCTTGAGTTTTCTTTGGTTTTTGGTACCAAATAAAAAATTTAAAATTTGATAAGTTTTCGCACGAAATATTGCTACTCAAATTTATTTGATTTGTTTTTTTTTAAATTGAATTTAATAAAATTGGTTAATCCAATTTAATGATATGCTTATACTAGCGATGGAATCAAAGAAATTTAAGGGATGGTTATAAAAACCATGTTTACATTATTTTTCTTATCTCGTTCTTTTTAACGAAAGATTCTAAGATAAAAACAACAAACCTTAGCTGACTAGAGTATAAAGCTCTTCAAATTTGCAATGTTAGAGTGTATAAAAGCACAAGAAACGCAATCGCAGAAGCTGAACAATCGCTAAAACCACATGATCTGTGTTTTTCGAAAGCCTCATTCTTCAAGTACCGTGTTCTTCGCGGGTTACCTTTATATACTATACGTTGGGATCAGTTGAGCGATCTGATGATGACCAAATAACGAAAATAGTCACTATTGTTGTTATAATAGTGATCACTAGAGATATTAATTGACTTAACCTGAATCTAATAAATACATGTTCATATTAATATTTTTTTTCCTTATAATTCGCTACAACAGTAGACTAATTTTTGGTTTACAAGCGTTGACATTTTTTGATAGTTTATCTAGTCGGTTAGCCCTGATGAGTGATGCACTTTTTTAAGTCTAAAGTTTTTATTATTGTAAAAAATTTCATAAATTGCACCATGATGATGGGATAGCTTTCCATAATAGTGATGTTGTATCATATCTAAATCATTGAATTAATTTAAGTACATTTTCTTTTATTTTTATTTTATATCAAAAATTCGCTTAATATATCCACATTTTTAATCTGTATAAATAAATATCTACAATAATTTGTATATTTTTCTTCGCTTTAATGGGGCGGGGCTATCGATTGGCAACTTATCCGGATTGACTGATTTAGGCTATATACCAATTTTGATTGTAACTAGAGTTGGGGATTCCCGAGAAAATCTCAATCTTCGAGATATCTCGAAATACTGAGAATTTCAACTCTCGAAAGAGAACCTGTTCGACTAGCGATCTTATCCTATTTTGTGATATAACAATTGCCAGAACATATTAGTCTGCCTGCGCAGCTCTTTGCTAAATGATTAGTTTTGTCGTTCTCGAGATTCTCACTATGACTTGGTGTCTATATCAGTGACATGCTGTTCTTAAATCAGAGATAATTCAAGGACATAGATTCTAAAACATTCTCGTACTATTTTTGACTAAATAGTGTAGTTTCCCAGAGCTTGTAGAGCAGCTTGGCTATCAGTAAAATATTAATGAACATGTCAGACAACTTAAGCTTTCTCGCTCACCTCGATGCTCAAGTGGAAATTGCAGGCCAAGAGTTCTGTTTGCGCATTTAGTTTCAATATGAGCAGCGGAATTGAGCCGCTTGTCGAGAATCACTGGCAGATACCATGAGTAGCTGCTTTTTCTTCGTGGCTGTTCCATAACTGAGCGTTCCTACTGTTAAATCGCCTGAGTATAACTTAGCCAAGACTTTTGTGTGATGCTATGCAGGTTCCGGTTTTGTCAGGGCTCCTTATATACAGGATGTCTCAGTCCTTCATGGAAAGGCCGGCTACACTGTTTTAAATGACGTAGGGTTCCTGAATGGAGTGCCTTACGAACTATTTATTGCATAAAACTATTTATTTTACATTAGATTTTTCAGTTTTAGTTTTTCAAATATTTAATTTTCAAAGATGCCGTATAAATCGTGATCCAAAAGTACTTTTTTCTGTTTTTTTAACTTCACCATAATTTTTTTATTGTGTGAAGTAATGCAATCTATCGAGAAAAAATATCTTACATACCCCAAATTTTAGTTTTCTTTTGTTTTGGACCATCCTCTACCTAAATAGCCAATAAAAAATTTTGTTTGGTTCGGTTCGGTTTGGTTCAAATATGTTTGGTTGGTTTCGTGACATTCCAGCATAGGATCTTGATGAAACTTTGGCAAATGATCCAGGTTTACTTAAAAATACAAGATGTGGATTTATTTCCAAATTAAACAAAATGGCGAAGGATCTCCCAAACAGCACTAAGTTTAAATCTTCAATAACTTCTAATCCTGGCTTTCGATCTTATTGAGACTTGGTGTATATGGTTTTGGTACTATTTATATTATATCTGAATACCAACTTCCGGTTTGTCACTTCCGTTTAAAATGTTTTTGTCAGTTGTTTATCCCTACTGTAATTTAGAATTACATATCGATTTTCATGAAAGGTTGGTAGAAGCTTTCAAGCTATATGACAAAGATTTTATTAGCTTTTAGGGTACATTGGACAAAGGGTACAAGTTACAACAGGTACAACAGGTTTTTTCACTACTATGTTTGTTGGGAGCATACAACATTTGTTCGTGAATAAATTTTGATGATACTTTAAAAAAAGGTGCAAATATGGCAAGCAGCTGATTATCTTTTGAGCGACATTGCACAAGGTAAGGTGGTGGAGGGTCCCCCGAGCACCTGTGTTTTTGAAAGCCTCATAATATCTTTACCTGATTATTGAATTGGATGACACTTGGTACATAAGCACTTAATACGGTTCACAACAGTTCTGCATCCCAACTTTCGTTAACAATTTATTTTTGCAATTTTGTGAATTTTTGTCAGTGTCTTTATGCACACTACAGCCTACAATAATAAACTGATCAACTTTTGGGACACAATGATCAAAGTGACGGGGAGTCCACCATATAACTGCTGACTTTTCACACTTTATTATTAAAGCTTGTAGGGAGCATACAGACTTCGTTCATTAATCAATTTTGTTGATACTATTTTAAAAGATGGAAATTTGAATGACAAGGAACTGATTAGTTTTTGGACGATATCGGGATAAGAAGTGGGGTCTCGCGAACACCTGTTTATTTGAAACTGCAATAACATCAGTTCACGATAGTTGATTTTGATTAAATCTGGTACATATGCTTATAGTATGATTTGTAACAGTTCTGCATTCCAACTTCCAGTTTGTCACTTCATATACATTTTTTTTTACTTTTTTATTTATGCTTGTTGGGATAATACAGCATTCTTTAATGTTTATATAATTAGAACTACGCGAAATCTATAACATTAGTAAGCCATTAATTATAGTATTTGATGGATATTAGCCACAACATTTTGATTCCAGAGCTGTGGTGAAGTTATATGCATATGCATCAGCGTCGCAGTATTTTTTTTGCTAGGTTTTTTAAAGATTTAGTCTTTTATCCAAAACATGTTCCAGACAGGTGTTTTGTTGACAAGAAACCCCCATTTTAATATTTACTAAAAACAAAAAGTCTCAGGAATGGAAATTATAGAACTAAAATTAGATGGTCGCACAACCGCACGCAGTGACATACTACATACCTAGCTCAAATTTTGCTCAGACAATTGAATTTATACTTATTTATTTCAAAAAATTTATATTTAATTTTTAAAAAAATTGTTGTTTCAATTAATATTGATAAAAAAGGAAAAACAGCAATTCTAGTGAAATCTTGAGAAATTCTCGAGAATCGAGATTGCCCGAAATGTGATGTGTGTTCGGCCAATAAGTTCAATTGGTTTAAGTTTAGTTTGTTTAATGAGTAAATTTAATCCAAATTTTATAAGTACATCAATCAAACTGCGTGTGCATTTGGTTTTTGTATGTATATGGTAAAATGCAATCCAATAAATAAGCTATACGAATTATTATTGAGTTATATACGAATAATTATAATTATTTTGCAGATAAATTTAATTATTAAATACAAAAATATTATACAGAGAGAAGAGGCTGAGAGAGAGAGGAAGAGAGAGAGAGAGAGAGAGAGAGAGAATGAAAAAGAGAGAGGGATAGAGAGAAAACGAAAGAGAGAAAAGAGCATGTTTTATAGACTCAGGTTAAGGATACTTACAGAGAAATATTTATTTACAATGTGGTTGTTATGATACAAAAAGAGGGAGGTATCATAACAGATTAGCAGTTACCATAATAATTCGATTATACTAATTCAGAGGCGTAGCTAGGGGGAGGGCGGGGGGCGGTCCGCCCCGGGTGTCACCCGTTTTGGGGTGACACCCGACCGTAAAAAAACTTAAACCATCACAATGGTTTTCAACGTTTCAATCGTTTTCAACGATAAATCACTTAGAAACCATTTTAGCCAGGTTATCCATTTAATTTTGATTTATAAATTGTGATAACTTATAATGTGTGCTATAAATGTGTCCTATTGGTTCAAAAAGGATCTATTCTACTTTTTAAAGTTTTTGAGTTATTACGTAAAATAAAATTTCAACAATATGTGTGTATTTCTTTTTTTTTTGGTGGCACCCTTGAATTCTGTTCTATTCCAAAATTATGTCTCTATTCCAAAATTATTTCTAAAATATCAGCTTAAACTTACTACCTAATATATTTTACATTTCAAACAAATTAATTGCAAACACCTAAGGAAACTAACAAACAATCAAATCACCATGTTTGTAAATAATCTCAAATTAATTTTTTTTTCCTTTATCTTGAAACTCCTAAATTGGGATGGATCGTTTTCGAATGGACACATAAATAATTACTGTGGAATAAAATGGTAGCTATGCAATTACTATAGGTTTGCAAATTTTCATAGGTAGATACATACTCATCCTGTTTGTTTTCAGTTTTATAATATTAATGATAAAATTTAATAAGACAAAAAATTTAATAACATTGCAATATTGCAATAAAGAAATCATTTTTCAAATACATAAGTGTATTGCTTTGGAAAAATAAAAAAAATTGAATTTATGTTAATCAAATCCATTTTTTAATTGTGATACATAAGAAGATATGGGACTAATTGGACAAAATCTGGGATTAATTTCCATTTAGTCAATTATATGATGGATATGATTTCGGATCTTCGACATCTGTCCAATATGACGAATTTAAAAGGATGGATTATACACATTGTACAAAACCTGGGCATCATTGGATTTTTGTCCGTTGTCTGGAGTAAAACGTACCTCTAATAATTTCGAATTGTAATTGGATTTTTTCTGCAATAATCGACTTACTGATTGTAAATGGTAACATTTTGAACATTTTACATAGAAGGTTTTATAAGATATATTTCGTTTACGTTCTTGACTATATTATAAGAAGAGTAAAAAAACGAAATTTCTAAACGAATTTTAGGTTTTTGGGCATATTATCATTATTGAGGATGATGACTGACTTTAGTTTTTTCAATTCGTTTTAATTGTAAGTTAAAATTACATAATGCCAATTTTCACGAACTTTACATTTACGTATTTTAATTTTATTGAAAAAGGGTTTCGTAATTTTTAGACTAACCCAATTTTAAAAAGCGGAAAACTTTGGAAACGAGGTTCATAAAACGATAGGAGACGTAGTCTTGCTATTAATAGATAATGAAAAACAGAAGTGGTAACATCTTTTATCCAGATTATTGCATATAACTCTGTTTTTGTCTAAAGAAAATCTAGCATTTCGTGGATATGATGAAGGAAAAAGCCTTTAAATAAAGGCAATTTCTTAGAACTAATCAAACTACTGTCAAAGTATGATGTAGTATTAAAAGAACACATCTTGAATTAAATATTAAAAAAAATATAAATATTTTGGAATTATGTTTGATAGCACACCTGATATTTCACATATTGATCAAATGTCAGAAGTGGTTCGTCATGTGAAAATTGATGATAGAAAAGTGGAAATCAAAGAAGTATTCCTTGGACGTTTTCCTTTAGATGGAAAAAAAGCCGCTGCTTCAAGCGATGAAATTCTTAAAAATCTTAAAAATGACGGTTTAGATGTTATGAATTGTCGTTTCCAAGGTTATGATAATGCAGCTGTTATGAGTGATATACATGAAGGAGTGCAAGCTATTATTAAAGCAAAAAACAACAAAGTAATATTTGTTGGTGTATAGATCATTCAATTAATTTATGTGACCAACACTCATTTGCACAAAATGTAGCTTTTGTAACATTTTTCGGAGCAGTGGAATTTTTACATTTTTTCTGCTTCGACTAGCTGCTGGGAAGTGCTTGTTAAACACCGCAAAGCAACTTTTAAAAGACTCTCAACAACGCGTTGCGATGCTCATTATGCTTCAATTAAAGTATTGGATGAAAATATTGATGGGATTGTGGCTGCAATTGAGAAATTAAGTGATCAACAAGAAAATGTAGTCACTAGAGGCGCTGCACAGAACTTATGCGTGGTGATTGTGTATGATTTTACATTTCTTTGCTATCTTTTGTTTTGGAATGATGTTTTAAGGCGAATAAATTGTGCTTGGATTGTATTGCAAAGCACAAGCTTGAATATTGATTAATTAGTTATAAAAATACAGTCACTTCGTCTTTATATTGAAACCTAGTCATATTGTAGAAGAGGCAATAGATTTTCCTGTGAAAAAATCGGAGTACTACGACGATTCAATGTTGAACTCCGATCAAGATTAAAGTCAGTCCAAGATGTAGCTTCATTGTTCGAGGTTGTGCTGACAAACACTGGGCTTTTGGTGAACAATGAAAAGTTGGAGTTATCTGAATTAAAATTTACCGGTTTGTATGACGAGGTATCAGAAACAGAACTCGTCATACTGATACTAAGGTTGAGAAGGCATTTAAAAGCGGCAATGTAACAGTTTCTAACTGGGTGTGCCTATAGACATTTTGAAATTGACCGTGGAATGGGATTTTACAAAATGTCTTCCGAATCTTATGGTCGCACTGAAGTTATTTATGACTATCTGCGTATCAGTGGCTTCGAGTGAAAGGAGTTTCAGCAAATTAAAATTAATTTAAAATTACATGCTGGCAACAATGACCCAAACGAGGCTTAACAATCTTGGCATATTAACAATAGAACATGAGGCAACACTTCAAATTTTGAAGATGTTGTAACGATTTGTCCCTGTTTCGGCGCCATGTAACGAATTTAAACTTAGAAATTTGGAAACTATTATAATTTTAATTTTATGCCGAGATAGCTCAAAAAAAGCTATATGAAACCTGAAAACACGGAATTTATAACAAACAAATACCCCTAGAAATCTCCTATAACATCGAAAACATACTATTTATTTGCTAACACAAAGAAATTAATTTATCAAAAAAAATTAAATCAAAAATTATACAAATTAAAATTCAACCTGACATTATTTTATCATCTTCAATGTTGACTTCATCGTTCACTCACAATTCCTGATTGTTTAATATATTTAGCACACTCATTACATAGAAACAATGCTACATAACTTGTGCTTCCTTTGATACACGAACAATTTTTATACAAAATCACAATCACTTCTGCATGCACCACGTATACATTTTGATGTATTCAATTATTTTCCCCATGGAAATTCATCATCACTGCAGCCAATTGGAAATCCATTATAACCAATTCCCACAATTTAATTATCGTTGTTTACGATAACGGCAAGAATCTGTGTTATGGGATCTTTACTACGTTTTGCTGCCCGAAATGCAGTTGCCATAAAATATTCAGACCAATGAAGATAATAACCACGCTTTTTAATTTGGTCTTTTTTTTTCTATAATCACAAATGAAAACAACTAATAACATGTTTTTTTATTTTTTTATTTTTTATTCAATAACGTAAGTATTTGTACTGTTTAAAATACTCGTGATGTATAATTAAAGAATCTGTTTTCTTTTTATTTGTAATAAATAACAAAATATGAGCTTCTTATCACAACACTCAACACATTAGAAGACAAATAGATAATAATAAAAAACTTCAACATCACATTAAATAATTTAATTTATCATAAAAAAAACTTCGATAAAATTTTACATATAATATTTTAATTACTTTAAATATTTTAATTATTTATTTTTTTCTATGCATGAATAACATTTTAGTTTTAAAATTATACTGAACGATTTTATCATAAAAATTCTCAATTTATATCAAATTTTCTGTTTCAATTTCCCTTTCCAACAATCAAAACAATTCTCAAAATTGAGTGACGCAACTAAATCTCAATAGTAGCATACAAAAATGTTGCGACCTTTAAGAAAATTAATGAAATTATAATTGAAAATGAAAAATATTATTTTTAGAACAAAATTGAAATAGTCCTGGCCTTACAATGTGATTTCTAAGTTTGCAGCTGTTAAAGCTAGAAAGAAGGGATTTAAATAAGGTGACCAGACGTCCCGCTTTTGGCGGGACAGTCCCGATTTTTAACAATTTGTCCCGCGTCCCGCTTCATTTTAAAAATGTCCCGATTTAAAAAAAAAAACTAAATTTCGTTATTTAAATGAAAAAAGAATTTCGTTACTCAAAATTAAATTTAGGCAATTTATTTATGCTAAATAAAACATTTTCTTTAGTTTAAATATATATAAATAAATTCGAATAATATGACAATCAATATCAATATTGTAGTAAACACTAAACCTAAATTGAGTTCCACTTTGTCTTCTATTGAAATTGTAATTAAGATTATATAATATAAACTTATTCATACATTTTAATTATTTATATAAAATTTAAAAAATAAAATAATCCGTCAAAGTTTAGTTGTTTTAACTTGAGTTTTACGTTCATACGTAAAGTTTTTAATTTTATTGATTTGTAAATTTTTTTATTTTTGATCTACGGGAGTGACGAGCCCAGCGTACTCCAGTAAAAGATAACAAATCATTAGTTCACAATAACAAATCTTCCTCGACTGAATTTTTCGAGCAGAAACTCTACTTGAGACATTAAAAGCCATTTAATGTATGAAAAATAATTTAACAAATTCTTGTGAAATATTTCATGACCTTTTCAACAACGAGGTTACTACTCCTAAAAAAATTTACGCAAAAAAGAAATATTCTGAAGAATGAAATAATACTATACATAATTTTTTTTATTTATTATATTTGTACGTTGCACTTTTCTTGTGTTTAAAAAAAATATATTACAATATTGGGGATTTTTTGAGATCAATTTAACTCAAGTAAGTAAAGAAGTAATTAAAATGTTTTCAATTCAAAGGTATGGTTGGAAGTTTCTCAGAAAAAAACTCCACCTCGCATTTTTCGTGATTCGGATGAATTCGAACCTTCCTCCTCAGTGCCTGGTTCGAATCCTTAGGCCGACACGCTATCGATTACGCCGTTGAGGTGATAATAATTTCGAAGTTGAAACTTCTGCATCACTTATTTAATTTACTTAAGTTGAATTTTAATGGAAATGTTTTACATATTACAATATAATTTTTTCGTTCTATGAAAATTTTTGTTGCTTTATATTGACCCCTCCCCCCCACGTTTATTGGCTTTTTATTAATTTTGGCAGTTTTTATTCTTGGGGTGACACCACAATATCCGCCCCGGGTGCCACCCATGCTAGCTACGCCACTGTACTAATTACTTATATAACTCAAGTTTGGTCTCACTAAAATTTTTATGTTGTTCGTTTCCAAAATAATGTCACGTTTATTTTACTTTGATGTATTAATAGTATTTTAATCAATCAGTGTGTAATGAAATAGTTTATGCTCAAGCAAAAGTTTAAAATTTCAGTGAGGCACGAGCGAAAATTTTAATTTTGCGAGAGTACAAAATTCATTACACACGAATTGGTGACACAACTTTATTCTTTGACAAAGAATTGTGTATTATATAAAATAAAAACATTTTTTTCATTTAAAACAATAAATCTTTATTGTTTTAATTGATAAATCAAATTTCTGATTAAAAAAAATCCCGATGATAAAAAAAACCCCATTCCATACAGTCAACTAAATTCAACTAAACGAAATAAGAGAATTTAACTTAAAATTTGATTGAACAAAACGTATCAAAGCCATTGTGATTATAATTTGAAAAATATGCAGGGGTTGAAATCTCAAACTCTGAGATATCAAGTTTTCGGTCTGGGTTAAAGATTTTGATATAGTTTTCCGCAAAAAACCTTTATGGGGACATGGTTTTTAGTTTTAGGCAGCGATGTATATCAAACATAACTTTTTGTTAAAGTATATGTATTTTTTATCTCTGTTTAGAAATTTATTACAAAACTAACACGAAACATCAATAGGTTGTCAGAAAATTATAACAGATCATAAATTAACATAATTTAGTGTAAAGATTGTACAATCAGCAAACTACTCAAAAACCTCTCCATTTAGCGTTTCGAGAAAATATTTCAAAATCACAAATTCATATTTCTTTTGAAATTCCAAAAATATTGTAAAAATTAGATAAAATCAGAAATTCAAACTTTTTTCAAACAAAATTCTAAAAATATTTCAAAAATTATTACACAATCAAAGATTAAAACTTTTTCCAAAAACTCTAAAAATATTGCATAAATTATAACAATATCAAAAATTGAGACTTTTTTCAAAATTATAAAAATTATAATAAAATCAAAAACTTTAAAATTTTTCAAAATTCTAAAAATATTCCAAAAATCCTTACAAAATTAAAAATTGAAACTTTTTCAAAATTCCATAAATATTTCAAAAACTATAACAAATTCAAAAATTTCCATGTTCAATTTTATTTACGTAAACAAACAGCTAATTTTTTTTTCCCAAAAATTATCTAAAAAAATAAATGAAACCATTTTTTTTGACACACTTGACAATATTTTTTTGACAAACTTATGAAATAAAATGTCAATTATAATAATTTCATGTTCATTATACATTTCATTTCATACAAATAACTAATTTTATTTTTTTCTAAAAAAATAAATGAAAATCATTCTTTTGACTCACTTGACATTATTTTTTTGACTAACTAATGTCATGATTCTCAACAGTAATAATAAAATTTCATTTCAAACAAATAATTAATTTTATTTTTTTCCAAAAAATTGCGTAAAAAAACAAATAAAAATCTTTCTTTTAACACACTTGACAACACTTTTTTGACAAACTTTTAATGCCATAATTCTCAATAATAATAATAAAATTTCATGTCAAACAAATAATTCATTTTATTTTTTGCCAAAAAATAGGGTAAAAAATTAATAAAAATCTTTATTTTTTTCCACAAAATAGGGTAAAAAATTAATAAAGATCTTTCTTATGACACACCTGACAACATTTTTTTGACACACTTATAATGCCATAATTCTAAATAATAATAATAAAATTTCATGTCAAACAAATATTAAATTTTATTTTTTTCCAAAAAATTGGGTAAAAAAATAAATAAAAATCTTTCTTTTGACATACTTGATAACATTTTTTTGACAAACTTATAATGCCATAATTCTCAATAATAATAATAAAATTTCATGTCAAACAAATAATTCATATTATTTTCTTCCAAAACATTGGGTAAAAAAATAAATAAAAATCTTTCTTTTGACACACTTGACAACATTGTTTTGACAAACTTATAATGCCATAATTCTCAATAATAATAATAAAATTTCATTTCAAACAAATAATTTATTTTATTCTATTCCAAAAAATTGGGTAAAAATATAAATAAAAATCTTTCTTTTGACACACTTGACAACATTTTTTTGACAAACTTATACTTATAAGTAGTTGTAGTTATAAGTAGTTTTTGACAAACTTATACTTATACTTATACAACTTATAACTAATGTCATGATTCTCAACAGTAACAATAAAATTTCATTTCAAACAAATAATTAATTTTATTTTTTTCCAAAAAATTGCGTAAAAAAACAAATAAAAATCTTTCTTTTAACACACTTGACAACACTTTTTTGACAAACTTATAATGCCATAATTCTCAATAATAATAATAAAATTTCATGTCAAACAAATAATTCATTTTATTTTATTCCAAAAAATAGGGTAAAAAATTAATAAAAACCTTTATTTTTTTTCACAAAATAGGGTAAAAAATTAATAAAAATCTTTCTTATGACACACCTGACAACATTTTTTTGACACACTTATAATGCCATAATTCTAAATAATAATAATAAAATTTCATGTCAAACAAATATTAAATTTTATTTTTTTCCAAAAAATTGGGTAAAAAAATAAATAAAAATCTTTCTTTTGACATACTTGATAACATTTTTTTGACAAACTTATAATGCCATAATTCTCAATAATAATAATAAAATTTCATGTCAAACAAATAATTCATATTATTTTCTTCCAAAACATTGGGTAAAAAAATAAGTAAAAATCTTTCTTTTGACACACTTGACAACATTTTTTTGACAAACTTATAATGCCATAATTCTCAATAATAATAATAAAATTTCATGTCAAACAAATAATTCATATTATTTTCTTCCAAAACATTGGGTAAAAAATTAAATAAAAATCTTTCTTTTGACACACTTGATAACATTGTTTTGAGAAACTTATAATGCCATAATTCTCAATAATAATAATAAAATTTCATTTCAAACAAATAATTCATTTTATTTTATTCCAAAAAATTGGGTAAAAATATAAATAAAAATCTTTCTTTTGACACACTTGACAACATTTTTTTGACAAACTTATAATGCCATAATTCTCAATAATAATAATAAAATTTCATGTCAAACAAATAATTCATTTTATTTTTTTCCGAAAAATTGGGTAAAAAAATAAATAAAAATCTTTCGTTTGACTCACTTGACAACATATTTTTGACAAACATATAATGCCATAATTCTCAATAATAATAATAAAGTTTCATGTCAAACAAATAATTCATTTTATTTTTTTCCAAAAATAGGATAAAAAATTAATAAAAATCTTTCTTTTGACACACCTGACCACATTTTTTGACAAACTTATAATGCCATAATTCTCTATAATAATAACAAAATTTTATATCAAACAAATAATTAATTTTATTTTTTTCCAAAAATTTGGGTAAAAATATAAATAAAAATCATTCTTTTGACACACTTGACAACATTTTTTTGACAAACTTATAATGCAATAATCTAGTTTTTGATCTGACATTCCAATCCCGACCATCCAGATTTCTTCACATTCTTTGTTCCTCATTATCACTTAAAATAAACGTTTTTTAAGCAAAAAATATGCACATTTCCATGTTTTGACACACTTGATGATTTTTTCGACACACTTCTGGTACAGTTATCGAACACGTCGTCCTATCGGCTCTTACCATTGAGTGTACCTATTTTTAGAATTCAAAATTTTTCAAATCTCTTCAGCCGTTTTCTAGATTTCGTCGGCCGGCCGGCAGACAGACATACATTTTTTTTTGTTTTTTTAGAATCAGTAGGTCCTAAAACGTCGAGAAATGCCAAAAAAGTGGGGGTAAGAATTTCACTTTTAGCTCATGAATGTAATACTGGGGTCTTTCAGACCGAAGTAGTAATTTTAATAAAATCAAAACAATTTCACCAATTGAATAATGATAATATAATTATAGGAAAATTTGCATTAGACAAGAACTTAACCTCATTAGGCTATAGATTAGAAAACAATACAATAATACATACTACTATTATGGAAAAAACACACAAAAAAATCTGATATTAATAAATGAAAGAGAATAAACATGATTTATTAGATTTTCAGTTTTCACAGCTAAAACATATCAATAATATTGTTGAAACCACGCACAGAAACCGGTAGTTGTAAAATGTAAGATTTTTAATGTTTATGTAACGATTCAATATTTAGAAAATAGAGCAAGTTTATCAAAACTATTAATCACTAAATTTATTATCCGTAACACGTTCCCTGTCGAGTTGAGTGACGTTTTCCAAAAATGTTCAACCCGAGATTACTCGTTGTTGGCAGTAAAGGACAAGGTTACCAAATTCTAAATTATTCTATTAAACAAAATAATTAAAATTATTTATTTTAATTGCTAATTACATTTCCAAAGTTACTAAATAACAAATACCTTTGCTTTCTTTTCATGCACATAAATAAACATTAATAGAGAATCTTGTCATTATATTGAATAATTTATAATATAATTTATATTTATTTGTAAATAAATCTATGTAGTAAGGTAAGATGTTTGTGGATAGTTTTTCTTTTGATTAATTTTTCTAACACAGGAATCGTTATTGTTTATAAGAATGAATTAGACTTTTGAACATATTAACTTGGTCCTGTTGAATTACACATGACTGAATGATATATATATATATATATATATATATATATATATATATATATATATATATATATATATATATATATATATATCAGTGGCGGATCATCATACAAGTTTTAAGGCAACCGCACCAGGGCCCCGCGATTCAGGGGCCCCAAGCATAAGCAAAAAATAAACTAAAACCAGAAAAGCTTGAAATATATTTATTTTCAGGCATTAAAATTACATTTTTTCTGTATTTAAGTGTCTATAATTTCATCGAATTTAATTTCGTCCAAAATTTCATTGTCAATAGAAAGAATGGATAAATCGTTCAAACGGTCATTACTCATAGTATTACGCAAATAACTTTTGATTAACTTCAGTTTTGAAAATGATCGTTCGCCTATAACATTATCGACAAACATGCATAAAAACATTCGTAATAAAATATCGATATTCGGAAAAGTGGTGGAAAAATTATTTATTATTGAACATTGTTTTGTACATCGATTCATAATTTAAATTATCAAATGTGAAATAATTTTTGGCAAATTGACATTCGTCAATCAATTGATTTGCATTGAGATCTTTATGGGTATTTTGCGGTTATTGTTCTGCAACAATTAGCAATCTCTTCATCACTCATTAAATTTAGATGTATCAAAAACGAGTACTATCTAGATCTTTATAATCTTTAGCACGCTCTCTCAGATTGAAAAGAAAAGCCTTTATAATTGGCTTGAACAACGATTTTTCAATGTGCTCTTTTTGTTCCTCTAGACAAAGTGTTTGTGACGTTGAGCAAGTTTGAATATTATTTGCGGTTTGAATATTAGATAAAACAGAATTTAAAAGCTGACAGGCATCATCAAAAATTTTGTTGTAATCTTTATTTTCCAAATCTGTAACTATTAAATCAAACAGTTTTTTCTAACCGTGACAGTTAAATTAGATTTTTGTAATGCTCGATTCACAAAATTAAACTTGTTTAGTACACTTTTCGAGAGTACAAGCATCAAAATATTTTCGAATTGCCATAGTTTTTTTATCAAACCTGTTACCACCGCTTTGTTATCGTCACTGAAGCTTTCCTCATGTAGGAAAGATTTTAAAACATGCAACACTTTTAAATAACAAGAATGTAAAACGTGAACTGATTCGTATCTAGCTGACCATCTTGTTCCAGTTGCTCTCTTTAACATGTATTCGCTATTTTCGGTTAATTGTTCTTGTAATCGATTCCATCGAAAAGGGGAATATACGAAAAATCTATAAAGTTTTTCAACCATATCAAAAAACTTAGTTGCAGCAGTATTGCCAGAAACACTATATTTACCGACTAAATTTAATGAATGAGCAGAGCAAGGGACAAAAATTGCTGTTTCATTTGTTTGACGAATCAATCTTTGTAGGCCACCATAAACACCTGCCACATTGTAAGCGTTGTCATATGACTGGCCTCTACAATTATCAATGTTTATTTCGTTTTCAATGTGGAATTTTATAATGATGTCAAAAAGATAATTCGATGTATGACCTTCGATTTCAATAAATGAAATAAATCGTTCACAAATGGTATTACTTTTAACATATCGAACACAAAAAGACAACTGGTTTGTATGGCTCACATCCTGAGTGGAATCGACACTAAACGAATAATATCGAGATTCTATAATATCCGAAACAATGTGATTTTTAACATGTTTTGCCATGATAGAGATGAATTCTTCACAAATTGTGCTTGAAAGATACGATGCTTTTCCTAAAAATATTCCGAATAATAAAAAAAAATTATTTGTCAATGTTACATGAAAAGAGTGTACCTTTTCCTTTATTGCCAAAACGAGAAATATGTTCTTGTAAAAAGGGATCAAATTTAGCCAATAATTCAAGAGATCCAAGAAAGTTTCCATTGTGTTTTGATCCTAAAATTTCATCGTGACCACGAAAAGCAAGTCCTCGTCATGTAATTTTAGTTGTATTATTAAAATATTTCTCTAAAGTAAGTTCATTTTTGATACGCATTTTATATGTAAAATTATTGGTCATGTGATACTTAGACAGTTTATGCTTCGAAATGTGATGAATTATTCCAATTATTGAATCTTTTTAATGAAAATGCTTGCGATTTTCCATTCAAATCACCAAATAAACGGCATACGAAACAAAAAACTGCTTCGGCTGACGGTGAATAGATTAGCCAATCTCGTTTAATTTTTGTTGCATTTGTGAGTTTTCTATAAAAATGAAACTCAGTGAATTTTCGACCATATTTTCCAGCATTTTTCATTGCATCTATGTTTTGACAAGCAAAGGCACCTAAGAAACTAACTGTATAATAGTACTTTATTGTTGAGATGTTTAATGAACTAGTTTATTTTCGATCAAAAGTTTACAATGCGAGCGAGCAATGAGTATTGCAAATTTGTGAGAAAATAAAATTCATTAAACACGAAAGCAATACGACGTTTTACTCTTAGGACAGAGAAGCATGTTTTAATTTAAAAATAAAATTCATTGATAAAATAAATAAAACGAATAAAGAGGACATCTTTATAGTAAATGAGGACGGAGGACCTTCTTGCTCCAAAGGTGGACGGTGCTACCGAAAAGAGGACACAAAATAATCTATTGACTGATTACTATACAAAACTAATCGATCAAATTAAGCATGAAGTGAAACTCGACCATAACATTGAGTTAATTGAGAATACAACAGGTGAAAAACTTGTACTTGTTGAAGCCTATGTTATGAAACATATACAGCTAAAAAAAAATCATGTAAAACCCCGCCTTTATTGAAATGCAACTAATCGTCCAAATTTCAAAGGAATCGATCCAGTACTTAAGGAGATTACCTATTTTGAACAAACGAGCATTTGAATTTTTATTTATATAGAAGAAGATAGAAGATAGAAGAAGATAGATAGAAGAATATTTATTGAAATTCTATTAAAAGTTTATTGTAACACTAACCTTTATAAAATTGTTTGTGTGTTTTTTTACTGAAAATAATAATTAAAAGTATTCTTTTTACTAATTGAAATAAAATAAATCTGACTAAAGTCTAATTTAAATATTTTGTTTATATTTATTTCAATAACTTTTCTAAAAAAAGTGTTTTAGTTATTCTATTTTCTAGAGTATCGGTACTACACCGGTAACGTGAGAAACTTTGTCAGTATTGGCAAAACGGAAATTTTGGAAGCGCTACTCCCGATGTAAATATGTTATTGATTACTTTTATTTTGAAAAGTTATCGTTCAGCTGGGAACGGTAACGGTAACAGTATTGACATCGAGCCTAATTTCATAGAAATAAAAAAAATAATCATCAATCTTTACAAACAATCTTTACAACAATCCTTACAACAATCGAATCAACCCTTGAAAACCGCCACTAATGTCGGCCATATTGTTTGCGTTGTCATATGACTGTCTCTGCAATTTTGTATGTCAATTAAGTTTTCTTCGAGGAATTTTTAAACGATACTCTTATGTTTGACCCTCAATTGGAATAAAAGCAACTAATCGTTCATTGATTTTACCATCTTTTACATATCGAATGCAAAAAGCCAATTAATCCGAATGACTTACATCCAGAGTGGAGTCAACACTAATCGAATAATAAACTGCGTCAATGCGTTGACTGCAATACGATTTTTGATTTCTTGCCCCATGGTGGTAATAAATTCGTCACATATTGTGCTTGAGAGGTACGACGTTCTTCATAAAAATATCCCAATAACAAACACTTTTATCATTTCATTAAGTTGGCTTCAGATGTCGCATACTTTTTCCTTTGTTGCCAAATTTATCACTATGCTCTTTTAAGAAAGGATCAAATTTAGCCAAAAGTTCAAGAGTTCCAAGAAAGTTGCCATTGTGATTCGAGCCCAGAGTTTCATCACTCTCGGAAGTTCGGCATTAAAACTTTTGTTTTTTATTTATTTTCTTTATAAACTATATATCTTTATTTAAAATATTCGAATAGATTATTGCTTTTAGATTGCAAAATAGAGAAATCGAAAATTTTATTTGGAATTATTTATTTGAGAATCTGAGAAAACAATGGAACCCATAGTTAAAAACTGCTGCAAGAGTATCGTTTGAACTAGAGAATCAATTCATGATACAAATTGAATATTCTCTATTTCAGAGATTTTTTAAGGGTGTAATTGTTATCGTTTTTCCTGTTCTGATTTCAGACATGCAGTTTTGAATCATCAAAAAATCAGTTCTGTTTTTTAGCCATCAAAAATGAATTTTTGAAAATACTTTAATTTACTAGGGTTTTTTTCGAAGCTGATGACCGTTTTATTTAGTAATCAATTTTGGAAAATGAGGATAAAGGGCCCCCAAAAATTTACCCGCACCAGGGCCCCCTGAACTCTTAATCCGCCACTGATATATATATATATATATATATACATATATATATATATATATATATATATATATATATATATATATATATATATATATATATATATATATATATATATATATATATATATATATATATAAATATATATATATATATATATATATATATATATATATATATATATATATATATATATATATATATATATATATATATATATATATATATATATATATATATATATATATATATATATATATATATATATATATATATATATATATATATATATATATATATATATATATATATATTATATATATATATATATATATATATATATATATATATATATATATATATATATATATATATATATATATATATATATATATATATATATATATATATATATATATATATATATATATATATATATAATTGGTATTCGCAAATTATTGAAACCTTTGACTATAAAATACCAAAAGTTACACTGTTCGCAAGTAAAAAAGATGTATTGACCTTCACATTCATAATAATAATTTTTTGGTTCATTTATGCTGTATTATATTGAAAGAAAAATCCAATTTCTTTAGTAAATGAAACTTCCTTAAATTTCCTATTTATTTATAAATCAAAAATTTATTAGAAAAATATTATTTTTATTACGTTTATATAAATTAATTGTTCCGCTTTCTGATCATGACAAACTATTTCTATTTCTATTTATATAAACGTTTTCTATTTTTACCGGAATTTAGTTGTTTATGTTTTTGCAATCTTTATCAATTTTAAAAAAATTATTAACGTATTTCAGTTTAATTACAGATTTTGTTATTTTGACGAGAATATTTATTTAGAAAATGCTGGCTATTTATAAAACTTTTAAACTTATTTTATTTTATTAAACTCTAATAACTATTACACTCTAGTAAGTGGAACCTGTATGTGATCGTGCACGCTAAGTTTGAATGACGTTATCTGTATATGTACAAATCAATGTTAAATTTCCCGAGCAGAAATTAGTTAGGGAAAGCCTGAATACAGTTTTACTGGGGAAAGCCTGAATACAATACTTATTAGTGCAATTTGATGTGGTCCTGTTCCGGACCTGATTTCAATACTCTTTTAGGGTTAACCTTATAATTAGGGTTAACCCTTAGCTGAAATTTCATTTTTCTTCCACACAAATAATCCGGGTCCAATCAGGCTGCCCTACTAATGCTTGATGCGGACTATAGGGCAAACCTGATCAGGACCTTATTTGAGCCCTGACAAATTTCTGCTCGGGTTTTTTACGGTTGGTCAAGAGTTACAGCAATAACGATTGTTTCGCAGTTTTTCGGCTTTTTTTATAATACATCATCTTTCGTTCCAGAGCCCAATATTTCCACAACCACATTAAAGTTTTAAAATAGAAAACTCAAATTGATTATTCGAAATATAGTAGCTTAAGCAACTAGTTGCATAAATTAAATTTTTACACGAGTTGGCTACAAAATTTTTTCTACTTCTAAAATATAATATCATAAGATTTTATAAATTCTGTCTAAGTCTAAAGGCTCTGAGATATCAAAGCTTCAGTCTATTTCATTGGTCTTTTATACAATTTTCGACAAAATTTTATTGTTCTAGTTTTGGGCAGAAGTCGAAGACACTCCAAATGGTAAGTGTTGCTAACAATAGTCGAATATGAAAGCATTCGTTTATTAGGCGTCGCCACCCATACAAGTTTGTACAACTGGTTCAGTAATGGTCCATTAATGACGGTTAGTAACGCAGCAATGGCAGCCATGACTGGGCTTATTGAAACTCCACTTCACGAATTGATTTGACTTATTTGCTGACTAATTACTTAGACTACTCATTAATTTATTATACTATAATTTTAGATTCACTGTTTCATTGTTAGCGTGTTCGTTAAATTACTACTTGCTGGTTAAATTACTAAATTTACCCACTTTACTTAACGATTGATTTGTCAAAGATCAAATGATTTAACTTATTGACTGCTTAATTGCTTCTCATCATTACCTTATTTTTTAAAGCTTAAAATCGATTACTAAAAATACAATTTGACATATATTATTGATTATTATCGAATTGTAAAAGTTATTACTTCATCCTACTTATTTTTGTGAATTTAGTATTTTTGTTTAATTTCATTTGAAAGGCTTTTCGCAATTTCCCTGAAATTATTGCGTTAAATAAAATACATATACTGAACTAATAATAAAACTGTTAGTTTTTGTTGAAATATTAACATATTTGTTGAAATCTAAATTCGGAATCTTGGTAATGTTTTGTTGAAGTTATTATTAGGAGATATTAATTTCGAAAATATTGGAATACATATTAAGAAATCATAATTTTGAAGTATTGGAGGAAAGCTATGTAGTTGATTTACTACAGGCTTATCATTTGAAAAGTTATTTGAAAGGGGTTTGGAGTGGAATTTAAAAAAAAACGATATTTGACCTTAACGAGTCCAAAAGTGTCATATGAAAGGTGAATTTTTTCTAGTCCAAAACATTTTTGCTTGTACATAATTTTCAAAAGAACAATTTTCGACTTATTTTCAAAAATGTGATAATTTTTTTCTGTCTCTCCCCTTAACTTCGAACATTACTAAAGAAAAAATTTGAAAAAATTCATATTAATAGGAAATTGTAAAGGTTGAAAGAAAACTATAGGGGTAAGCTAATCATTTGAAATGTTATTTAGAGGAAGTTGGGAGTAAAAATTTTGAAAAAAAAATTCTTCTTTACCTTGACGAGTTACCATGAAATAATAACATCGTTCCAGAGGTATTTTAAAAAATTTGGGCCAAGTACGGCTTACAAGTACAAAAAACTCAACTCAACCTTTAAAGAGAATAGACGTGTTTTTGTTTAATGTTTCAAATATTTTTGTTTTTTTTTTTCAATTAATTTTAATATTTTGGTTTTTTTTACCAATATAAATTGTTTTAATAGTTTCTTTGTTATAATATAAATACATTGTTTTTTTTTTGTATTTTCCATAAGTTTTAATATCAGAGGGTTACTAGACATCCAATATTGTTTTTAAGGTTCCAACTTTGAAAAAGCAAAAACGGTACCCTATTGGTGAGACTTCGGTGTCCGTCCGAATTTCTACATAATCAATTTACTCACAAACTATAAGTGCTATCAACTTGAAATTTTCTATAGTCATTAAATGTGTTGTCCCACACCTGACGATAACAAAAAAGTTTGAAATATTTGTTTTTATCTATATTTTATGGACATAGATAAGGAGATAGTAAAACAAAAGTTTTTTTTAAGGAATCGAGTTTGGTCTAGAAAAATTGAAAAAAATGGAAGTATTTCAAAAAAAATTTTCATTAAATTTTCGACTGCTTAGTTTTTGAGTTATTACCAAAAACGAGTGGTTTTTTTGTCCCCCCCTTAACTTCGATTTTTGATCATGGCATGTGGAGTGTCATATGAAAGGTAATTTTTTTTGTAGTGCTAAAGAGTTGTTTTGGTAATTTTCGAAAGCACAGTTTTCGATTTATTTTCAAAAATGTAAAAATTATTTTTGTCCCCCCCCTTAACTTCGAACATTACAAAAGAAAATATTGAAAAAAATTCATGGGTGTAGCGATTTTGCTAAATCGAAACTAAAACTTTTTTTTGTTGTTATAATTTCAAATGTTCATAGAGGGGGTTTAAAGTAAAAATTTTGAAAAAACATTATTTTTGATCATGGCATGTGGGATGTCATATGAAAGGTGATTTTTTTTTTGTAGTGCAAAAGGGTTTTTTTGTAATTTTTGAAAGCACAGTTTTCGTCTTATTTTCAAAAATGTAAATTTTTTTTTTGTCTCCCCCTTATTTACGAACATTACAAAAGAAAAAATTAAAAAAAAACATGGGTGTAGGGATTTTGCTAAATCGATACTAAAATTTTTTTACTACCTAGTTATAATTTCAAATAAATGTGAAACTATACTAACAAAAACTGTTTTTTTTTCTCAAATATTTTATACACGGAACCCTCAGCGAGCGAATTATATTCGCACTTACCTGCCTTTTTACTAATTGTCTTTGTTTCGGAATAATAATGGAAGATAATTGTCTGAAGTGCAATAAAGAAATTCAAGACAGTCAGGAATACATGTTATGTGTTGGTTCTTGTGGAGGTGTTTATCACTGTTCGTGCATTGGAATCACTAAAACAGCGTCTAAAATAGTTAAGATTTTAAACAAATAAAATATGTTTGTGAAATATGTGAATCGGAATCTAGCGAAATTTTAAAGAATAACATAAAACTGATGTTAAATTATATATGCGAAATTTATTTAAAAACACAAGAGAATGAAATACTGTTAAATGATGTCATTGAAGTTGAAAAATCATTAAAAAACTGTCGATCAAAATGACAAACATTTTGATAGTGGTTTTAAAATTGATGATTGAATAAACCTTACAAGCCTTTCTAGGTTATAAAAATAATTAGTCACTAGTACAAGCATTTAATGAAGAATTTAAAATATTTTTATTCTCTTCCATTTAATTATATCAGCTTTATTTGTATGTTTTTTCGATAATAATAGTATGTATTATTGTATTGTTTTCTAACCTATAGCCTAATGAACTTAACCTATTGCCTAATGAACATTTTATTCAATTGGTATGATTCCAATTGGTCAAATTGTTTTGATTTCATTAAAATTATTTTCAAATTATAATCACAATTGCTTTGATAAGTTTTCTTCAAAAATCAAATTTTGAGTAATTCTCTTATTTCGTTTAGTTGAACTTGGTTGATTGTATGAGAAGGGCGTTTTTTATCATCAGGGTTTTTTTATTAAGAAATTTGATTTATCAATTAAAACAATAAAGATTTATTGTTTTAATTGAAGAAAATGTTTTTATTTTTTATAATACACAATTCTTTTTTATAATAAAATCTTTGTCAGAGAATAAAGTATTGTAATCGATTCGTGAATAATGAATTTTATTCTCTCGCAAATTAAAATTCTCGCTCGTGCCTCGCTCAAATTTTAAACTTTTGCTTGAGAATAAACTACTTCATTATTCACTCATTGATTAAACTACTATTAATCCTCTGTACAAGATGTTTTTTTGTTGATTTAAGCAACAAGCTTTGTTGTAATAGAGTAAATATTTTGATGCTTGTATTGTAACGAAATTGGAACTTTTATACGAATAATTATATTACAATACACTGGAAAGCTCAAAAAAATTTATAAAAACTGTAATATTACACCGGTACACTGAATTTATAACAAACAAACTGATTACACTTGGAGATCTCTTAAATTATGAAACACAGAATGAATAATTTAACAAAACTATTAATTGGCTAACATGAAAAATAATTTATTAAAAAAAAAAACAAATGAAAAATTATATAAATTAAAATTCAATAAAAAGCTTACATTAATTTATTTCTTCAATGTTGTCTTCTTCATGTTTTGTTTTACATCTTCGTTTATCTTGATGGTTAATTAAAGGTTTTGTTATATCAAGCCGAAACTAATCCGCTTCTCTACAAAAAGCAATACATAATAATATCACTGCACGAAACTTCATAAACGGATTTGATGATCAACTCTACAACTAGAATTAGACCATTTGTGTTTAGCATCTCGTACGGTAACAACAGCATGAACTTTTTCAATTAATTTTTGTTTTACGTCATCATCAAACTCATGTACCATTTAGCGAGACGTGCCCTTCTTCACAAAGTTATAAATTCATTTTCAAAACTGATAACAAAGCACTTGCTTGTTAAATAACTTTTATTTCTTGAATGTAAAACATATTTTGTTTACATATTTTAATAGATGCAATTGAGGTTTTGACATTTTATTAAATTCACAACTATAAAAACCTTTACAATATTAACACAATAATTGGAATGAAAAGCAAATTTATTTTCTTTTTAGTTTTAAAACAAAAGTTTTGAAATAATTAACAACATTAAAACTACTCAAAAATAAGCTGTATGACGATTCAGTCATGACTGAGTTTAATTTTATTTCAATTTACATAATTTACTGATTTTAAGTAGTGATTTTAAATTTATACTGACTTCGATTTTTAAAATTATACTAAATCTCGATCTAAACAATTTGATCGTTTTTATATCATATTATCATTGATCTTCTGTTTCATTTTCCATCATTTATGAAAATTTGTATTTTTAATTGAGCTTGCGTTTATTGAAATCATAAAAAAAAATGTACAGTGGTACACATAAATGTTTACGTTTAGTACAATTGGAGAAAATTATTAAAATTATTATTGAATTTGAAAACTATTATTTTCAGAGGAAAAATTGGAAATAGTCCGTCCTTACAGTATGTACAAAAGAGATGGAATACAATATCCATCAAGAAATGATAGCATATACAATAGCTACTTATGTATTAAGGGCGTAAAGTTAGTCTTTTTTTGTTTGAGAGGCAACAAACACTCGAAAGTAATAAAGATACTTTATGCCCGAATTACATACAAAATTTTTTGTACGAGTAAGATTCTGTATTATTTGTACAAATTAAAATACATATATTTACACAAAATAGTAAAATATTTTTTGAGAAAATTGTTTAATCCAAGTAGTTTTGCTTTTCATTTTTATTTTCCTAAATTTCTAAGCAACCAATTTTTTTTTTAAATTTCTATATTAATTCATTTAAAACATTTTGTTTTTCAGTTGTATTTGATCTATCGCACAGATAAGTATATTATGTATTGTAAAATATATTTTGAAAAAATCGTTAAATTCAAGTAATTTTTTGTTTGTTATTTTTTTTTCTACATTTCTTTAGCAACCAAAAAAATACTTAGATTACACAATTTTTCAAAACAAAATTTCACAAAACACATGTGTCTGAAAATATATGCATGTTTTTTTGGGAATAGCCATAACTTATTTTGTTCTTTTGAGTTCGTTTGATGTTGTCAAAAATATTTACGCTTAGGGCGTAAAATAGTAATTTTAGGCATTGTTATTTCAATTTTAGGCATTGTTATTTCAATTGGAAAAAACGGCTTGCTTTACACACAATTTTTGAATCGTAAAAGTGCATTTTACGGTTTACTCGTACTAAAAATAATTTGTCTTACAATTTAGATAAGGTTTTAATAATTCTTAGTTGGTCAGTTATAAAGAAAGACGTTATATTTTTAATGCTGTAAAATTATATTTTAAATTATACTGAATTATTCGAAAACTTTAACAAAACTACGTAGTTTTTGACATGTAAAAAGTTTTAGAAAAGTAATAGAAATAGAAACAAAAATTTAAAATCAAATTTAAATAAATTGAAGTATAATTGTATACGTAATTAAATGGAAATTGCTTTTGTGTGCTGTACAATTTTCAGTATTTGCAGATTACTCATTTAAGATGTAACATCATGGGTTAAATAAACACAGCAGGAATATTTGCACCTACAAAGGATGCTATCAAAATTTTCAAAATATTAGTATAAAATATAAAAAAAACTATTGAAAAAAGGAGGACTACGTCATCAGACAGCGAATTCAGTTGATAAATTTAGAACCGCAGAAGAAAATGCTAGATCGAAAAGATTAAAATGTCATACTAATGATAAAGATGTTGCGAAATCAATACGTCCATTAAAATAACAAAATTTAAATCCAGATGAGTTATTGATGCATTGGAAAAATGTGCTGTCTAGAGATATAAAGATCTGAAAATCAAAAATACGAACAGTATCATAGAATCATTTTGCCCACAATACAAGCTGCCTCAAGGATGTAGATTGGTTAGATAAAACATTCCATGAACATACAATATTATTAAAATTAATTACTATTATAATTCACATTTTAGATAAACAGTGATTTTGAGGAGCTTTTCGATAACTTCAATGCATTGTTCTCTAATTCTTTTTATGATAAAATGATGATAATTTATATGTAAAACAAAGCTTAAAGAAGTAAACTGTCGCCTACTTTTGCAACGCATGGGGACGCGACATTAACTGAAAGTGCTAAGATAAATTACACCTCTAGTATAATCATTAATTTTATATTTCTTTATGTTCCCAGACGGAAAATTTAGTGGTGTTTTCGCCTTTTTAAGAACAACTAACAATCATCTTGAAGAGTGACTTTTAGAGCAATTGAAAAAATCACAAGTTTTATCTTTATTATTAAGTTAGTTGTTAGTTAAGTTAGTTATTTATTATTAAGTTACCCGACTAGAAATTAGATCAGTATAGGGTCCGATCCGGATCAGGATTGCCTGAAGACTGATCAGGGATGAATCAGGCCTCCTGATCCGGACATGATGAAAAATCGTCACGCCATATATGATCCGTACAGGATCCGTTTAAATGATCCATGCCGGATACATTTCAAAGATCCATTCCGGATCCATTTCAAAGATCCATTCCGGATCCATTTCAAAGATCTATTCCGGATCTATCTTAAAGATCCATGCCGGATCCATTCAACAGTTTCATGTCCGGTCTGGTCAAGAGATCCATACCAGATCCATTCAAAGGTTTAGAATTAATTTTGTTCTTAAATATTAATTTGACTTTAAATAAATGAAAAAAATATTACCATTTTTCCTTAATTTTGTTCATAATTTCAAGTACACTTCAAATGCTTATAAATTTATGCAGTAAGTTTGTTAATTATTTCTTATTTTTATTTTATTTAGTCCAAGTTTTGGCATTATTGATGATTTTTCCAATGGTATCATAAAACTCTTTGTCACATAGGCTCTTATGAAGGTATGGATCCAAGTTTGGATTCGAAAACTAACTTCACCCATACCTGCTTTAGATCACTTGTCATATTTCAAATAGAATAATTTTTGAGCAACATAATCAGGATTTCACCAATTACAGCTAACAAAAAACATCTGGAAATTCTTGAGTAAAGAGGAGATGCAAGATAAAAATTTAAATTATATGCTTTAAGGTTAACCCGAAAAACATTTTTGGACCATGCAGTTACACGTCCGTAAAATGTCAGTCCAAAATTACAACAAAAATTTCAATTAGTATGATCAAAATAAACGAATTAAACGAATACCTACCGAAGCTTGAAAATGCAATGCAACGAGGAGTAAAAGTGATTCGTTGTTTACGAAATCTTGACGATAAAAACCAAAACTAAATTCAAATTAATGCATTAATTAACCGCGTTTAGACCGATACTTTACAGTCCGTAATCACCGTAAAATGTACCTACAAGAAAAAGATAAACGATTGCAAACGATGTTTAAGATACTGAAAAATCGTTTGAGCGAAAATCGTAACAATCATTTGTTCATGTGCTTTCGAAGTGATTAAATGTGTAAAATTAATATTGTGTAGTGTAGTTCTAAATATATAAAAATAATTATTTTAATTTAAAAAAGTTTAAATTTAAAGTGAATAATAGGCTAGGTAATTATATATTATAAATATTTTATTTGGCTCATATGTACATATATATGTATATTGTAGAAATAAACTTATTTAGTTGTAGCCATTAAATTTCGATCTCAATGTCTCTATCAATCTCTGGAATGATTTTATAATTTTTTTTTATATTAACGGTAGTTTTAGTACAACAAAACTATGTGTACTGAAACTTTATAATTTTATTGTATTAAAACTTTTATATATATGTTTTTTTAGCGTCAAAAACAAATCAAGATAACATATACCACATGATAATTCAATAGAAACTTCACAAGCTGCTGATATTGATGTTCTAATAGACGAAAATTTATTACTCATACACCAACAAGCCACTACTCCTGTTTTAAGAAGTAATTGTTCGTTGTAGAAGCAGAAACATTGGCCGAAAAATGTATATGTTTTTATTAATATTTAATTATTATTATTGAAATACTGTTATTTTATTATTATTATTGAAATACTGAAAGATTGTGATTTTTTTAAAATTATTAATACTGAATTATTATTTACAATTTTAATAATAACTATGTTTATATGAATATATTTTAATTAATATTTTATTATTATTATTAAAATATTGTGATTTTTTTATATCATTTATACTGAAATATTATTTATAATTTTAATAGTAATTATGTTTATATCTATATATTTAAATTAAATAAATTATTAATGTTTATATGTATTATTTATTGATAGTTTTGTCTGTGATTTCGGTGGCTATTTGTAATGCCAGGGCACCTGAAAAATAACTGGTGATTTGTAACTACCAAGTCACCGTAAAATAACCACCCTTAAGTTGGTTTTTTGTTGGTGAGTTTTGTCAGTCTTATGTCAGTGAATTTTAGTCAGTCTAATGTCGGTGAATTTAAGTCATTCTTATGTCAGTTAACTTAAGTCAGTCTTATGTCGGTGAATATAACCAATAGTTTTCGTTATTAGTCGTTGCTATCGGATAAGTTCGATTACTACAGACTTGTTGGACGCCCCAAGGTCTTCCACAATACGAACTATTTACACACTTTTTCCCATAAAAGTCAGCAAAATAACCACACAGTCCACAGTCCTTACACGGTAATTTGTCACTGTAAAATTTATATTTTGTTTTTCGGGTAATAAGCAAGATCCCTCACAACTGTAAGTTTGACAATGCTGTTTTCGATTCTACAATAAATTTGTACTTATAAGTACAAAATATTAAACAATTAAATAGATTCAGTCTACAGTTAATTATTACAGTTAAGTATATTATAATTACCTTTTTAAAAAGTTATTGAAAATTCGTGAAGAATGAGAAAATTTTTTGCACAAAAAAAATTTAAGTTAAGTACCCGAGCAGAAATTTGTCAGAGCTCAAGTAAGGCCCTGATCAGGTGTGCCCTAAACCGGATCAGGCATTGGTAGGACAGCCTGATTGGGCCCTGATCATGAGTGTAACGCTTTTGCCCTATCAGGTCCTGATTGGGATTACCGGATCAGACCCTGATTGGGATAATCGGATCAGACCCTGATTGGGATATCCGGACCAGACCCTGATATATATTTATATATTATATACATAAATTAATCAAATTAAAATAAAAAAATTACAATGGAAAAAATTAAAACATACATACCACCTTAATGACTATTATTATAGTCTTTCAGCCGAGAAGCTATAACTAAAATATACATGAAACGATTTTAACTATATATTTCTAAAATGGATAATACTCTAGTGAATTTTAACCAATTGAAATTTCAGCTAGGGGTCAAATACGAGGAACCTGATCCGGACCGGATGTATTTAAATAAGGTTAACCCTAAAAGGGTATTCTAAATCAGGCCCTAAACAGGCCCACATCAGCTTGCTCTAATAGGGATTGCCCTTGTAGGATTGACCAGGCCCTGATCACGACCTGACTGTATTCAGGTTTTTCCTAACTAATTTCTGCTCGGGTAAATGTACTATTATGACGTCAATAATATAATCAAAATAATAATTCAGTTATACCATTAATAACGAATTTATTGTTTAATGAGCAATATATTATATAGGGATCATGCGTATCTGATTGTTACGCGCCAAGTGTTGAATATACAAACTTTTGGTTCTATTTGAAATTAGTTTGACGTTTGTCGTTTTACATATATTAAATTAAATCGTACTTTTTCTTTAATATTATTAAAAATCTCCGTTCCTGTTGCGTAAACTTTAATAAATATTTATGTATATTGTATAAAATGTCGCATAATTAGTGCCTAATTTACTTTATTTTCATTTTAATATTTTCACAAACAACAAAATAATCGAATAATTTGAAAGGAATACTAGATCATAAAAATTGTTTAACGTGTAATTGGTTGAAAAAAAGAACCAATACTTACAGACTCTAACACTTAAAGCGCGACGGTCGAATCAAATAGCAATGCACGGTCCCTATACAGCATGGATCAGGTAAAAAACTAAATTTTTTATTATTATCCAGTTCAGGACATCGGATAAGATGAGTTTTTTCGATCAGAAACTGATCGCATGACTGGATCAACGGATAAAGTACTGCACGCTGATCAGTAACTGATCAGATAGCCGGATCAACGGATAAAGCACTGCACGCTGATCAGTAACTGATCAGATAGCCGGATCAAGGGAAACGATACTGTACGCTGATCAGGAACTGATCAGATAACCGGATCAAGGGAAACGGTACTGTACGCTGATCAGGAACTGATCAGATGGCCGTATTACGGAAAATCTGATCCGGATCTGATCATAATCCGGGTTCCCTGAACTAATTTCCAGTCGGGTAGTTATTTATTATTAAGTGAGTTGTGACATTGATAAAAATAAAACCCTTATAAAAAAGTTTCTGTGTATATTTGTTTTTGTGTGCTACTAATATTGTATTCGATTAAATAAATTGTACGATCCACAAAACAGTTAATTGAAACAGCTAAATCAAGACTAGATGTGACAATATATTTCATTTATTTTACAAAATTTCTGAATGACTGATTTGACTTCGAACAAAATACTTATGGTAGAATTATCACAAATATTGATCGAATAGAACGACAATGTGTAGCAATTATACAATTTTCTTTATACTTTGACATAACGGTTTTGTTCTACTGACTAACTGTTCAAACATGTACAAAATGGGTTTTCAAACTGACGACATATTTGGTATAGTTGAACAAATGGATTTGTCAATTATATGAAAATGATTTAATTACTTTTACCGTTTTATGGTTGAGCTGTTATTGACAATTATGATAGCACTCTTCATGTTTCTCATGTTGCACCTAGATTATATTCACCTTTGATGAAACACGTGTTCTAGACAGAGTTGTGAAAACTTGACCATTTCTGATTTTCCTGAAACTTGGCATATAAGTAGTATGGACAAAATAAAAAATACAACTTATTTAAAATTTTTTTAAAGTGCATAGTTTGAGCATAGGGGGCACCCCAACATGCATGAAAAATGAAAATTCTGCCAATCCGATGTAACTTTGAAATTAAATTGCTCAAGAACGGCTATACCGATTATATAAAACTTTTTTTTGTTTGATAGATGATTAGTTAGTTCTTTGAAACAAAATTAATTAATTGTTTTTGTAATTAGTTTTTAAATAAAAATATTAAAAAAACTTTTTTAAAGATGGCGCTAGGGCTGAAGATCAATTGGAATTTAATTAATTTTTTTTCTGAAAATAGTTCTATCCTTACTCTAAAATATATCAAATTAACTCCGCCTCTGAGCGAGCAAATTTACAAAGAGGCGTTAATTCGTGTTCTTGAGATATTTAATTTTAAAGATTTTTAGTCCGATTAATATTCTAATTGTTCATTATTTTTTCGAACAATTTATATCATCAAAAAATTTTAACCACTGAAGTTCGAGAAAATAATGAACAATTAAAATTTTATTCGGACTAAAACTCTTTAAAATTAAATATCTCAAGAACACGAATTAACACATCTTTGTAAATTTGATATATTTTAAAGTAAGGTTAGAGCTATATTTTTTAAAAAAAAAGTTAAAATTTAATTGATTTCAAAATTTTTTGTTAATGGAAGTTGTTTGAAAAAAGGAAGAAAAACGTTCAAGTTCAAATTTCGAGTTATTCACCTGCGTAGATCACGTTTTTCATCCTTTAGCGCTTAAAAACTGTAGATCAAATTTGATAGATTCATTAAACGTTGGTCTTAAAACTATTTTTGATTGGGGTGTTGCTAACAGTGTTCAATTCAATACGTCCAAAACACAAGTTTGCCATTTTTCAAGATTGTCAAAACCTAACCCTTTTCCATTGAAGTTTGATTCCAAGGATCTGATGGAGAAAGAATTCGTGAAACTTCTAGGAGTTGAGGTTGAAAATAATATGAAGTGGTATTCCTATTTTTAGCGTAGCGAAGAGCGCTGTTCAAAATTGGAGTTTTTTGAACGATGTCTTAAGTTTTTCAATAGCGAACAACTTCTTTTAATATAAAAATTTTGTATACGTCCCTGCATGAAATATTGTTCTCACATATGGGGTGGAGCATACTTATGTAGTTTGAAGTATCTTGATTATGTGCAGCGGGGAGCAGCTAAATTAATTGGTAACTCAAATCTTACTAATGACATTGATTCCTTGTAGCAAATGTTCCCTCTAAGGAATTTTTCCGATGCGCGCAAAAACAAATTGGTGCGCTACTTTTTTCTCAAAAATAAATAAATGCGCGGATTAATCAAACATATATAAAATCAATTTATATTAATGTTTTGTTGTTTTTTATCAATTTGATTTTCTTTGGTATGTGTTAATAAGTGTGTTCCATTTACCACATTTTCCTTTACTTTTGTACTAAATTTCGTTTTCAAGTTAACCATATCAAATGATGGTAAAGCTACGTGACAAACTTACGTTTCTATTCACCGCCAGAGTTTTTGTCAGTTTAGAGAATAATTTCAAATATGTTTGCCCAAATGCTTATACAAATTTAGAATTTTTAGCCTAAATGTCATATTTGTGTCCAGCTTTCTTTGATTGTTTATATTTTACATGAATCATAATTTTAATTTTCAGAAATTTTTTAATATTTAATTAATTTTCTTAAATTTAACAAACTCAAAATAAAATTTAAACTTAAAATTTTGTCAAACTAATAATTTTCTTTTACGTTGTTTAGCAATATTGTTTTTCAAAAAAATCAAAACAATTTATTGTCAAAAAAAAATGTCGGAAACGTGTGGTAAGAAAGAATTTGAGTTGTAGTAGATCAAAAATCTAATACACCTCACATTTAAGTCGTTCCATTTAAAATTCGGTTCGGGTAGCAAGTTTACCTAAAAGGAACACGGGTAATAAAATTTATAAATACTTTTAACTACAACATACTTATAAATGAGGAATATTTTTCACAATTAATAAATACATATATATTACTATGCGGTATGAAAGACCTAAGTATTACAATCTCGAGCCAAACGTGAAAATTGCCCATTTTTTGACATTTCTCGACGTTTCATAACGTGGTCATAACGATTCTAAGATAGCAAAAAATTAAAGGCATTTAGAAATAAAAGCAAAATAATTCAAAAAATTTATTATTCAAATAGTTATACAAAATTTAATTTTCTACCCGCCGACCTTTATTGTTTTTCCATAATTCATAAACGACATCTAAATCAATTTCGATTTCAGCACTAAGTTGTATTTTAATCCTCATTAAACAGTCTCTTTCACAATCAGCACTGTTAGCTTGAAAAGTTCCACATATTTCCACAAGAAACCTAATTTTACTAAACTCTTCATCATTAAGCCCGACGGATAGTACACTACTGAAATTTTTAGCAGTTTTTTCTTGTGATTGTAGTTCTTGTTTCTTGTAGTTTTTCGGAAATTAAAAACTTAAACATGCTGTATTCTTTTAACACTTCTTCTCTTACTTCATCATTCAGGGGATAAATTTCAGAATATTTTTGTCCAAAACTAAAATCTGTTACGTTGGTTGCGATTGCATTGTAATCAAAGGCATACCAATCTTTCATCTCTTCTGATGGGAATCGCTTTGTTAGATGATGACATAGCTCGTTAATAAATGTAATAACATAAAAAGTGTTAACGCTTTGTTTTTTTTTCTAATGATTTTGATTGACTCCATGGGCGATAGTTCACTTTTTTGTAGAAACTTGAAGAGCTACCCTAGTACGTCCAAAACATCATTCAAAACTATTAATGCAAAATGATTGATTTTGTCTTTCAAAGCACTTAAACAATATTTTGAGATTGGATTATTATTTTCTTGGTCTTATTTTACTTCGTCTTCAAAAAATTGGATCAGAACCACATAACCAGTTTCTTACAATAGCAGCTATAGCAAGCTGTCGAGATAGCTCTTACTTCATTTAGAACACGACAACACAATACAACATTTAAAATTCACATTCTATTTTGTCATGGTTTCTTTGTTTAAAAACATTGTAAAATTACATGTTTTACAACGTTTTAAACAACTACAAATGTTATTAAGCGAAAGTGATTTTACATTGGTTTAAAAAAAACATTTTTATATGTGATGTAATGAAGCGCTTTCTTATTGGCGAACCAATAAGAAGGACATAGCAGGAAGCGTACCTAGCGAGATTGATTTTCAAGCCCCAAACTAGCTTCAGACCATGGGAACGATAAAGTAACCCTGCTACTTCAGCACAAATACAGACATGTACGCTATTCACGAAAATTTGCAGAAATGGAAAGGAATACAAGTGGAAAAACGAAGACTCTGGCGACCCCATTGGCGAAAGACCCACGATCAACACGTCCAACCCCTACGTTCACTCACATATGCCCACACACACACACTCCCACACGCACACACACACACACACACGCTCACACATACACACACACACACTCTCACACCCCCTTATCATTATGGCCGTAATAATGAAATAAATTTACTCACCCCATGATTAAACCCCGTCCTCCTATTCGAATTCCATCAGCCCTCCATCAGTGATGATTCATCCAACAGAAAATTGACGAATAATCCACTGGTGCGTGAACAATTCAGCAACAATAGCAAATAAGTGGTGTAAATAATGAGTTGAAACTCCGATAGTATCAGCAAAAAATTGTATATGAATAATCAGTTGCAATAATCAAACTTTGGTAAAAATGTTACGTTGAAAATACGATAGTATCAACAGAAATTGTATGGTGATAATCAGTTGAAATAATCAGAATTTGGCAAATATGTTGCGTTGAAAATACAATAATATCAGCATAAATCGTATATAAATAATCCGTTGAAATGATCAGAATTTAGTAAAAATGTTGCGTGGAAAATACGATAATATCAGCAAAAATTGTATATAAATAATCCGTTGAAATAATCAGAATTTGGTAAAAATGTTGCGTTGAAAATACAATAATAACAGCATAAATCGTATGTAAATAATCCGTTGAAATAATCAAACTTTGGTAAAAATGTTACGTTGAAAATACGATAATATCAGCATAAATCGTATATAAATAATCCGTTGAAATAACCGAAATGTAGAAAAAATGTTGCGTTGCAAACACGATAATATCAGCAAGAATTGTATATAAATAATCCGTTGAAATAATCAGAATTTGGTAAAAATGTTGCGTTGAAAATACAATAATAACAGCATAAATCGTATATAAATAATCCGTTGAAATGATCAGAATTTGGTAAATGTGTTGCGTTGAAAATACGATAATATCAGCAAAAATTGTATATAAATAATCCGTTGAAATAATCAGAATTTGGTAAAAATGTTGCGTTGAAAATACAATAATAACAGCATAAATCGTATATAAATAATCCGTTGAAATGATCAGAATTTAGTAAAAATGTTGCGTAGAAAATACGATAATATCAGCATAAATCGTATATAAATTATCCGTTGAAATAATCAAACTTTGGTAAAAAGGTTACGTTGAAAATACGATAATATCAACAGAAATCGTATATAAATTATCCGTTGAAATAATCAGAATTTGGTAAAAATGTTGCGTTGAAAATTCAATAATATCAGCATAAATCGTATATAAATTATCCGTTGAAATAATCAGAATTTGGTAAAAATGTTGCGTGGAAAATACAATAATATCAGCATAAATCGTATATAAATAATCCGTTAAAATGATCAGAATTTAGTAAAAATGTTGCGTAGAAAATGTGATAATATCAGCATAAATTGTATATAAATAATCCGTTGACATAACCAAGATTTGGTAAAAATGTGGCGTTGGAACAAGGTACGGTAAGAACAGCCAAAACTTTGCTACAAATAATGCGTTGAAGCAAATGGCAGTAGCACCAATTTTATATTAACGATGCGTTGAAACAATTTCGCGATTCCGCAATTTATAATATGCATAATTCAATCATTCCGTATACTAAATGTGAACCAAGATGGCCATTTAATATCATAAAAAAAAATATAACCACAAATTCAACAAAACGGCATATTCTAGAATCCGTACACTAGAGTGATCGATTGGCGTATGTTCATCATTGTGGATTGTGACCTTCCAATTAATAACACATGAATTTATTATCCGAAAAATGGATTTTGATTATATTCAATACAAGTTTAAATTTAAATTCAAAAAAAAAACACAACAGTTTCTTGGATAATTACTTACATTAGATTGTAATAAATGAATAGCAACAACTAACTGACCTTCCGTATGTTACAAACTTTTAATTGATTGCAATCACAAAACATTTATATAATTTTTTTCTTATGGTAATTAATTCTTCTTTTCTTTCTTACGGCACAATTTATTATCCGTAAAAAGAATTTTGATTATATTCAATACAAGTTTAAATTTAAATTTAGAAACAAAAACAACAGTTTCTTGGATAATTACTTACATTACGTTGTAATAAATAAATAGCAACAACTAACTGACCTTCCGTTTGTTACAAATTTTTAATTGATTGCAATCACAAACATTTATATAATTTTTTTCTTATGGAAATTAATTCTTTTTTTGTTACTTTCGTACGGCACAAACAGATAATATTTTTTTTCTTTGATAACTTTACACTCACAATTTTTTTGTTTTAATTGGACACGTACATTTTGACTAAATAAATTAAATAAATTACGCTTATATCAATTAAGCTAATACTAGATTTTATCACTTAATTTTTTTAAAAAAAATCGATTTAAATAGCGCACCGGACATGCAATCATAATCTGGATGAAATTTTTATATCCATCGACTGAATGCCACGAGAGATGTCAAACAACTCACAATGTAATAATGAGAGTCTTCGTCTCCGTCGAAATTAAACTAAGAGACCAATAGACGTACAGTGGCCTAATATATAGCAAAATTTTTGTCTCGAAAAAACTCGAATACGATGTTTTGGAAATTAATTTCCATCAAGTTTCAATTGTTGGGAATTTTTCAAAATTATACTAAACCGTTCGTTATTTGATACTATTGCACAACGACAAGGTTGTAACACAAAATATTTCCGACCCATCAACAACATTCACCATTGAATTCAAAATGAATCAAATGCAAGTTCAATTGGTGTTATGGCGTTTAGATACTGCAAACTACAATACAAAATCACATTATAGTGAAACGGAAAAATTATTTTGAAAGAAAATAAGACAATAGAATGTTTAACAAAAACGAGATATTAAATCTTTGAATGTTGATGACTGAAAAAAATACGCACAGCCGACTTAGGGTTTAAAAAAAATTAATTGTTCAATTACGGTTGATGTTAGAGAATTCAAACTTTTAGTAGTTTATTGAATGTAACCATAGCTCGCGTCAATTTTAGGGTGTTGTAAAATTAAATTCTGATTAAAGTTTAGCGGTTATACGGATGATGATTAAAGAAAATTATCAATTAATTCAAATTAACCAATACTATATTATATTAATGAATAAATAAATCAGGGTAATTAGTGCCATTTTCCCTCTCCTATACGTCCGTCCACCTATTGCAGATTTAGTCAGATTTTAATAAATATAAGGAAACTATGGGTTAAGGAAACTACATGAAATATGACTATTGATGACGAAGGGATGAGAATCTATTACAAGTGGTACAGATTAATATAAGGAACAACAACTAAGGAAACTGCGACTGTAATACACTGCGTTCTGACATTATGCCAGACTATCCATTACAGAACAAGTGCTTTTTGGACGAACACCTACGACCAAAAAGAAGTTGAAAAAGGCATAGGCTGGTCGCCAATAGACCTTGTATATACATATTAGCTTGGTGAAGCACCTCGACGTACCACAGACTAGCAATCAATGCGATCAGTATTACAAACTCAGTCCTAGCAGAAACCAAGTAACAAAGTATCTAAGAATATACAAAAAAAACTTTTGGGAGGGGTATCGATAAAATCAGTATTCTACTCTATTGCAAGCGGTGGACAACTAAAATCTTCCAGACCCAATTTCGGGCAGATCTGGGGGTTCCCGAGACTCTAAAGTCACAAATAGAATTGATTCAATCTGCTACAGATCGAAAGGAAAAAACACCGTGGGACCGACTTCTTTAATGAAACATCCGACACAATTTCGTTTTTTTTTTTTTTTTTTTTTTTTTTACGTTATGCAGGCTCGCAACCCACACCTGAACTAACACGAGTCTCATGCGTCTCCGACTCGCTAGCCGGGCCACACTGTTGTACGCTTCCGTCCAAGTGACTCGGAAGGTTGTTCATATAGATTCAAGGTAACCAACTGAACCAAATTTAAATATATTCAATCCGGGAATTTACGCCGGCAAATAATGCAGAAGAAAAAAAAAAAAAAATTGCTACAAGACCCAAACACCAATGCTGACACACACTTACTGAACTGGGAATTCAAGACGAAACCACCCTCACATTTTCATGTCATTGATAAACAATATCCTACGGAAACAGACCTGATTTGTAGATTTTTAGGCTCGAATGTCCTTCGAATGGTATACACCTCTGCGTTTGGAGACCAGGTCTTCCAGTTCGTAAGCGGCGCCACCTACCAACCTTATTACTCTGGCTTCAATAAACTTCTGTGCAAGTTTAGCCGATAATTTCTTACCGGCGTCACTCAAAATAAAGTTCCTTCGGAACACCGTATCACCTGGTTTAAACAAAGTTAACCGAGCTCGTAAATTGTATCTTTCAGCACTTTTGACAAATGCTTCGGCAGTTAAATCAAGAATTCGAATTCGAATCTTATTAAGATAATCCGGTCGCAGAATCGTTTCACCTGGCTCAAGAAGACTATTCAGTCGTCTCAGCAGTTCATATGACGAACCATGAGTCACCATAGGTATTCCAAACATTGCGTAATACGGGGAACATTGAAGCGTTTGATGCAGGGAACAACGTAGTGCACAAGCGATCTCGCTCAAGTGCAGATCCCATTTAGAATGCTCCTCCTTTAAATAGGCTCTAATACCAGATAAAACACTTCTATTTACCCGTTCAGAAGCGTTAGCTTGAGGTGAATACAACGCTAGTAATGTATGTTTCACTCCGTGCTTCGCCAAGAAATCTTCAAATAGTTTAGACTTAAACTGCGTCCCATTATCGGACACAATAACTTCGGGACAACCAAATACGTGAAAGACATTGGTAGCCAATAGATGACAAATTGGTTCAGCAGTTAGTTTCCGTAAAGGAAACAAAAAGGGATATTTCGTAACATGATCTAATACTACCAGAATAGCGATATTCCCGGCCTTTGAACGAGGATAAGGGCCAAGAATATCGATATATAATCGCTGTCCAATTCGTTCTGTTTTCATCTGGGACACCATGGGAGCACGAAGTGGAACATTAGTCGCTTTGATTTCTTTGCAGGTCTTACAATTTCCTATGTAGGATTTAACCTGGGTATACATGCGAGGCCAATAGTAAAATTTACGAATATTAAACAAGGTTTTTGCTAGACCTCCATGAGATGAGGTAGGAGGATTGTGGGCCCTTGCAATACACTCGTCAGTGTATTCCTCAGGTAACCACAATTTCCAAACCTCACCCTCTGAAGGAATATCAAGATCTAGACAAGCCATTCGTTTATAAACCCGACCAGAAATTACTTTCAGATCAGGCAATGTACCGTCTGCTTCGGTAACCAGATTTACCAACTCCAAATATCGAGAAGTGTTGAAGAAAGGGGAATTAAGATCTAATTCAGGCACTGGACATAGTTCAGAAATGATGTCGACAGAGTCACGTCTTGATAGAGTGTCAGGAACAGTATTTAATTTTCCTTTTCGGTACTCAATATCAAAGACGTAACCCTGCAATTTCAAGCTCCAACGAGCCAATCGACCAGAAAGGTCTTTTTGTTGCATTAACCATTTTAATGAAGCATGGTCAGTTATGATCTTAAAGGCCTGACCCTCGACATACGCTCTAAATTTCTTTACTCCCAGTACGGCGGCTAGACACTCTTTCTCACTAGTTGAGTAATTGCGTTGCGCAGAATTTAGTTTCTTGGACATGTACGCTATGGGATGTTCCATACCGTCCATGTCACACTGCAGTAATACACAGCCTATACCGTCATTACTAGCGTCGCACTGGAGAGTAAAAGGTTTAGTATAGTCGGGGTTTATGAGGACTGGTGCTGATATGAGAGCATTTTTGAGATTTGTAAATGCTCTTTCAGCTTCTGGAGTCCATACGAATTTATTAGAATTTTTCTTCAACAAATCTGATATTGGAGAGGACATAGCAGAGAAATCAGATATAAAACGGCGATAATAACCCGCCATACCCAAGAAGCGTCGAATCTGTTTGGGTGTTCGAGGCGTAGGAAATTCTGATATAGCCTGAGTTTTATCAGGATCAATTTTTAACGTACCACCTCCCACCACATATCCCAAATATTTTACCTCCGCTAAGAGAAACTTACTTTTTTCCACGTTTATCGTCAAGTTCGCACGTCTAAGACACTGGGAGATATCTTCTAACAGTTTCAGATGGGCCTCAAAGGTATCTGTAACTATTAGAAGATCATCCAAGTATACGAAGACGCACGACTTGAGATGTGGAGGAATTACTTGGTCCATCAATTTGGTCATTGTTTGCGGCGCATTGCACAGTCCGAAAGGCATTCTTACGAACTGATACAATGGCCGCCCTGGGACCGTAAAAGCAGTTTTCTCTCGGGAGTGTTTTTCTAACGGTATCTGCCAGAAAGCGTCTTTCAGATCCAAACTGGAAATGAAATTACTTTGTGGCAGACGACTCAAGATCCCATCTATCTGTGGAAGGGGGTAAGCATCCTTCTTAGTAACTGTATTGACCTTTCTACTATCCAAACAAAGACGATTCTTCCCAGGTTTGCGAATTAAGACCACCGGACTTGACCATGGGCTGTTTGAAACCTCTATAATACCCAGAGACAACATCCTATCCAGTTCTTCTCCCATCAGTTTCTCAATGGCGGGCGATATTGGATAGTGTCGTTGCTTGATGGGAGCTGCAGTCCCCACATCAATAACGTGTTCCAACAAATGTGTTCGACCCAGACCCATTTTTGAAAATGATGGTAGAAGCTGAATAGTGTTTTGTAGACGTGTTTGATTGTCCATAGACAATTCTGAAATTCCTGACTCCGTAGTCAAAAATGTAGGTAGGTTAAATATCGGGTTAAACAAACCAAAAGCGTTAAAGAAATCTATACCTAGATATAGATTTTGAGTCAAAGACGGGATAATGAAGACGTCCAGGGTTCTGACTTGGTTCATAAATGAAACCTTTGTTTTTACAAACCCCAAGATCTTCTGTCTTTGGCCATCGGCAGTACGAACTACGGCAGACGAATAAGTTAGAAGGTCCGGAGTCTGTACGATTTCTTTAGCAAAATCACCACCAATTACAGTCAAGGACGCTCCACTATCCAACAGTCCAGTATGTTGTTTACCCAATATTGACACTGTGGCATAAGATCTCACATCGTTGTCCAATTTCACAATAGAGGAAATGGTTTTAGTTTTAAACAAATGACGTTGTTGCCAATAAATACGAGAACGGAGCGCAGAGCGCGATGGAAGTTTCAAAGAGGATAATGCATCGACAAATATGTTTGAGCGTATTTTCAGGTATTCGTTCAATCGTTGTTGGAACGATTTGATTTTGGTCCATAATGGAGGTGGTTCAGTATGATCGGGTGTTCGTTTCAATAATTTCACATTAGTATCATGGGTGGGTACCAGTGTGTCAGAAGCAGTACCTTTAGACTGCGCTGCAGGGGCGTAAAAACTTTCAGCCGGTTCGTTATGGCTTGAATTAACGGCAGGTGGTGGGCTCAAAGAATTATTCAGCAGATTAGAGGTTGAAGCCGAGTTTGAGACTGCATCATAAAGAAATGGATTGGTAGACGACAAAGTTGTAGGAGCGGGAAATAACATATTTTTAGGCTCAGATGAGTCTAGGGTGTGTCCTGGGAGCGAGAAAAGGTGTTGTGATTCTGGCCCCCTCTTCGGTTTCCCCGACAATTATCACAATTAGGACACAACACATTGTCCTTTCCACATCCCCAACAAAACAATCGCTGAGATTCACGACAATCGTGCCACCGATGACCAGGTCGTTTACAGTTCCAACAAATAATTGAACTGCTTATTCGTCCCATATTGGGAGCAGGCTGTATTGCCGCAAGTTCGTTGGATGCAGCTGGTAACGATTCCGTTGGCAACTCGCTAATTTGAATTTGTGGAAATTCACGATCTAAATCCACCTCAGACACCGGTCTAGACGGTCTAATGTTATAATCTCGCGGTCTGGTCGTTGACTCGGCCCATAATTTTTCGCGATCACGGCAGAGCTGGCGCAGATGTTCTAGTCCATAAATGGTGACATATAGCAGTTCCCTCCTGATTTCTAATCGTAGGTTATTTCGAATCAGTGAAAGCAATTCGGCATCCGACATCGGGACTCTTAATTTATCTGCCAGTCGATAAATTGACTGTAAGAATTCATCAAATAATTCGGTGGGCCGCTGTTTCCTGGCCCTCATCCGCTCCTTTACCTCTTCGTCCGTCTGCCTGTCTTGAAATTCTATTCGAAGAGCATGACATAAGTCAGTCCAAATAAGCTGTCGGTTCTGGCGAAAATATCTCCAGAACCAATCAGCGGCACGATCTGTGAACAACAGGTACAGACAGCGGGTGATAATAGTAAAATCGTTATTTAAACACATCTCTGTCAGCCGCTCTATTCTGAAGATGAACGCTTCAACATCCAGACCATCGGGTCTGCCTGAGAACGTTACGTTCCAATTTCTAACTGTGGTAGAGTGCTGATCGAGATGTGTTCGTATGCTAGCTGGAGCAAGAGCAGGATGAGGTTCAGCAAACATTGGTGGTACTGGTACATTAGTTTGTACAAACGCATTTACTGGCGTATAATTTGAATGAACCGATTGATGTCTCGGGGTGGTGGGTGATACTGCAATTGGTGCTAGAGGAAACAACACTTCAGGTGCTGGAGCACGTGATTGCATCATTGAGTGATTAATTCTCGAAATTTCCTGATCGATGTGTGCATTTACCGCTTCCTGGAAACCGTGATCTTCCGCTGCAGCGGCACCATATATGGGAGATCGATGAGCTATGTTCACTCGCACTTCATCGGCGAGTCTAGATCGTGGAAGGCGGTTTGCCAAGGGAGTGGAAGAGTGTTGATTTCCGATACTAGGACGACGTTGCCAACCTGCGGTAATAGAGCGTGTCACCGGTCGCGGTGGTGGTGGTACCACTGTATCATTAGTTTTATCCATCCCTCGGGGTAACCTCTGTAATTCTGCACGCTCACAAGCGGCTCGACAAATTGGGCAGGTGTGATTCTGCAACAACCAGTCGTTGAGGCAGATGTCATGAAAGAGATGGTTACACCGAGTGAGAAGTTTTACGTCGGCCGGCACTATTTCGTGTTGACAAACAGCACAAGAGCTGGACCTATCCAGAACGTCCATCTTATCAGTGGCAGACATTATGAATACTCAAACCGCCGCACAGGACCAGATCAATAAATGCACGTATATGGAGAGCGAAACGAAAATTATTACACTATCGATGTGAACGTTGAATCCAAATAAACAATTCAATTATCAACAGAAAAGATTATTTTATTCCAATATTTGAGTACTATGAATATATTTTAAAGCAGAATTTTTAAAAAAAAATTATATGGAAATTTAGCGATTCAAACCTCAAACAGCTACGCAATGTCTGACCAATTCGTCAATTATATTAAATAAGATTTATTATTGTCTTGATATTATTTCACTACTATTTACAATTGTTTTCCAAGATGCTGATATATGTACAGAACAATAAAAAATAAACGGTGAGATTCGAGAGAAAATAAGTAGACTACAAATATGGCAGAAGATGGCAATTACGAAAATACTACTGTGTTTTGTATCTGACTTGACTAAACAAGGTAAAAATTGTACTGTGAGAGAAAACAAGTATACTAAAATATGGCAGAAGATGACAATTATATGAACTTTCCAGACCCAATTCCGGGCAGATCTGGGGGCTCCCGAGTCGCGGAAACAAGTGATGTGCAATTACCGTTGAGGTAATAATACAAAAAAAAATAGTCAGTATTACGCCACTGGTAAGGCAAGACTAATCTTAAAACTAACAATAGCAAATTATAACTAACATGCAATAAAAAATTTTGAGACTTAATACTACTTTACTTAATAATTTTTCATTCTTTTTTTTTTTTTTATTTATTTATTTTGAAGGGATCAAAAGAAACTTAGCCGTATTCCCAATTCTGGAATTTATAAATTTGGGGTAGTATAAAATTAGAGGAGTCAAACAAAAACTCACGGTTTGGATGCCGAAGTGTGCCACCCAATAAAAAAAACAACCCTAATACCATAAGCTAATATTAAGGACACACCCGGAACTTTAAGGGTCAATTTGATCCCTTCAAGAATTCTTCGTAAGATTAATCTTGGCTGCTGACTCTCTTGATGATAAATTTTGTGTTATATTTTTTTGTTGTTTCTTGATTGTCTCCCAATTTTACTTTATAAGTTGACTTTTTAAAATTTTTCTTGATTTCAAAATATTTCTTGACTTTGAAATATAACTTGACTTTTAAATTACGCTTAATTTTTAAATTTTTCTTGGCTATTAGTTCCTAAAAACGGAGAAAGAAAAGAATTAGCATCTAAAAATATCAGCCGTTTTATCTTAATATCTATATAAGAATTTTTTTTTTTTGTTTTTTTTTTTTATTTATTTCTTTCCAAATATTTATTTACTTATTTATTCAAATATTTATTTATTCAAATATTTATTTATTTTTTTAATAAATAATTATTTAATTAACTTTCTTAATAAATATTTATTTATCAATTTATTTATTTATCTATGTTTTTAATAAATATTTATTTATCGACGACGGACGGACGGACCAATCACGGGGGGAGTTCATCACACCTGGGGTTGAAGGTGGTGACCGCCGATCTTTCTCATTTTGCTTTCGGGTTTTTTTTATGCTTTTACTTTGGGACCAATGAAAATTGAAAGTGTTCTACGTTAAAAGGATGGGAAGTGGAAAAGGATAGGGAACAAGACGGGATGAATAAGGATGGGAGAAGGGAGGGTGAGACAGGAATAAGGTGGGGTATGTGCTGGTAGTGCCTCACCCAGCTGACGAGTGCTGATGGGATGGTCAGAAGATAAAATCCCCTGCACCACCATTCTATCAACAACACTCGGCAGCTGCGATCCACGCCACCCACACATACGGTAAGGTGCTGTGGCAGAGGTGGACCAGTTACACATCAGCATGACAGCCGAGCGAAATCTTCCCTCGACAGCGGGCCAATGCTGTCTTGGAAGAACTTCCTCGGTATCACCCGATGAGAACCAGCACACCTCAACCACAGGGAAGCTAGTATTGCCGGGAGGGGTCGCTAACGTTAGGCAATAGTAGCGCAGGTTGGGCTCTGAGGACCCCGCAAACCCGAAGCCTGACCAGGTGACCAGACTCGGACGAGGTTTGGCGTATACACCAAACCACGTCGTTCTAGGTCTGGCACCTGAGACACCTTCGGCCTTTGAGACGTCTCCAGAAACCCACCCCGTAACTAGGGTCCGTGGGGTTGTAATGCCCATTGAGAATAATTCCGAAAAATTATTCTCACCCATGCGTTTTAAAAAAAAAAAACAAAAAAGGAGAATATTAGCTGGAGGCGTAGGGACGCAACTCCCCATCAAAGTACAGTCTGAGGAATCTCAGACTTCCTTTGCTCCTGCGCGTTTGAAGCAGGGAATTGCTTCTACGCCGCCAGAGTCTTTACTATTGTTTTGGTGGAAAAGAAAGTTAATTTTGAAGAAAAATTTTAAAAAAAAATTTTTCGAATTTTTTTTTTTGAAATTATGGAGGGACTCCTCCAGAGTCCTACATCGCTGTAGGGACCCTTAGAGCAGCCCCACGTTGGGCGCCAATTTGTAATGAAGCGCTTTCTTATTGGCGAACCAATAAGAAGGACATAGCAGGAAGCGTACCTAGCGAGATTGATTTTCAAGCCCCAAACTAGCTTCAGACCATGGGAACGATAAAGTAACCCTGCTACTTCAGCACAAATACAGACATGTACGCTATTCACGAAAATTTGCAGAAATGGAAAGGAATACAAGTGGAAAAACGAAGACTCTGGCGACCCCATTGGCGAAAGACCCACGATCAACACGTCCAACCCCTACGTTCACTCACATATGCCCACACACACACACTCCCACACGCACACACACACACACACACGCTCACACATACACACACACACACTCTCACACCCCCTTATCATTATGGCCGTAATAATGAAATAAATTTACTCACCCCATGATTAAACCCCGTCCTCCTATTCGAATTCCATCAGCCCTCCATCAGTGATGATTCATCCAACAGAAAATTGACGAATAATCCACTGGTGCGTGAACAATTCAGCAACAATAGCAAATAAGTGGTGTAAATAATGAGTTGAAACTCCGATAGTATCAGCAAAAAATTGTATATGAATAATCAGTTGCAATAATCAAACTTTGGTAAAAATGTTACGTTGAAAATACGATAGTATCAACAGAAATTGTATGGTGATAATCAGTTGAAATAATCAGAATTTGGCAAATATGTTGCGTTGAAAATACAATAATATCAGCATAAATCGTATATAAATAATCCGTTGAAATGATCAGAATTTAGTAAAAATGTTGCGTGGAAAATACGATAATATCAGCAAAAATTGTATATAAATAATCCGTTGAAATAATCAGAATTTGGTAAAAATGTTGCGTTGAAAATACAATAATAACAGCATAAATCGTATGTAAATAATCCGTTGAAATAATCAAACTTTGGTAAAAATGTTACGTTGAAAATACGATAATATCAGCATAAATCGTATATAAATAATCCGTTGAAATAACCGAAATGTAGAAAAAATGTTGCGTTGCAAACACGATAATATCAGCAAGAATTGTATATAAATAATCCGTTGAAATAATCAGAATTTGGTAAAAATGTTGCGTTGAAAATACAATAATAACAGCATAAATCGTATATAAATAATCCGTTGAAATGATCAGAATTTGGTAAATGTGTTGCGTTGAAAATACGATAATATCAGCAAAAATTGTATATAAATAATCCGTTGAAATAATCAGAATTTGGTAAAAATGTTGCGTTGAAAATACAATAATAACAGCATAAATCGTATATAAATAATCCGTTGAAATGATCAGAATTTAGTAAAAATGTTGCGTAGAAAATACGATAATATCAGCATAAATCGTATATAAATTATCCGTTGAAATAATCAAACTTTGGTAAAAAGGTTACGTTGAAAATACGATAATATCAACAGAAATCGTATATAAATTATCCGTTGAAATAATCAGAATTTGGTAAAAATGTTGCGTTGAAAATTCAATAATATCAGCATAAATCGTATATAAATTATCCGTTGAAATAATCAGAATTTGGTAAAAATGTTGCGTGGAAAATACAATAATATCAGCATAAATCGTATATAAATAATCCGTTAAAATGATCAGAATTTAGTAAAAATGTTGCGTAGAAAATGTGATAATATCAGCATAAATTGTATATAAATAATCCGTTGACATAACCAAGATTTGGTAAAAATGTGGCGTTGGAACAAGGTACGGTAAGAACAGCCAAAACTTTGCTACAAATAATGCGTTGAAGCAAATGGCAGTAGCACCAATTTTATATTAACGATGCGTTGAAACAATTTCGCGATTCCGCAATTTATAATATGCATAATTCAATCATTCCGTATACTAAATGTGAACCAAGATGGCCATTTAATATCATAAAAAAAAATATAACCACAAATTCAACAAAACGGCATATTCTAGAATCCGTACACTAGAGTGATCGATTGGCGTATGTTCATCATTGTGGATTGTGACCTTCCAATTAATAACACATGAATTTATTATCCGAAAAATGGATTTTGATTATATTCAATACAAGTTTAAATTTAAATTCAAAAAAAAAACACAACAGTTTCTTGGATAATTACTTACATTAGATTGTAATAAATGAATAGCAACAACTAACTGACCTTCCGTATGTTACAAACTTTTAATTGATTGCAATCACAAAACATTTATATAATTTTTTTCTTATGGTAATTAATTCTTCTTTTCTTTCTTACGGCACAATTTATTATCCGTAAAAAGAATTTTGATTATATTCAATACAAGTTTAAATTTAAATTTAGAAACAAAAACAACAGTTTCTTGGATAATTACTTACATTACGTTGTAATAAATAAATAGCAACAACTAACTGACCTTCCGTTTGTTACAAATTTTTAATTGATTGCAATCACAAACATTTATATAATTTTTTTCTTATGGAAATTAATTCTTTTTTTGTTACTTTCGTACGGCACAAACAGATAATATTTTTTTTCTTTGATAACTTTACACTCACAATTTTTTTGTTTTAATTGGACACGTACATTTTGACTAAATAAATTAAATAAATTACGCTTATATCAATTAAGCTAATACTAGATTTTATCACTTAATTTTTTTAAAAAAAATCGATTTAAATAGCGCACCGGACATGCAATCATAATCTGGATGAAATTTTTATATCCATCGACTGAATGCCACGAGAGATGTCAAACAACTCACAATGTAATAATGAGAGTCTTCGTCTCCGTCGAAATTAAACTAAGAGACCAATAGACGTACAGTGGCCTAATATATAGCAAAATTTTTGTCTCGAAAAAACTCGAATACGATGTTTTGGAAATTAATTTCCATCAAGTTTCAATTGTTGGGAATTTTTCAAAATTATACTAAACCGTTCGTTATTTGATACTATTGCACAACGACAAGGTTGTAACACAAAATATTTCCGACCCATCAACCACATTCACCATTGAATTCAAAATGAATCAAATGCAAGTTCAATTGGTGTTATGGCGTTTAGATACTGCAAACTACAATACAAAATCACATTATAGTGAAACGGAAAAATTATTTTGAAAGAAAATAAGACAATAGAATGTTTAACAAAAACGAGATATTAAATCTTTGAATGTTGATGACTGAAAAAAATACGCACAGCCGACTTAGGGTTTAAAAAAAATTAATTGTTCAATTACGGTTGATGTTAGAGAATTCAAACTTTTAGTAGTTTATTGAATGTAACCATAGCTCGCGTCAATTTTAGGGTGTTGTAAAATTAAATTCTGATTAAAGTTTAGCGGTTATACGGATGATGATTAAAGAAAATTATCAATTAATTCAAATTAACCAATACTATATTATATTAATGAATAAATAAATCAGGGTAATTAGTGCCATTTTCCCTCTCCTATACGTCCGTCCACCTATTGCAGATTTAGTCAGATTTTAATAAATATAAGGAAACTATGGGTTAAGGAAACTACATGAAATATGACTATTGATGACGAAGGGATGAGAATCTATTACAAGTGGTACAGATTAATATAAGGAACAACAACTAAGGAAACTGCGACTGTAATACACTGCGTTCTGACATTATGCCAGACTATCCATTACAGTGATTAAACCTGCATGAAAATAGACTTTTTATATGCTATCGTAGAAAAAACACTAGAGTCACTTAATCTTACAACTATTAAATTTTATTATAAATGTTAATAAAGGAAAATAGAGTTTGCATTGAACTAGCATAAGTAATGTCGTATCATTTAGTTTCCGTTAAAAAAGTATGTACAAAATTATATATCGAAAGCTAATTCTAGTAAATACTTCATACTTATATACAAGAATTTTTAAATAAATAACGTTATTCTTTAGGCTCCAAGTTTGCCTGAAACAAATATTAAATTTTAGGTTTTCATGATATGTTTTCAAAATCTTTTTAATTACTTCTGTCTGAAAGACCTAAGTATTACATTCATGAGCTCAAAGTGGAATTCTTACCCCCACTTTTTTTGACATTTCTCGACGTTTTAGGACCTACTGATTCTAAAAAAGCAAAAAAAAAATGTATGTCTGTCTGTAGGCCGACTGGCCGGCCTGCCGTCATTACCTACACTGCAGGGAAAACGGCTGGAGGGATTTCAAATATTTTTTTTTTCTAAAAATAGGTATTCACAAGGGACAGGTCCGAAAGGACGCTGTGCTCGATAACTGTACCGGAAGTGTGTCAAAAAAATCATTATGAGTGTCAAAAATAGCAAATTTTCATATTTTTGGCTTAAAAAACGTTCATTTTAAGTGATTACGAGTAAGAACATTAAATTTGGAGAAATCTTGATGGTCGGGATTGGTATGTCAGATCAAAAACTAGATTATTGCATTTTAAGTTTGTCAAAAAAATGTTGTCAAGTGTGTCAAAAGCAAGATTTTTATTTATTTTTTTACCTAATTTTTTGGAAAAAAAATGAAATTAATTGTTTGTATGAAATGAAGTTTTATTATTATTATTGAGAATTATGGCATTATAAGTTTGTCAAAAAAATGTTGTCAAGTGTGTCAAAAGAAAGATTTTTATTTATTTTTTTAGCCAGTTTTTTGGAAAAAAAATAAAATTAAATTTTTGTTTGTAATGAAGTTTTATTATTATTATTGAGAATTATAGCATTATAAGTTTGTCAAAAAAATGTTGTCAGGTGTGTCAAAAGATTTTTACCCAATTTTTTGGAAAAAAATAAAATTGTTTCTTTGAAATGAAATTTTATTATTATTATTGAAAATTATGGCATTATAAGTTTGTCAAAAATGTTGTCAAGTGTGTCAAAAGAAAGGTTTTTGCTTATTTTTTACCCAATTTTTCTATAAAAAAATAAAATTAATAGTTTGTATGACATGATATTTTATTATTATTATAGAGAATTATGGCATTATAAGTTTGTCAAAAAATAATGTCAAGAGTGTCAAAAAATGATTTCATTTATTTTTTTAGCCAATTCTTTGGAAAAAAAATGTAGCTGTTTTTATGACGTAAATGTAATTTAAAATGAAATTGGACATGGAAATTTTTGAATTTGTTATAGTTTTTGAAATATTTTTCGAATTTTGAAAAAGTTTGTATTTTTGATTTTGTAATAATTTTTGCAATATATTTAGAATTTCGGCAAAAGTTTTAATTTTTGATTTTGTAAGAATTTTTGGAATATTTTTAGAATTTTGTAAAATTTTTAATTTTTGATATTATTATAATTTTTGGAATTTTGAAAAAATTCTCAGAGCTGTGAGATTTCAGCACCTCCATATTTTTAACATTATGTTCAAAATTATGTTCATTTTAACATTATGTATGATCACAATTAAAATTATTTGCATATTTTTTTCTCTGCGCGCTTATGTACTAAGAAGTTAGCGGGAACTTAGGAGCAGATTAGTGGAAACTTAGTGCAGCATAGAAGAATAATTGCTGACTTAACTATTTTCTACAAATATATCATGGATGAACGGGTTTCTGAAGAGATCAAATCGATTTTATGAAAGTCTGCAAACCTATCGGGTCATATCAGAGGATCGATAGCGGCCCATCCTTTCACGGTTCAAATAATTAGACGTAGAACTGTAGTCTTCCAGCGCGACTTTTTCAACAGAGTCTCTTTTCTCTGGAATTCGTTACCTTCGTGGGTTTTCCCTGATAACTTTAATCCTCAAAAGTTCTAAGTCGGCGTTCATAAATTTCTCAAAGTAACATAATTCTCAATCGATTCTAATTCCTAGTTGGCATGATATCTTCGGATATTCAGAGACGTTAATATATCACTCAGAAAAAAGAGATAGCTTTTTTAACGTAAAGTATATGTAAATTTCAGTGTTGTGAAACGAAATAAATTTAATTTCGTTTCAGTTTTCGTTATTCTGCAAATTTATATTACGGTTTTCGTTTCAGTTATTGTTTCGACCAGCTAATTTGGTTACGTTTTTCGTTACGTTTTCGTTACGTTTCGGTTACAGTTACGATTGCGTTATACATCACTCTTGAATAAATAAAAGTAATAATTGGGAAATGAAGTACATAGAAACTAGCTATTTACATACTTCACAAAACTACTATAAGATTGGACTAATCAGAATCGCATGGAGGAATCAGATTTTAATGATTAATAATTTTTTTTAATTTTTGATCTATGCATGTGACAGTCCCGTGTAATCCAGTACCCCTGCTATTGGCATACGAGTTCACGTGACATATATCACATACCACTGGCAATACCAGTGAGATATCACTACCTAAGGTGATACATTAGGGGTGCTAGCCTTCATTTAATTCCTTAGTTCTAATATCTTCATTTATTCTATATCTAATCATTGAGGAAGACAGTGTGTGACATGATCATGGAATATGCCACTAGGTGCATTATTGGCAACCCCATTTTAGTTTTGTTCTTGCAAATTTTTAAAACAAATTTGTTTTTTCTTCTTATTTTATTTTATTTCCTATTATGAAATATTGGCCTATGTCACATTTTATATGTGATAGGATTTATTGTTTAGTTATCCATTCTTTACCAAAAATATAAAAAAATAAACAAAAAATAAAAGATTTAAGTCCATCAGCACCTTAGAACGCATGTTGTTGTGGGACTTTTGTCTTAAAAGGTTTGTATGTGTTGTTGTGACACATGTAATGTAGTAATGTCTACTGCACAGCACATTTTATCAAAAAAAAGATAGCAAAACTATGTATACTCGCTAAACATGGTGAATCGTTTACGAATCGTTTACGAACCGTAAACGAACAATGCGGTTCGTAAACGGTTCATAAATGGTTCGTAAACGATTCACCATGTTTAACGGGTATGTTACTATCAATAACTGCGTGTAAAATATACCAAGAGCATTAAATAGCATTTTACATGTGAGGAAAAATATTGCGCACGAGATGCGTAGCGGTGAGTGCAGTACCTTCACGAAAATTTTGTTATATACTTTTTCTACGAGCTTTTTATACTTCAGAAACCTATATGCTTACTTGGAAAAAGTTGCTACTAATTACAAAGCCGAGTATAGCCGAGCGATGAATTACTAAGCGATGTATAACCGAGTGTGTTAAAACACTAGTCTATACATTGTTAGGGTCGACGGTTCGAATCCAGTCAAGTCCAATTTATGGATTTACTAAATTAGAATTACAGAACCGAGAAGTTGTGATATAATATATATCCTTCAAAGGACAGTAAATCCACTGGATATATCAATACTTAAAAAAATTAAATATACACAATTTACAAATTGTATTAGGCTTTGCATTGTTCTGCGTCAAAATGAATTCCAATATTTAAATTATATTTGATTTGCGATTTAAAAATGTATAAAAAAGGATTTCTGACTTATTCTTATTAAAAGCTGCCAAAATCTAATTTTTACCATAAATTCTAGTTCGTAAAAAGCATATTTTCCTAAAACTGTTACGTAATATGTATATGTATTACGTAACACTTTTGATTCTCATAGTCTAACACTAGTGTGATGTAATTGATAATTTACTATGATAGGAGTAGAAAAAGTAACTAAAAGTTTCATATTTAAATTTTAAGGATATAATTTTCTTTTCCCTTTTTGTTTTTGTTTTTATTTTTTAAATTTCAAGGTCAATATAATATAATAAAAATAATATATCATAAATATGTAACGTAATAACCTTAAAAAAAATAGCGTTTGTGTTACGTTTTTCGTTACGGTTAATATAAATTATATCGTTTGCGTTTTGGTTACGGTTACGAAATTTAAATTCCGGTTTTGCGTTTTTTCGTTACGTTACAATAACGTTTCACAACACTGGTAAATTTAGCTGAAAATGACGTACGAATCGAGCCAGCGAAGGCATAAGTAAACTAAACAAAATTGACTACGTAAAATCTACTTCAAAGCATGTAAAAAGGTTATTTTTAGGGTTCCGTTTTTTATACGGAACACTATTGGTGAGAGTACAACGTGTTTTTCACTATATTTCGATTATCTCGTGAACCATTAATCCGATGAACTTAAAATTTGAGGTGCTTATAAAACTAACCTATCCACACAAGATGGCGGGTTAAAAAATAAATAAAGTTGTGGTCGTTTGTTTTAAGGAGGTACGATGTAAAGCCTTTGAAAACATACATTTTTTTAGCGAGACGAGTAGAGTATCATATGAAAGGGCTTCATTTCAGCATTATTTAAAAATATGTTTTGGAATTTTACACCTCACCATTTTTTGTATAATTTTGAAAAATGACGTTTTCGGGATGTTTTATTGCCCCGATTAACTCCGACCCTACTTCATCGAAAATCTTGAAATATATTTGGAATGATACAAAATTGAGTAGGTTTTTAATGAAAAATATAGAAAAGTGGCAGATACTCATAACATAATTATTAAAGGGGTGGGAATTTTAAGGGGCAAAACATCATTTAAAACCAGGTCATGTGGGGTGTCATTTGAAAGAGCACTTGATTTTAGAAATATTGCCATTTTTTTTAGAATTTTGCAATGCATAGTTTTTGAATTATTATCAATAAAGTGACACAAAAAGTTGGTCCCCCCCTTGCATTTCGAGCCTAATTAACAGAAAAATTTGAAAAAATTCACAGAGACAGGAAGTTTAATAAACTCTGAATGAAAAATATAGCGAACTCTCAAATAATTATATTTTTCTGCTTTTAAGGGATTGGGGTGGGGAAGGGTGGAAAAAAACTTTTTTGACCCAAGCGAGTGGGGTGTCATTTGAAAGAGCACTAAATTTCCAAAACATTGCAATTTTTTTTAGAATTTTGCGGTACACAGTTTCGGAGTTATTCTAAAAAATGTGCCAATTCCAGACCGTTCCCCCCCTACGTTTCGACACTGAAATTTGCTATATTTTGAACGAAACTTGGGAACTTTTTTGGAACCAAACGAGGGGGGTGTCATTTGAAAGAACACTTAATTTAAGAAACATTGCAAGATTTTTTAGAATTCTGCGATGCACAGTTTTTAGTTATTGATGAAAAAAGTGCTATTTTAAGTGTATGTATACCACCCTATATTTCGACGCTGATTTATAGAACAAATATTCCCTATTTAGACCATTAAAATACTGGTTAAATCTTTCTTTAGCTAACATAAACAGCTATGGATAAAATTTAACCTCAAGTAACATTTTTGATCAATGTAGATGTGATTGACATTTACTATTGACGTTTTCGATTAAACATTTATTCTGTTATGTGTCCATAGTCTGGCGATATAAAGACTTTACAACATAACTTTTTGTCATTTAATTTTTGATATTGTGTTCTTTTAAATTCACGGGACCCTTGGCGAGCGAATTTTATTCGCACTTGTCCGACTTTCTTTTAATTTAGCAGTGCAAAAGCAAATTTTACGTAGACCACAAGTAAATATTTAAAAATATATTTAGCCTTAACGTAGCGTTATGTAATTTCGCTAGCAGCACATTAACTATTTGCTACGTAAAACAGACAGAGTGATATGTAAAAATTGAACTATTTTAGTAAAATTTACATCCCAGCAAGCACACCGCAAAAATTTTGCGCTGTTATGCTACTGTTATGCTACCATCTTGTCTCACCAAAAAAATGAAAAAAATTTAATTTTTTTGCAATTATTAAACGTTTATATTTTATCAATTCAGGGGGATTTTATACACGGTAATGATAACAGCGGTTAAGAACGGCCCTGTAAAGATAAAATGCTATTTATTATTAATATTTATTTTGGACTTAACTCGGATTCGATCCCTAGACCTATATGTGTACGAGGCAGCAACATTAACCATTCGTCTATCTAAATAATTATTTACATCAATTTATTTATGAATATCATGTTGATGCTTAAGTTTAGGACGGTCAAGGGCAGTGGCGAAGCGTGCTTTTGAAACTAGGGTAGACATATTCAAAAGTTTTATTAATATGCATAGAAACCAGGTAGAGACCAAGTAGAAGCAGAAACCAATTATAAGTACATTACGATGAAATATTTTGAATAAGAGTTCTTTGACCAAAAAAAATACTTGTTATTTTTCTCAAACAAATCGTATAACTTCAATCGACAACAACAAAAAAAAATATGTACATACTTTGATTGGATTATAAAATTTGAAAAGTTGGTTTCATTATTTATATTTTTAAATATTGTTCTTAGTTTATCATAACAAAAACTAACAACTATTATATTGATGAATCTAACAAAATAAACTCAGTACCTCGGAGGTAAACTGCACTATGCTCTATGTAATTTACTAGTAACATAGTGAAGTTTTTAGTTCAATTCCTCTATATTATTTTTATAGCTGCAAAATTATTAATAACTTAATCTTTAAAAAACGGCTAAATAGTTAATTTTTGTAGAAACTCTTTCTCAATCGATAATAGTGACAAAGGCTCCAGTCTTGTACTTTTCATAGATTTTCTTAGCTCATTTTTAATTCGTTTCAAAGTACTGGTTAAATCTCTCACAATAAATTGTGGTCATTGTAAGAAAAAGAGTTAATAATTTAACGACCTCTCAATAAACATTGTTCAACCCATTTTCAGATCTATATTTTTATAAAAACACCGGACTTTAATACTTGATTTTATCATTGTATATTATTGAAAGCTCATTTTTATCATTATTTGGTAAAATATGTAGGATATTGTAAGAAGAGATTAGCAAAAACATTGTTTTTAGTTTTGAGCAGCGGTGGATATTAAACATAAAATTCTTTGTAAAAATACAAGTATAAGTACACAATTTTCAAAATTCTAAAAATATGTATTCCAAAAATTATAATAAAATCTAAAATTTAAACTTTTTCAAAATTCCAAATATATTCTAAAAATTATTAAAAAATCAAAAATTGAAACCATTTTCAAAATTCCAAAAATAATGCAAGAAATATAACAAAATCAAAAATTCTAACTATTCCTAGAATTCTTATAATATTGCAAAAATTATAACAAAATCAAAAATACAAACTTTTTTCAAAATTCCAAAAATTATAATAAAATCAAAAATTTAACCTCTTTTAACCAATTTTAAAAATATTCCAAAAACTATTACAAAATTGAAACTTTTTTCAAAATTGCAAAAACATTGCAAAAATTATAACAAAATCAAAGATTGAAGCTTTTCTCAAAATTCTAAAAACATTCCAAAAATTGATACAAAAACAAAGATTTAAATTTCAAAATTCCAAAAATATTACAAAAATTATAACAGATTCAAAAATTGAAATTTATTTTCCCACTGTTCCTGTTATTCAGAAGTCGTCGGAATCACACAAAAAATTACTCAAGAAACAAAATATACTCAACAAAATATAAACAGAAATAGACATAATAAAACAAAACTGTCTATCTAAGAACGAACAAACATTGAAAATTTGTTGTTGTTGCTTTTGCTTATTACTGTAGAATAAAGCCGCAATTAGGCTATTGCAGAACTCTGCAATATTTCTGCAATGGTAGTGTGTAAAATATTCATTGCAGAAAAGTTTGGCAATGAACTCATTTTAAAACTTTGCAATGACTCATTGCAATGTTTTGAAATGAGTTAATTGCCAAACTTTTCTGCAATGAATATTTTACACACTACCATTGCACGACTATTGCAGAAATATTGCAGAGTTCTGCAATAGTCTAGTTGCGGCTTTAGTAGTCATATTTTGAAACGTCTACCTAGTGTGAGAAAAAGAGTTTTGTTTGTTTGTTTGGAAACGTTTGTATTGAAGTTTCAGAAACATAGCTGAATTGTTTTTGTTCTTTAAGCTGACAATATGCGAACAATATAAAAACAAAGTTAATATAAATATGTTTGGGTAGACACTGTCTAGTGTGTCTATTCCGACGCTTCGCCACTGGTCAAGGGTACGATTCCCAGACTGACCACTATTTATTTTTTATTACATTTTTATTATTGTTTTTAAAATAACACAAAAATCATTCCTTTTTATTCATAAATTATTCATATATAATATCACGAGTCGTCAAATAATAGTCGATTATTTGTCATAATCATTATTACGAATGTCATTTGAGGTCCCGAGTGCGCGCAGCGCACGAGGTAAATTTTTAACCTCAAATGGCATGAGTGGTAATGTTGAAAAATAATCGACTAATAATTTGGTGTCGAGTTGTATTTAGCAGACAATTTAACGAACAGAAATAGTAACATTATTTCATACAATATATTCCTTTGTTGTCATTTTTTCTTCTATCAAAATTAAATATTATTTCATCTTAGTAGGCGCATAAATGTTATAAATTTGTAATTTATTTTTGACAAATTAACATAAACATGCAATCATTTATGAATGAAAACGGACATTTTTATTATTTGCAAATTGCATTTTTACATAATTTTGTATTATTGAATAATTTGTAGAAAAAATTTTATTTAGAAACTAATCTTTTAAACTAACTAATCTTTTAAACAAAATTATAAATAAAAAAAGTTATCTCATTAAGAAAAAAAAATTATCTCAATATCTCTAGTTTTAAATTAATATATTAAGTAGGCCGAAAATAGTCACTATAATTCGCTGTTCCTTCCCACCAGAGAAAAATAACCGATATAATTCGTTTTGATTTGTTAAAAAATAGTAAATGAAGCGTTTTTATTGGACCTTATCAAAACTTTATTTAGTGAGTTGAATTGTCATATATAATATCACAAGTCGTCAAATAGTAGTCGATTATTTTTCATAATCATTATTACGAATGCCATTTGAGGTCCCGAGTGCGCGTAGCGAACGAGGGAAATTTTTGACCTCAAATGGCATGAGTGGTAATGTTGAAAAATAATCGACTAATAATTAATCGACTTGATGACGAGTTGTATTTAGCAGATAATTTTTTTTTGATGTCAGAAATTTTATTTTTCATTCATACAAACTATGATATTTAAACAGTAGGCTTTGTTTTAACTGTCGGCAATTCTTCTTGTCGTCGATAATTTTGCTTTGTCGTTATGAGAATTCTTTGTTGTCATTTTTTGTTCTAACAAAATGAAATATAATTTCATCTTAGTAAGCGCATAAATTTGTAATATATTTTTGACAAATAAACAAACATGCAAATATTTATGAATGAAAACGGACATTTTTATTATTTGCATTTTTACATAATTTTGTATTATTAAATAATTTGTAGAAAAATTTTATTTAGAAACTAATAATTATCTTTTAAACAAAATTATAATTAAAAAAAATTATCTCATTAAATACCACTCTTCATTGAAATTTTTTCGAAAATTTTTCAATTTTACTCATTAAATTATTTTTAAGCAACACTGCTCAATCAAACCACTACTTAAACCACTCGTCCTTCGGACTCGTGGTTTATTGTGCGCTTTGATTCGCAGTGTTGCTAAATAATTTAATTCGTAAAATCAAAAAATTTTCGAAAAAATTTCAATGACTCGTGGTATTACAACCGACAATTTAACGAAGAGAAATAGTAACATTATTTCATACAACATAATCCTTTGTTGTCAAACAAAATTAAATATTATTTCATCTTAGTAGGCGCATAAATGTTATAAATTTGTAATTTTTTTTGAAAAATAAACATAAACATGCAATCATTTATGAATGAAAACTGACATTTTTACTATTTGCAAATTGCATTTTCACATAATTTTGTATGTGCTTTTTTGTTTTAAATTAATATATTAAGTAGGCGGAAAATATTCGAAAATATTCGCTGTTCCTTCCTACCAGAAAAAAATATTCGAAACAAATCGTTTTGATTTGCTAAAAAATAATAAATGAAGCGTTTTGATTGGACCTTATTGAAACTTTATTTAATGAGTTGAATTGTCATAAAAATTCAATTTTACAGCATTTCAATTTATCGATAGTGTAGTTATTTTAAACTTATATAGACCTAAACATTTCAAATTTATTCCAACAATAATAATAACGTAACTATAGTAACACAGAAATAACAATTATATATGTCAAATTCTTTTTGCGAAAACATTGTTCTGACATTTTTTGCTCTCAGATCAATTTATTATTTGACATTACGTGTTTTATTTGGTCAAAAAAGTGAGTTTTCGCCTAAAGAAGATTTTTTTGAATCTAGTTTTTTAGATATAGAGCAAAGCATAAAATTGACAATTATACTATATTTACATATGTAAATTTTACTATTATTTTAAGTAAAATTTACGTTTAATATGACTTTAATACTCGAAGTCATACGTAATTTTCAAACTATGAAAACGTAAATTTAAAGATGCCTTAGTAGAAATTAGGTATCATATAAGCAATTTCCAACATACTTAAGTTAATCTCTTCGGGTAAATAGTGGATGATATATACGCGTGTGTATAAGTATGTTTAACACTATTTGCCATGTAAATTTAACATTTTTCGACGGTTATGTTTTACAAAATTGTTAAGTAAATGTAACGACTTTTTAGGTAATTTTGTTTTCATCTTTCAAAATCAACTTTCGTATAAGCTAAAATTACAGCAATCATATGTTGATTTTTCTGTTTCAGTAGTAAATTTATTTTCAAAAATTTTACAATTCCAATTTTGCTTTATTAACGTGGCACAGGTTAATATTACTTAAATTATCAATACTTTGCACTAGTAAATTTTAGAAAAACTTGGAGTTACTATAGCGCATAAGTAACAAACGCATCGATTTTTTTTTTTCTGAGTGTAATTAATTATATAATATTAACACTAAACATGCCTATCTTTCAATAAAAAAAAGAAGGCACTGTTAAGAGTCCTTAACAGAAGTGAAAACTTAAATCTGTGAAATAGCTGTGCTTTTTTGTATCTTCCAATTATTGTAGCATCGCAAATTAAAATTTCAGAATGATTAAAATCATTAAAATTATTCTGGGTTTCACATCTATCAGTATTTCAAGCAACTATTATATACATTTTTATATTTAAAATAATCAAAACATATCATATAAAAATTTGCGTCTATCAACACCTTAGAAAGCATGTTGTTGTGGGACCTTGTTCTTAAAAGTTTTTCGTGTGTTGTTGTGACTCACCTTGTATTTTCTACTACCAAACACATTTTATTTTAAAAAAATAGTGTATCATCAAAAAATATTCTATGACTTAGAGTACGGGATGGTTTCGTTGATTGAAAATACTTCATCCACCAACACCCCTAAGATATCACTTTGGCTAATGAGATTGCATTGCTATTGCCAGTGGTATACGATATCTCAAGATAACTCATATGCCAATAGCAGGGACTAAAGGGTCACACCCATAGATCAACAAGTTTCAATTTTACAAATATTCCTGCGGAAAGCTAAGCAAATTCATTGGTATCAATGCGCATTGTTGCCGTTTACAAATCACTATTGGCTAAGTGCCACCATTTTTAATTATTTTATTTATCATGATTGCCATCCATGTTTAATCATACATAAGCTATGCTTCTTTGTATAGAATTTATGCGATTTCTGTCTCGTAATTGTGAGCTTAAAATCGATATAATCGATGTTATCAAGTATCAAGTTACAAGTATTAAGTCTTCTCTTAATTTTAGAAACATGTATTATATACAATTCCAAATTGACAACATATTTGGTGAAGATGATAAAATTTGTAACATCATGTTAAATTTCAACACATATAATTTTAATATACAAATGTAATTGTTTCAGGTTATTCTATCTTTCTTACGTTATTTTTAATTTCATAAAAATTATGTTTAACAAAAAAACATTGATCAAAGCAAACTACCGTTTAAAACGATAGTTAAGTAAAAAGCAAATTAAGTGTACACAACCCAAATTTTAATGATGATTACTGTATTAATGCATAAAGGACAAACAGACATACTTTCAATTTTAAATATATTCAATATTTATTTAGCATGATGACTCGAATGCAAATTGCAAAAGACAGTAGCAATATAACTTTAAAAAACTGCGTTATAGATCAATTTTTTAAAATTCGTATATAAAGAAATAATTATTATTTTTATCAATTCATGAATAAAAAAAAATAATTTTACTGGTATTTAATAAAAATACAAAAAAAACAGTAAAAAAATATTTACCACATCCGGAATTGAATTTACTACCTACAGCACATCAGTCGAGCACGATATCCACAACGCAATTTGAAACGTTAAGAAATGATAGATAGATTTAATTTAAAAAATATAGACAGAGAGAAATGATTTAAAAATATATTTTTGTTCTTTAAAAATGCATATAAAACTTGATGACGCGAATATACAAATTTTACTCCATAGAAAATTTCATAACGCGGCTAAAGAAGTTTTCACTTCAAAAAAGTCAGACAAGTGCGAATAAAATTCGCTCGCCAAGGGTCCATGAATGTAAAAGAACACAATATCAAAAATTATTGACAAAAAGTTGTGTTGCAATGTTTTTATATTTCCAGACCATATACGCATAACAAAATAAATGTTAAATCGTAAATGTCAATAGTAAATTACAATCAAATCTCCATTGATCAAAAATGACTCAAAAAATGTTACTTTAGGTTAAATCTCATCCATAGATGTTTATGGTAACTCAAGAAAGATTCAATTACACCAGCGATTATTCACAATTACACCTTGATTATTTTTTCGGTTAATCAAGTGTTGAAATTTAGGGGGGTGGTAATACTAAAAATACTAAGTACATACTAAAAATATTTACAAAAACTGTGCACTGCAAAATTCTAAAAAAATTGTAATGTTTCTTAAATTAAGTGCTCCTTCATATGACACCGCACTCGCTTGGGTCAAACAAGGTTTTTTTTACCCTTTCTACCCCGGTCCCTTAAACACACAGAAATATAATTATTTGAGACTTCACTATAGTTTTGATACAAAATTTACTAAATTTCTTAACTCTGTGAATTTGTACAAATTTTTCTGTCAATCAGTGTCGAAACGTATGGGTCTCATTTGTGTCAAAAATGTTTTTTTTTACTCTCCCCACACCCACCCCCTAAACACACAGAAATATAATTATTTGAGTCTTCGCTATGATTTTCGTTCAAAATTTACCAATCTTCCTGTCTATCGGTAATTCTTTTATAAACCGAACAGATTTAGACAAAATCTGACCGACCCATTTTTGATTTGGCTGAAAATTTTTTTAGGGATTTTTTATCGAAAATAAGATATACGTGTTCGAGGATTTTTTTTTTTTATTTGGAAAATAGAGCTGTTTTAAATTTCGAGAATTTCGTGATTTTCGGCTTGAAGACTTATTTTCAAAAATTCATAACTTCGGTTTTATAGAAGATAGAAGGTTTTTTTTTTCTTTATTTGAAAGTTAAAAAATGGAATTTTTTAAAAATAAATATTTTCAACTAAAGTTATTACCAAATTCCTATTGTTATAAAGAAATAAAATGTTAAAATTAAATTTTAACCATTGCCCCACCCATGAAATTAGTTTTTAATATAATCATCGTATTCATCGTTCAATTTCCTATAAAAAAAGTATTTCTTTTTAATGGAGAAATGATATTTACTGTTAGAAATAAATTAATTTATCGAGCGCGGGACGACAAAAAATTCCATATATGGGTCATTCTTTTACATACCGAACAGAATAGGACAAAATGTGACTAAGGCATTTTTGATTCAGCTGAAAATTTTTTTAGAGGTTCTATATAAACATAACGATATACTTGTTTGAGAATTTTTTGTTTTTTAGGGGAAATAGAGCGGTTCTAAATTTCGAGAATTTTGTGATTTTGGGCTTGAAGACTTGTTTTCAAAGATTTATAACTTCGATTCTGGTAGAGATAGACACTTTTTGTGTATTTCATTTTAAAGAATAGAGATGCAATTTAAAAAAAAAAATGTTAATTATAAAAATTATTAACAAATTCCTATTGTTATAAACAAATAAAATTTTAAAATCAGTTTTTAGTAATTATATAAAAGAAATAAAGAGTATTTAATGTAATCATCGTATTCTACGTTCAATTTTCAATAAGAAACGTATATTTAATTAATGAAGAAATGAGTTTTACCGTTACAAATAAGTTAATTTTTCCAGCGCCGGACGACAAAAATTTATAAAATTTTTTATCGTCTCGCGCTCGATAAATTAGTTCATTTCTAACAGTAAAACTCATTTCTCCACTAATTAAATATACGTTTCTTATTGAAAATTGAACGTAGAATACGATGATGACACTAAACACCCTTTATTTATTTTAGATAATGACTAAAAACTGATTTTAAAATTTTATTTGTTTATAACAATAGTTATTTGTTAATAATTTTTATAATTAACAATTTTTTTTTTAAATTGCATCTCTATTCTTTAAAATGAAATACACAAAAAGTGTCTATCTCTACCAGAACCGAAGTTATAAATCTTTGAAAACAAGTCTTCAAGCTAAAAATCACAAAATTCTCGGAATTTAGAACCGCTCTATTTCCCCTAAAAAACAAAAAAAAGAAAAAAATTCCGCAAACAAGTATATCGTAATGTTTATATAGAACCCTCAAAAAAATTTCAGCTGAATCAAAAATGTCTTAGTCACATTTTGTCCTATTCTGTTCGGTATGTAAAAGAATGACCCATATATGGAATGTTTTGTCGTCCCGCGCTCGATAAATTAATTTATTTCTAACAGTAAATATCATTTCTCCATTAAAAAGAAGTACTTTTTTTATAGGAAACTGAACGATGAATACGATGAAAACTGATTTCATGGGTATGGTTAAACATGGGGCTATGGTTAAAATTTAGTTTTAACATTTATTTGTTTATGACAATAGGAATTTGGTAATAACTTTAGTTGAAAATATTTATTTTTAAAAAATTCCATTTTTTAACTTTCAAATAAAGAAAAGAAAAACCTTCTATCTTCTATAAAACCGAAGTTATGAATTTTTGAAAATAAGTCTTCAAGCCGAAAATCACGAAATTCTCGAAATTTAGAACAGCTATTTTCTAAAAAAAAAAAAATCCTCGAACACGTATATCTTTTTTTTCGATAAAAAACCCCCCAAAAAAATTTCAGCCAAATCAAAAATGGGGCGGGCGGTCAGAAAGGTGTTCGGTTTATAAAAGAACTACCCCTATGTGAATTTTTTCAAATTTTTCTGTCAATCAGTGTCGAAACGTATGGGGGGAAACGGTCTGAATTTTGCACTTTTTTGACAATAACTCAAAAACTGGGCACCTCAAATTCTAAAAAAAATTGCAATGAATTCTAAATTAGGTGCTCTTTCAAATGACACCCCACTCGTTTGGGTCAAAAAAGGTTTTTTTACCCTCTCTACCCCGGTCCCCTAAACACACAGAAATATTATTATTTGAGACTTCGCTATAGTTTTCATACAAAATTTACCAAATTTTCTAACTCTGTGAATTTTTACAAAATTTTCCTGTCAATCAGTGTTGAAACGTATGGGGGAGGGGTGGTTGAGGGGGGGGGTGGTCTGAAAGTCGCACTTTTTTTACAATAACTCAAAAACTGCATCGCAAAATTCTAAAAAAAAATTGCTATGTTTTTTAAATTAGGTGCTCTTTCAAATGACACCCCACTTGACCGCATGTTAAATAGTGTTTTTACCCCTTCTCATTTCCACCCCCTTAATAACTCTAATTATGAGTATACGACACTATTTTTTATTAGAAACGTACTAATTTTTGCATCATTCCAAATACATTTGAAAATTTTCGATCAGTTAGGTTCGGAGCTAATCGAGGTAAGAACGCACGAAAAAAACCTCATTATTCAAAATTATACAAGAAATGGTGAGGTGTAACATTTTAAAATAAACTTTTAAGGAATACTGAAACTAAACCCTTTCATATGATACCCTACTTGAATCTACACTGAGAAAATTAATGTGGTTACCCCAAACATATTCTGCTGGTAACATGTACATGTTTAGAAAATGACAAACATGTAACATGTTTACTTGAACCATTGTTATTGTGTTTACTATAAACATAATATGATCAAATAAAACATAATCAGTAACCATACTATTTTGCCGTCAATCATGTTGTTTTAACATAATATGTTTAGTGTTAATATATTATGCTTACCGCAACTATACTTTAGAAACATTATAAGGTTCTATCAAACATATTAATTAACAAAATTATATTTAGCGCAAGCATATTATATGTGGAATAACTATACATACTCTTCTTATTTTTGTTATTTTAATTTCTTCTTATTTCTTTCTATTTCTTCTATTTTTAACCGACTTCAAAAAAGAAGGGGGTTCTGTGTTTCATTGTGGGTTTTTTTTTATGTATGCAATTTCTCAAAAACGGCTCGTTCGATTTGGATGATTTAAATTGTATTCTATTTGAGTTTATTCCGAGAGGGTCCCATAATTTTTTTTATGATATGAAAAATACCGTTATTCAGAAAATTGGAAAAAACCGTATTTTTTATGCATTTTCGTTGATTTCGTCAAAACATATTATTCTGTTTGGGTGTTGTGGGCAGTATTATATTGCTTTACTTGTCGAAGTTATCGTAAATAATTTTCTATGACGGGAAATATGTATGCCGTTTGTGCCAAAAATCGCAAAACCATAATTAATAGATTGTCACTGATGAAAGTTTTTCCGACATTTGAAGTTATTACTTTTAGAACGCTTTCTAGCCAACATTTGCTTTATGACTACACTAAAAATAAAAATATAAAACGCTTTAAAAAAAAAAATAGAACCGACTTCAGAAAAAACAAAAGAGGCACAAAAAAGTGAAATATAACTCAATTGTTGCTTTTAGAAACAAAAATACGTTACATTTTGATTAATTTAATTTAATTATACCTTACTTTTGACAAAATATTACGCTATTAAACAAAGTTATTATATTAAAATAGTTACTTTTTATTATAATTATTATAGTTATTATAATAGTTATTATATTTTAAAAGTCATTTGTAGTACAAAACTGTTCGAAGTCGCGACCACATTGACGAAAAACCGACTAATATGTCTCGGGCTTGGCACCGATTTCCAACAGTTTTGTACTACAAATAACTTTTAAAATATAATAACTATTATAACAACTATAATAACTATAATAATTATAATAAAAAGTAACTATTTTAATATAGTAACTTTGTTTAATAGCGTAATTTTTTTGTCTATAGTAAGTATAATTAAATTAAATTAATCAAAATGTACCGTATTTTTGTTTCTAAAAGCAACAATGGAGTTATTTTTCACTTTTTTGTGCCTCTTTTGTTTTTTCTGAAGTCGGTTCTATTTTTTTTTTAAAAAATTATTTATTATTTTAATTTAGTCTTATTATTTTTACACAAAAATTAAGAAATGGTTTTTATTTTATGTAAATAGATATATTTAAATGCAACAATTTTTTTATTTTAATTAAATTTACTGGCTTAAATTCACATTTCCCAATAACGATAAAAAATAATACACGAAAAAAAGTACTAAACTCAACGAACGTACGAAACTAAATGAACTGAGCAAGTTGTTTAGATCTCTTCTAAACAATTCCAAACATGTTATGTTTGGCTAAGAGTACATATACATTTATGTATACATATACATGTTCGCTTTTCAAACGTTCGCTTTTCTATACGAACATGTATACATATACATGTTCGCTTTTCAAACATTATATTTTTGTATCCATTATATTTATGGTCGTAACAAAAATAACATATTTGGAAATCTTATTCAAACATAATATATTTGATTAAGAATACGAAACATAATATGTTTGATTATGAATACTAAATATAATATGTTAGAATTCAAACATAATATGTTAGAATTCAACGTTAAAGTGTTATTTTCTATGTTCTTAAACAAATTCAAAAATGGAATTAGAAATAAATTCTGAATAATATAATAATAATGGCAAACAAATGCATATATGTCCTTCCATGAAATGTCATTTAATATGTTATCTTTTATACAGTTAGATAATAAATTGATATAAGTTCAAATAAAAGTTATATTTTTCAATTTTAAATATGTATCTGAAAAAATTAAAGAACCAAAAATTTCATTTATATTTAAATATATTTTATTATTTACATAGCAATCATATTAAACATAATCATGTTTAAATAGAAGTTTAAAGACAACATATGTTATTTGGGATCATACTATAGTTAATTTTACTATAGCAAGATAAGGAATGTTTGTAACAATAATAATTAGTTTTGTTCGAAACCAAATTTGTTTACAATTATATGTTTCTACGAATCATAATTCTAGTAACCATAATTTAGGTAGATTTTTTAAACATGCCATATTTGTGACAAATTTAATATAGTTAAAATAAACATATTATTGTAATATATTTAAACTATTATGTTTAAAAATTAAAATTTAACCATATTAACCGGTTTACTGAAACATGTATATATTGGTCGTAAACCACTTTAGTTTTATTTGTATCCGTCATTTCATGTGGACATATTAGTTTTATACGCACCTCAAATTTCAAGTTCATAGCATTTATAGTTTACGAGATAATCGATATAATGTGAAAAAACTCGTTTATTCTCACCAATACTGCCGTGTTAAGCACAAAGGCCGTATCTTGCTTTTTTGTCAAAACTGGGTTATGCATCTAAGATGATATAATAACAGTCGATGGACATTTTTATCATATAATTAAACCATTTAATAATTTTTTTAATTCAAATATTACTCTTTTAAATATACTGTATCTTCTTTAAAAGTATCAAGCTTACTATTTAATTATCCAATAATTAATTAATATTTTACAACATTAACAAATAATACAACCTTCTATCTATCTGATTCAAACCAAAATTTGAAATTTTTTGACTAAATATATAGTTTTGATTAGTTTGACTGTGAAACTTGAAAATTAAAAAGTGTTAATATCTCGAAATGTCAAAAATTCAAGATACGCCCTTTGTGCTTAGCACGGCAGAATAGTGTTCCGTATAAAAAACGGAACCCTAAAAAACTTGATTCAATTGAGTATTTGTTTTGTCGATAGTTCAGTATTTCTGTGAATAGTTAAAGATTCATTTATGGCTTGGGAAAAAGATCAACTCCTTCTCATTGGGTTGTTACCAAACTACGATTATTGTAGTCAAACACTATAAACATTTTTGTTAATGTTGACTTGTATCTTCTAGCCGTCAAGCCGCTAATTTTTTACAGAAGGTCTTCGTACGCTCTTCTTTGACGCAATACATTTAAATTAAAAAAAATCAAAGTTCTAAGCAAAATTTTATTTCGCTTTCAATTCTAGTTTAACTGATTCATTAAATTATTCAAGTTTACTTCACTCAAGCACAAAAAAGCGAAGTTAAATTTCAATACCTAATAACTAAAGAATTTTTTTTTTCAGCAATAAGTTGCATCATTGGTTATTTCCGAACTAAAACCTTAAGTTGTTGTCATGTGTGTATGTTCGCTACCTGGCGGAAGCCATAAATTTGTAAATTATTAAAGTTGTTATTGTAAAGCTTCGATGGCTATAATAAACTGTTCACCTACAGTATACTCTTTTGATCATAATTATTTATTAATAATAGTTCTATCCTTCGTATTATGAAAAACAAATGTTTTAGAAACGAGTTTCATATAAACAAAATTTTATTGTATCTCTCATTCTAGAAACTAGATAACTTAAAATTTTATCAATGATTTGCAAAATATAAACATTTGATATTCATTTAGAGTGGTTGTGTGTAGACTAGGGAGGGAGGATCAAATTATATACAATCATTTTCTTTATATATCGTCATTATTGTGATTGATCAAGTGTATGCAATAAATCATGTTATAAATTATATAAACATAATTCTATTTTTACAAGTGTTCTTAAAAAGATTTATGAATTGCTTCTGAGAACAGTCAAAATATATCTAAAATAATAATTTTCACATATGTACATACACATATTCGTTTAATGTTACATAATAACAATTGTGGATGTAATCAATTTTGTAACTCTGATGTTACATCTTTAAAATTTAAATAAAACCCGACAGCCTTCAAAATTTGTTAATCTTTTTATTTTCGATTGTTGTAACAATTTTTATACTACATAAGGAAAAAACTAAGTTCATGAGTAGTATAAGACAATTACATCTTTTTAAATTGAACAATTTTAAAGCGATTAGAAATAAACTTTTCATTTAATGTCATTTAATTAGATTTAATTATGAGCACAAGATTTATGGATTTGGTTTAATCAACAGAAACATTCTACTACAGCTTTAACATTTTTTTTTATTCACACAACCTTGTCTAATATATTCATATACTCTTTCCGTTACCGATAATGCAGGTGTTGCAGTTCACAACAGATTTAATAAAAAAAAAACGATGACACATTTCTGTTATGTTTGTTGCTAATACAAATCTAAATCCAGGCAAATAGTCTAATGATCTTTTTGTTCATTAATATTTTTCATGAAAACCCACATTTAGCTTTTTAACTTTTTGTTGGTATTCATACTCTAATAATTTACATTTATATTGATATAACAGAGAACGTTTGTTACCCTTTTTTAATAGATAAACATTTATTTCTAATTAACTTTCAAGTTTATCAAACAGAATAATTACTTGTTTATTTTGTTGTTTAGACGGATTTACACATCATTTTTTGCTGGTGATATATTATAATTTATTAATAATTTGAATTATGTATTTGATTATTTTATTAAATTCTTGGGAAAAAATATGATAGGTGTTTAAATTGGTGAATTCTTGGCTCTTTCTGTTTAGTATCAAAATATAAAAATATTTATCATTTTCACTCTTTGAATATAAATATAAGTAAGATATCATACCAGGTCAACGTAAATGGAAAGGAGCGAAAATGTTTAACGCAAATTGGAATATGGAGAATATTCATGTTTGTCGACGATCGTTGATTAATAATTATGAATGTATAGTAAAAGAAAACGGTAACATGGTGTTCGGGGCTTTTCAATCCTATTGAGTTAAGTAGTGAGATTTAATACTAAACATATTGATTTGATTTTAAAAAGAAAAATATGAAGGGGCTGAAATCTCACAGCTCTGAGGTATCAAGACTTCGGTTTTGGTTAAGGATTTTGATATAGTTTTCGGCATAAAACTTTTATGAGGACATTGTTTTTAGTTACCGGCAGCGATGTACATTAAACATAAAACTCTTATAATAAAACCAAAAATTTAAACTTTTTTCAAAATTCTAAATATTGTAACGTTTCTTTAGCCGAGTTACAATTATTTAGTTCGATCACTAAATCAGGAAATTTAAAACACAATGGATTTTCTAAACGTTATAATTTTATTCGTTCAAGATTTTACAGTAAAAATATTTCTCCTTTTACTATTCCCCTTTTAGTTCTTCTTGTACTAACAATATTTCACCACTTATAATTCTTTTATACTTGTTCACAATATCACTTTTAACTTTCTACTTATAACACTGTTAATTTTACTTCGCCTATATCACTGCTAATATTTTTATACTTTTTGTATCGCTAACAACTTTATACTAATTGTATCCTCGAACAACACCTTTTATATATACTACATGAAATAGCCTCGAAACTGCTGTAATGTTCTAGATAGAACACACCCTTTTTTTTCCTTTATCAAAAATAAGACGATCTTCAAATATTGACACCTAGGTGTGAAATCTATTCTTTTCAATTGTTTTATTTACCAATTTTTATTTCGTTAACCAATCCTTATTCGATAAAACAAATAATTCCTATTAAATGTTTACTTTGGTTGCATTGTTACCTTTTGTATCTTTTGATTTTTATATTTGTAGAACTAACGAGAATTTTCTTGAAAGTTCTATTATTGTTGTGTTCTATCATCTTCCATAATCGTCACATTCTCCCCCACTTATTTCTGTTCGTCCCGAATAGAATCTAAATCTCCCCCTCTGTAGGGTGCTAATCTTTCTAGATGAACGACTTTTGGTTTCGCTCGTTGACCTTTCTTTATTCGATAAACGACATCGTTTAATTTTGTTATGATGGTATAAGGTCCCTCCCAAGATGTTTGTAGTTTTGGAGATAGTCCTTTTCTCCGCTGTGGATTGTGTAACCACACTAGTTGTCCTTCCTCAAATCCTTTGTTGTTTGCGCGAATGTCATACCGAGCCTTCATTCGATCACTGGATATCTGTGCTTTCTGTCTGACAAACGTGTGTACCTCCTCAAGTTCTTTTTGAAGTTTATTAACATAATCTTGTACACATAATGTTGACGATGGAATAATCCCAAACTTCAGATCACCAGGTAGCCGTAAATCATTTCCAAAAATGGTTGTAGCAGGCGTCGTTTTGGTTGTATCATGCACTGCTGATCTATAAGCCATCAAGAATAACGGAATATGACGATCCCAATCACGTTGATTCTTGTTCACTACTTTTGCTAGATATTTCTCAAGAGTAGCATTAAATCTTTCAACCATGCCATCTGATTGGGGATGTGAAGCAGTTGTTCTAGTTTTATTAATTCCAAGCATCTGACAGATTTCTTGAAATATGGTAGATTCAAAATTTCTTCCTTGATCTGTGTGAATTTCCATCGGTACTCCGTAGCGACTTATCCAATTGCTAACTACTGCTTCAGCGATCGTTGTTGCTTCTTGGTTTGGTATTGCCCACACTTCTGGCCACTTGCTAAAATAATCCATTATGACTAGCACATATTTGTTGTTGTTATCAGAAGTCGGAAATGGTCTAGCTACATCCATCGCAATTCTCTCGAATGGTGCTCCTACATTATACTGCCTCATGTTACCACGGCTTCTTCTTGCAGGTCCCTTTGCAGCCGCACATTGATCGCATGCTTGACACCATTCCACTACCGATTGACGTGCTCCTGACCAATAAAATCTACGCCGTACTTTAGCAAGGGTTTTGTTAATACCCAGGTGACCGCCACTGGTTCCTTCATGATATTCCTTTAATACTTGAGGTATTCTTATTTTGGGAACTACTATCATTGATTCTTTAACTGATCCGTCAGGACTTTCCCAAATTCTTTTCAAGCATCCATCTTCAATACAGAGGCTGTCCCATTGTGCCCAATATGCCTTCAATGTTTGACTTTTATCGGCAATCTCACTCCATGTAGGTTTTTCTCCCTTTTCCTTGCACTTTATTATTGGTGCCAAGCTCGGATCTTCCAGTTGCTCCTTCCTTACCACTTCATGCGTCCAGTCTTCACTAGGAAGCACTTGCAGAAGCCTGACATCAATAATGTTTTCCTTACTTTCCGCCCGATTACAGTGCTTGCATTCCACCTGGCATGGCCTTCTTGATAATGCATCAGCATTTCCATGTGCACTTCCCCTTCGATGTTCAATGTCGAAATCATAAGCTTGTAAGCGTTCAATCCATCGTGCTATTTGTCCTTCCGGGTTCTTAAATTGCAGTAGCCACCTCAATGCTCCATGATCAGTTCTCAAATGGAATTTTTGGCCGTACAAATACTTGTGAAAATGTTTTACACATTCCACTATAGCCAGCAATTCTTTACGGGTTACACAATAACTCCTTTCTGGCTTGGACAGTACTTTTGAGTAATAAGCAATTACTTTTTCTTGTCCATCAATTTCTTGAGATAACACTCCTCCTATACCATCATTGCTGGCATCAGTGTCTAATATGAATTTAAAATTTGGTATAGGGTAAGCCAGAACTGGTGCTGTGCACAATCTTTTCCGAAGCTCCACAAAAGCATCTTCTTGCTTTTCGGTCCATTCAAAAGCTTTATCCTTCCTCGTGAGCTCATGAAGACTCTTAGCAACATTCGCAAATCCTGGTACAAAACGTCGGTAGTAAGTGCACAACCCCAGAAAACTGCGAAGTTCATGTAAATTCTTAGGCCTTGGCCATTCTTTTACTGCTGTGATCTTATCAGCATCTGTGTGTATTATATTCGTTGTTACTTTGTGCCCCAAGTATTTTACTTCTTCTCTGAATAGTGTACATTTCTTTGGACTCAATTTTAGTCCTGCTGCTTGGATTCTCCCGAAGACTTCTTCTAAATTCTTCGAATGATCGTCAAAATCCTTGCCCATTACAATGATGTCGTCCAAGTACACATGGCACGTTCTCCAATGTAATCCTTTCAGCAAACGTTCCATTAAATGTTCAAATGTTGCGGGAGCATTACATAGTCCGAATGGCATAACGTTAAACTGCCATAGCCCACTACCCATACTAAACGCTGTCTTTTCTCGATCCTCTTCTTGGACTTCTACCTGCCAATAACCACTTTGCAGATCTAATGTTGAGAATAATTTGGCACCTGATAATGTGTCCAAGGTATCATCAATTCGAGGTAATGGGTAGCTATCTTTCTTTGTTACTGCATTCAGTTTTCTATAGTCGACGCAGAATCTCATAGTTCCATCCTTCTTTCCAACTAAAACTACAGGTGAACTCCATGGACTATCTGATTGCCCGATAACACCAGCCATTTTCATATCCTTTACCATTCTATCAGCTTCTTCCCGTTTTGCTAATGGTAATCTTCTTGGTGCTTGGCGAATCGGCATCTCTGCTCCCGTGTCAATTTTATGTTTAACCAGATTAGTTCTTCCGTTGTCTGCTGATGTGCTGCAGAAGATGGACGAATAACGTTCGAGCAACTGCTCTGCTTCTTTCTTTTGTAAGCTCTGTTGTCCACTTCTGTAGTAGATTTTGTATTTCTTTCTTCTGCGTTTGATTTTCGACTTTCCTTTCTGTGTGCTGTTGTTCACATTTCACAATGGTAGTTACTTCTTCACATTTACCAACGGTTGTTCCTTTCTTGAGGGTTTTTATTTTGTCTGACAGATTTAGTGTTCTTATCGGTATTCTTAAGTTTTCATCTGGTACAACTAATGTTTTCCCTATAATGATCTCTTGATGTTGAAGACCATTTTCATTGGCTTCCACAACCCACAACCTTGGTGACCCAGAATCTCCCTCCAATCTTCCCCAGACGATTGTTTCGGTATTAGGTGCCAGCTTTTCGCGATGTTCCAATATTATTCGCCTCATACTTGATTCTGCACCAATCATCTGAAGAACCAACTCTACGTTACCATACTTGAGTACTCCATTTCCAGCGTCTATTACAAATCCATTCGGCCTCATGAAGTCCATTCCCAAAATTACTTCATCAACGATGTCTGCCACTAGAACTTCATGCTGAAAGTGCGTATTTCCAATTTTTATATCGGCAATTTTGCTTCCCCTGATAGTTGCACTTTCCCCTGTTGCTGTTTGTATTCGATATTTTTCTGCTGGTTGTAATTCCCCTTTTAGTAAATCTGTACGAACTATTGTGCGAGTTGCTCCAGTATCTAGTGTAATATAGCAACAGTACAGTTGTTGTCATCAATTTCAGCTCCAATCGTTAGACTGTCACCATTCCTTGCGATTCTTGAAATAGGGATGGAGATTATGGGGCATTCGGTTGTGGGAGCCAGCTTACGCCCCTTAAAGCTGACTCGTTCCAGTTTAACCCTTCCGCTGCTATTTGACCATCCTCTCCCGCTTGAGCCTTTTCTTCAGATGATCTCCGTCTGATTGGTGATGTTGATCTTCCCCGTTTTCGTCTGGCTTCTCTGCATTCTCGAGATATGTGACCAATTTTGTCACATACCCAACATCTTATTCTACTGTTAAATTCTCCGGATCTTCTTTGGGGCCTTAAACTATCCCCTTCTTCCATTTCTACACGGCGTACTTTGATTGTTGGTTTAACAATTGCTTGTGCCGTCTCACTAGTCAATGCACAAGCTATTGTTTCAGCAAATGTAGCTTTAGGTGTCATCACAGCTGACTTCCGCGTCTCTGGATCTCTTATGCCGTCGATGAACGCATCTATCTTCATTCTTTCCATATAGTCTGGTGATGTATTTCCATGTGCCATATGTACCAGACGTTCGATCGCAGACGAAAACTCTTGCAAACTTTCTCCAATTCGCTGATAGCGACCCTTCAACTCAAGTCTGTATATCTCCCGCTTGTGGTCACTACCATACTTGCGATCTAAAGCTTTCATGATCTCATTGTAGCTCCTTCGATCTTGTTCTGGAACTGCTTGTATTGTTTCTGCTGCTTCACCCTTCAGAGCCACTATTAAAGCTGCCACACGATGTGTTTCGTTCCAACTGTTCTGATCAGCTGCCGTTTCAAATTGGAATTTGAAAATGCCAAACGATGATGTACCATCGTATGGTGGCGGTTTTAACTTCATGCTTTGTGTTTGTCGAACCGTGTGAATTGTTTTACCATTAATTTCAACATCTTGAAGCCTTTTTTCAAAATTCACAACCATTGATTGTACTTTCTGGTTTTCGTCGAGAACTTTCTGCTCCAATTGCTTTACTTCTTGTTGTACTTTCTCGACCTCTCCATGGAATGTGTTTGAAATTTGAAGAATCTTTTCTTCCATTATTTGCTTCATTTCTTCTCGATTTGTTGCCAATTGTTTATCGATGTTTGCAGACTGTTGATTGATGGTTATGGACTGCTGCTTTATTTCTTCTCGACTTGCAGCTAATTGTTGATCGATGTTTGCAGACTGTTGATTGATGTTGACATCTAACTTTTTCATTTCATTACTCATGCTGTTACTTTGCAAATCTAACTTTTTGTTCATAACCTCCATGTTTGCCTTTACATCTGCTCTCATGTTGAAACTCATTTGCTCCATCAAAGCCATTAACTGTGCAAAGTCGTTGTTTGCTGGTACGACTTGCCTCGTTGCTTCAACAGCACCGTCTTTATCTTCACTATTTCCTGCATCTGGATTTTCATCTGCTTCTTTTTGCCCAAAACGATATTTTTCTGGATCCAATCCAGCTGCTTCCATAGCTTTTATTAATCGTTCTTTCAACTCATTCTTCGTTCCCGTTGTTGAAAGATTCCTTTTCTCCAATTCGCTCTTCAGATCTTGAACTTTTAATCCATTCAAATCCATCTTATTTCCCAATTTCACTTCTGACACCAGTTGTAACGTTTCTTTAGCCGAGTTACAATTATTTAGTTCGATCACTAAATCAGGAAATTTAAAACACAATGGATTTTCTAAACGTTATAATTTTATTCGTTCAAGATTTTACAGTAAAAATATTTCTCCTTTTACTATTCCCCTTTTAGTTCTTCTTGTACTAACAATATTTCACCACTTATAATTCTTTTATACTTGTTCACAATATCACTTTTAACTTTCTACTTATAACACTGTTAATTTTACTTCGCCTATATCACTGCTAATATTTTTATACTTTTTGTATCGCTAACAACTTTATACTAATTGTATCCTCGAACAACACCTTTTATATATACTACATGAAATAGCCTCGAAACTGCTGTAATGTTCTAGATAGAACACACCCTTTTTTTTCCTTTATCAAAAATAAGACGATCTTCAAATATTGACACCTAGGTGTGAAATCTATTCTTTTCAATTGTTTTATTTACCAATTTTTATTTCGTTAACCAATCCTTATTCGATAAAACAAATAATTCCTATTAAATGTTTACTTTGGTTGCATTGTTACCTTTTGTATCTTTTGATTTTTATATTTGTAGAACTAACGAGAATTTTCTTGAAAGTTCTATTATTGTTGTGTTCTATCATCTTCCATAATCGTCACAATATATTCCAGAAATTATTACAAAATCAAGAATTTAAATTTATTCAAAATTTTTAAATTATTGCAAAAATTATAAAATAATCAAAAATACAAACTTTTCCAAAATTCTCAAAATATTGCAAAAACTATAACAAAATCAAAAAAAAAATTCCAAAAATAATAAAATCAAAAATTTAATCTTTTTCAAAATTCTAAAAATATTCCAAAAATTCAAATTCAGACCGAAGTAACTTTTTTCAAAATTCTAAAAATATTCCAGAAATTATTACAAAATCAAAAATTTAAATTGATTCAAAAAATTTTAAATTATTGCAAAAATTATAAAAAAATAAAAAATACAAACTTTTTCCAAAATTCTCAAAATATTGCAAAAATTATAACAAAATCAAAATAAACAAACTTTTTTCAAAATTCCAAAAATTATGATAAAATCAAAAATTTAAACTTTTTCAAAATTCTAAAAATATTCCAAAAAATTATAGCAAAATTCAGATCGAAGACCGAAGTAACTTTTTTTAAAATTCTGAAACTATTGCAAAAAATTATAGCAAAATACAAAAAAACAGACTTTTTTTCAAAATTCTAAAAATATCGCAAAAATTAACTTTATTAATTAATTTTTTTCCGAATTCCAAAATATTCCAAAAATTATAATTATATCAAATATTTAAACTTTTTTAAAACTCTAAAAATATTCCGAAAATTGAAACTTTTTTTCAAAATTCCAGAAACTATAACAAAATCAAAGATTGAAACTTTTTTCAGAATTCTAAAAATATTGCAAAAATTATAACAAAATTCAAAATTGAAACTTTTGCCGATATTCTTAAAATATAGCAAAACTTATAACAAAATCAAAAACACAAACTTTTTTAAAATTCTAAAAATATTCCAAAAATTAGTACAAAATCAATAATTAAAATTTTTTCCAAATCAAAAAACTTTTTCCAAAATTCTAAAAATATCGCAAAAATTAATACAAAATCAAAAATACAAACATTTTTCAAAATTCCCAAAATTATAACAAAATTAAAAATTTCCGTGCCCGTGTCATGTTCGATTAAATTTCATGCCATACAAATAATTAATTTCATTTTTTGTCAAAAAATTGGTTAAAAATAAATGAAAATCATTCTTTAGACACACTTGACAATATTTTTTTGACAAACTTATAATAATCTAGTTTTTGGCCTCACATACCAACCCCCGTTCCTACTCGTAATCACTTAAAATTATCGTTTTTTAAGCAAAAAATATACAAATTTCCTTGTTTTGACACACTTGACGATTTTTTTGACACACTTCTGGTACAACTATCGAACACATCGTCCTTTCGGCTCTTACCATTGAATATACCTATTTTTAGAAACAAACATTTTTGAAATCCCTTCAGCCGTTTTCTAGGTTTCGTCGGTTGTGACGACCGGCCGCCAGACAGACATACATTTTTTTTTTTGCTTTTTTAGAATCAGTAGGTCCTAAAACGTCGAGAAATGCCAAAAAAAGTGGGGTTAAGAATTTTACTTTTGGCTCATGTATGTAATACTTTGGTTTTTTCAAAACCGAAGTAACTAAATATTTCAAATAGTGATTTATGATCTATATACTTTTTTAAAAAATTCTTTTCTCTACAAACAAACTAGAACGATTGTCACTTATGATACAGGTTTTAGTAATTTAATATAAATTGTTTATTTATTTTGATAAAATCACTTACGGTGCTGTTCACAAATAACGTAACGACCTTAGTGGAAAGGGTTTTGCAAATTTGTTACGGTACGGTGGAAATAAAATTTCCTCACAGATTTGTTAAAAATTACAATCTACTACAATAGGGAAGGAAAAGGTTAAAAAACGGAAGAAACTGAGTTACAAAATTTGTGGACATCCTTTGGATAGCACTAAAGAGATATATTTATTACCTAGTGCATAATAAACAACCTTATATTGTAATGAGAACGGAATATTTAAATAAGAAGAATTTAGAATCTAGAATTTAGTTCTACGGCTCCTTTGGCTGGTTCGTTTTTTATTCGTTATTGATCCATTATCAAGGTCACAAAACGAAATGTATTTATTGATAATAATAATAAACAAAGAATAGTAAAAATAAAGACTAAAATAGTAGTTTAACATTTTCTGAATAACTGATTTCATTTAACTTTTTATGAGATTATGACTGATAATATTACAAATTAAATTGATGAATTTTAATTTATTTTCATCTAAAATTATGTGCGAAAGAGATTTTTTTGTGAAGGTAATCAAAACAAACGGACACCTTGAATAATTAATTTTAGTGATTTAAAAAAATTATTATATATTTATTTAATATTTTTTATTTAACATTTTTCATATCGGTTTACTGACTGACAGTTGCACGATTTTGACAATAACTCAAACACTGCACACCGCAAAATTCTAAAACAAATTGCAATGTTTCTTAAGTTAGGCGCTCTTTCAAATGACACCCCCACTCGTTTGGGTTAAGATTAATTTTTACCCTCCTTACTTCCATCTCTAAAAAACACAGGAATATAATTATTTGAGACTTCGCTATGATTTTCTTTCAGAGTTTATCAAACTTTCTATCTTCGTGGATTTTCTTTTGTTGCACTTTTTTGACAATAAATTCTAAAAGAAATTGCAATGTTCCTAAAATCATGTGGTCTTGTAAATGACATCCCACTTGACCGGGTTATACATGGTGTTTTTACCCCTTCTCATCCCCACCCCCTTAACAAATATCATTATGAGTATTCGACACTTTTCTATATTTTGCATTAAAAACTTACTAATTTGTCTACAATCCAAATATGTTTTAATCGAGGAAAGCAAACATAAAGAAAACTTCATTATTCAAAATTATACAAAAAATGGTGGGGCGTAAAATTCCAAAATACATTTTCAACACTCGATAAAAAAAATGTATTCTCTCAAAGGTCTCACATCCCACCCTTGTAAAACAAACGAAAACAACTTTATTTATTTTTTAACCCGTCATCTTAAGTGAATAGGCTACCTAGTTTTATACGCATAAATTTTAGGTTCATAGGATTTATGGTTTACGAGATAATCGATATAATGCGAAAAATACGTTGTACTCTCTAGGGGAAAAATAAAAAACGGAACCCTAAAAAAGTGTCCGAAATGTGCATAAACCCGTGCACCATCCACATAATGTTTGTGGAGCATGGTAGCCGATATAAATATGCAATACACAAAACATTTTTACATATTGACCGAAAATATTGTAAATCGGCGTACTCCAGTTCCTGCTATTGACCTACGGGCTACCGTGAGATTAAAGGCATAGTAGGTAAATTTAACTATCATATGTTTTTAATATGTTCAATCACATAACATTTGACACCAACAGAAGAGCGGATGAAAATTAGCTTTAACTGCCGATATGGTTAATTGCCCAAATATCATATAAAATTTCATATCAAATTTTCCCCGCATGCAGGGATCAGTTTTTGTTGATTGTAAATTTTTTATTTTTGATCTGTGAGTGTGATGACTCCGTTTACGCCAGTCCCTGCAATAAACATACGAGTTAACGTAAGATATCACATACCACTGGCAACAGCAGTAAGATATCACTTGCCAAGGTAATATATTAGGGGTGCTGGCGGATGAACTCATTCAGTCAACGGTAGCATCCTCAGTCTAAGTTATGGAGTATTCGTTGATGATAACACGTTATTGGTTGATCGAAGAATCGAGCCTTCATATAACTCTATGTGTGGGCTTTAATCATTGAGGCAGATAGTAGTAGGCCATTAACAGGTACTAATGCACCTCGGAGCCGAAATTTTAAAATTTAATTTAGTTTTCTTAATTAATAATTTTAATTTTCCTAATGGCTTGCCTAAATGTATATTATATTTTATACTTGAGTTTTATTCAACTTTCATTCAGTTTTCTTTGATCGATTTTTTTTCCGCAAAACAGAATTACAATTCAAATGGAAAATTAAAGTATAATGTGACAAACAAATTCATTTAGATGAAAATTATATACATTTATATATTTATTATATACAATTATATGCATCCAACACATTACGTTGCAGCAAATATTTCTAATTTACAACAAACATGTTCTTGGTTTGGTGTATAATGTATATACATCTGTAATACATATTTCATTTGGTTTATATATATGTTATACATGTTCAAAATATAGAAAATGAGCGTTTCTTTTCCTCTTTTTAGAAACATTGATGCAGCAAGTTTTTGCAATGGAACCTTTGTATTAAAGAAAAGGATTATGAATAATAATATCAAAGCTACAGGTTGAAAGTGTCTTACTTATTAAGAAAAATATGCTTCCCCATTAATTTCAAAAACAAACAAACAATGTAGATTATTTGAAGAAATCGGTAAAATATATGCAAATATGTCAACAAATGAAGTGATTTGACTGGTTTTAGATTAGTATATAAGTCTAGATTTATAAATGATATTATTCTTATTATTATTTTTATATTATACTACAAATTATTCTTATTATTATGTTCGTCCAATTTTTTTTTTAAAACTCTGGCAGAAACGTCGAAATAAGACGATGGCCAAAAATCGACAAAACCCAAAAAACGAAAACCTTCACTAAAAATGCTGTCATTCTTAAGATGGCTCTACACAATGCTACGAACCTCTTCCAACGTTGGACGCATGTCATACGTCCAACGTTGGCATTTGAATACGTTCGGGACATTGTCGGTATTTTGACACAAGTCAAAGAGATTTTTTTTTTGTAAATTGCTTTTGTTATACAATTTGTAACATTGCTACACGATGCGTCAAACATTTAAATATTAAATTTTGAAGATTTTTGGGTAAATTAATTTAAAGGGTCAGTGTTTTATTAAATTGTGTGTTAACAAGAGGTATGTTTTGTAATATATTTTTAAATTATTATTTTCAATATGTAAATTTTTATCAATTATTTTAAATTTTGTTTTAATAAACAGCAGATCCTTTGAAAAATGTATTAAAATGCGTACATAAAACCGTTAACGGTTATACGGTCAAAAACTCATTCCCGCAAAAATTCATCTCAATTTCAGTGCATAAATAAACCCTGGATTTAGGTTTTTAACGTATCAAATTTTAATTTTTTTTAATAATTGTCGAAGAAATCGTAATCTTCAGAAGAGTGACCCTTTTAGTTTTTGCAATTTAGATAATTTCATTATGCAAAGTATCTTAAGTTTGGGTAATATTACTGATTCAGGATTTTTCATTCATCAAAGGTAGTGTTCGGTCGTGCAATATCATAATAATTATCACGATATTTTACGTCAAATTTTTTTCTTTTAACTTCACTTCGTTGAATATTATGTCAAACCGGACCCAACAGTCAAGAGATAAAAAGATCGATTTATACGTCAACCTTTATAGGTCACTTTTATTTCAATTAATTTTAACACAAAAGATAAATTTAGCCCGAAAACCACAAATCAATTTTATCAAGAATAGTTATCACAAAAATGTAATAGACCAAGAGCCCGCGACGGCCAGACCTTCGTTATTTTATAAAAGCTGAAAGGTTCTCTGCGCATACCCCCTACTCATGTAGGAACGATTAGCGACATATGAAGTTTGGATCATAGTGGCTTTTGCAGAGAGCAGGTTACAAAGAAGCCTCCAAAGTTTCGTGAAAGTATAAAAGCTAATTTTTTTTATATATTCTTCGGGATAGTATTAGAAGTCACGCCACCCATTGCCAGACACTAACTATCGTGGAAACCTCCTGCCAGACACCCTTAAACTTTAAAGTTCAAGGGTGTCTGGCAGGAGGTTTCCACGATAGTAAGTGTCTGGCAATGGGTGACGTGACTTCTAATACTATCCCGAAGAATATATAAAAAAATTAGCTTTTATACTTTCACGAAACTTTGGAGACCCCTTTGTAACCTGCTCCCTGCCAAAGCTACTATGATCCAAACTTCATATGTCGCTTATAGTTCCTACCTTAGTAGGGGGTATGCGCAGAGAAACTTTCAGCTTTTATAAAATAACGATGGTCTGGCCGTCGCGGGCTCTTGCTCTATAAGCATAAACAAAACAAAACCTAAAGCGTTAACAATCAAAATAAAATATTTTTATTGTCACCTAAATTCAAAACATTTTAACATTTAAAACCAGCAAAAAATCTGATTGTTTTCGTGATAAATGGCTGCGTATAGTACTTCGAAAAATCATGGTTTTTTTTATCACGTTATCTCGACCGAACACTAGGATATTAATAATTTTAAATCATTTTAAATCAATTTGATTAAAAAAACCACAACACTGATATTCCAAAAAATATTGGTGTGAACATTTATTTGACCAACGTTTGAATCAAATGTGTTGAATCAAACCATCGTCCCACCATGTATCAGAACATTTGCCATATCAATCGTCGATTGTTTGACCCAAACGTTGGAGGCAAACATTTGAATCAAACGTTTACCGCATCCTGTAGAGCCGGCTTGACCAGTTTTTCGATTAGTATCAAACATCAGCGCTATGCATATTTAGTCTGCTCAAAGTTTTCTTTCAGGGACATGCTCCATTACTAATAAAAACACACAGAGCGCATGTAGAGCATTGGAAATAATTGGTAAAATATATTTGAAAATCCAAATTGACTTTATTTAAGATCAGCAAATAATCTGGATAGATAGACAAATGAAATTAATTTGACGTTCACCTAATTTTTCGCAACACATATTAAGCCGATTAACGTGAAAAATTGCAAGCGTTTAAGTTAAACTCTCCGAAACTCCTTACCAATCACTTTTAAATGTTGATCTTCCTTTCAATTTTCAAACTATCTGGATTGATCAGCTAGAATGCTAACGATCTCTGTTATTCATATTTCCCAAATGGAAAAATTAAATTAGGCTCCTTCTATTCTCATTACGACTCTTTGAAAATGTTCTTACTATTTACTAATTCAACAAAATGTACGCACACAAACTTTTTTATAGGCGTAGCAACGTGCGCCGGGTCCTGCTAGTTATATTATAAAAAAATTATTATACGTGACTTAGAAGTGTACAATATTGAGAGTTCATTACAATCAGTCTAGAAGGGATTTACAGGCATATAAAGTATTACCACCAATGAAAGTATTCCGCTACACCGTCGTTGATGAACTACAGACTGTATGATTGTTACACCTAGGCTATCAACAACAGGAGCAATGTTGTAATATGAATAAATTGAATTCATTTGTTGAATACAATTACGCCGAACTGCTAAATTTCCAAACAGAATATATCCGCTCCGTTCATTTTTTATCCGCTTCATTCCGTTCGTTTTATAAAACACAATATATACAACCGCTCCATTTTTAACTACCCAAAAATTTATACCTTATAAATTTATATTTATTATTTTATAGATTTGCTAAATTTTTTGCTAAATAAACAGCCAAAAAAAAAAAATGTTTCACTCCATACCAATTGCTCCATGTTTATAAGTCCTATATTCGTCCCTGTATCGAGTATTGTTGTCAAGTTTGGGATGCTGCTTCTGTTTCCATCTTGACCCTCTTGAACTTTGTTCAAAAGCGGGCTATACGAATTGTGGGTGATCGAACTTTGACATCAAAACTTGATTCCCTACAACATCGTCGCACTGTTCCTGACCTCGTTGTTTTTTACAAATATCGTCATCAACAGTGCTCAGATGAAATCAGCAGCATCATGCCTCAAACTTATTCTTACCCCCGTTCCACTCGACAATCGGCTACCGCAACCAGTCAAACGGCCGAGATCCCACGCTGTCATACTGGCAGATCGCAGAAAGAATTCTTTGTCCGAACTGCATACAAATGGAATAGTTTGCCGGAATCCTTAGTCTCAGGTGACTTCAATCCGCAGAGGTTTAAAAAAAGCGTTCATCATGACCTTAGAACGTCAGTTGTTGTGGGACCTAGGTCTTAAAAGGTATTTATGTGTTGTTGTGACACATATTGTAAACCCTATAACACAACACATTTTATTCAAAAAAAAATATTGCGACGCTGATGCATAGGCTGACTTCACCACAGCTCTGGAAACATAGTGTTCTGGATATATAATGAGCTAATATCCATAAAATACTTTAATTAAAAGCTAACCAATGTTATGGACTTCGTAGTTCTAATAATAAAAATATTAAAGCAGGCAGTAGTATTCCAACAAACATAAATTCTGTTGTACGAAAAAAAGTAAAAAATTTTTTATCGGAAGTGACAAAGCGGAAGTTAGGATGCAGAACTGTTGTAAACTTTACTAAATGGGTATGTACCAAATTTCATCCAACTCGATTATTAGGTACAGAAGTTATTGAGCTTCCAAAATAACAGGTGCTTGGAGGACCCCCTACCACTTTGTTCACTATCGCTAAAAAAACTAATCAGTTCCTTGCCATACATATTTGCATCTTTTTGCAAAGTGTAATCAAAATTACTTAACGAACGAATGTTGTATGTTTCCAACAAACATTGAAACAATAAACAGGTGTTCGGGAGGACCCCACCACTTATCCCAATATTGTCCAAAAACTAGTCAATTCTTTGTCAATAAAGTCTTTATCTTTTTTCAAAGTGGCATTAAAATTGATTAATGGATGAAATCTGTATGCTCCCAACAAACTTTAAAAACCAATGTGTCCCAAAAGATGATAATTATCTTCTTACACTAATTGAAATTTTTCCATAAGTTTTATCATAATCACTTCATTATTGTAGGCTGTAGTGTGCATAAAGATACTGAAAAAACTGCCAACAAGTAAAAAAAATTTTTTTTTACCGGAAGCAAAAAACCGGAAGTTGGGATGCAGAATTTTTGTAAATCATACTAAATGCTTATGTACAAAGTTTCATCCAATTCGATTATCAGGTACAGATGTTATTGAGCTTTAAAAAAAACAAGTGTATGGGACACCCCCCACCACTTTGTTCACTATCGCTCAAAAACTAATCAGTTCTTTGCCATACATGTTTGCATCTTTTTCCAAAGTGTCATCAAAATTCGTTCACGAACGAATGCTGTGTGCTCCCAACAAACATTGAAAAAAGTGTGACACATTAAACAGGTGTTCGGGAGGACCCCCACCACTTATTCCAATATTATCCAAAAACTAATCAGTTCTTTGTTACTTAAGTCTCCATCATTTGCCAAAGTGTCATTAAAATTGAATAATGAATGAAGTCTGTATGCTCCCAACAAACTTAAAAAACAAAGTGTGAAAAGTCAGCATTTGTATGGTAGACCCCCCACCACTTTGATCAATGTGTCCCAAAACATGATAATTATCTTTTCACACTAATTGGAACCCTATTCCATAAGTTTCATCATAATCACTTCATTATTGTAGGCTGTAGTGTGCATAAAGACACTGAAAAAACTTCAAAAAAGTACAAAAAAATTTTTTTTACCGGAAGTGAAAAACCGGAAGTTGGGATGCAGAACTATTTTAAACCGTACTACATACCCATGTATCAAGTTTCATCCAATTCGCTTATCACGTACAGAAGTTATAGAGCTTTCAAAAAAACAGGTGCTCCAGGGACCCCCCACCACTTTGTTCACTATCGCTCAAAAACTAATCAGTTCTTTGCCATACATGTTTGCATCTTTTTCCAAAGTTTCATCAAAATTCGTTCACGAACGAATGCTGTGTGCTCCCAACAAACATTGAAAAAAGTGTGACACATTAAACAGGTGTTCGGGAGGACCCCCACCACTTATTCCAATATTATCCAAAAACTAATCAGTTCTTTGTTACTTAAGTCTCCATCATTTGCCAAAGTGTCATTAAAATTGAATAATGAATGAAGTCTGTATGCTCCCAACAAAGTTAAAAAACAAAGTGTGAAAAGTCAGCATTTGTATGGTAGACCCCCCACCACTTTGACCAATGTGTCCTAAAACATAATAATTATCTTTTCACACTAATTGGAACCCTATTCCATAAGTTTCATCATAATCACTTCATTATTGTAGGCTGTAGTGTGCATAAAGACACTGAAAAAACTTCAAAAAAGTACAAAAAAATTTTTTTTACCGGAAGTGAAAAACCGGAAGTTGGGATGCAGAACTATGTTAAACCGTACTACATACTCATGTACCAAGTTTCATCCAATTCGCTTATCAGGTACAGAAGTTATAGAGCTTTCAAAAAAACAGGTGCTCCAGGGACCCCCCACCACTTTGTTCACTATCGCTCAAAAACTAATCAGTTCTTTGCCATACATGTTTGCATCTTTTTCCAAAGTTTCATCAAAATTCGTTCACGAACGAATGCTGTGTGCTCCCAACAAACATTGAAAAAAGTGTGACACATTAAACAGGTGTTCGGGAGGACCCCCACCACTTATTCCAATATTATCCAAAAACTAATCAGTTCTTTGTTACTTAAGTCTCCATCATTTGCCAAAGTGTCATTAAAATTGAATAATGAATGAAGTCTGTATGCTCCCAACAAAGTTAAAAAACAAAGTGTGAAAAGTCAGCATTTGTATGGTAGACCCCCCACCACTTTGATCAATGTGTCCCAAAACATGATAATTATCTTTTCACACTAATTGGAACCCTATTCCATAAGTTTCATCATAATCACTTCATTATTGTAGGCTGTAATGTGCATAAAGACACTGAAAAAACTTCAAAAAAGTACAAAAAAATTTTTTTTACCGGAAGTGAAAAACCGGAAGTTGGGATGCAGAACTATTTTAAACCGTACTACATACTCATGTATCAAGTTTCATCCAATTCGCTTATCACGTACAGAAGTTATAGAGCTTTCAAAAAAACAGGTGCTCCAGGGACCCCCCACCACTTTGTTTACTATCGCTCAAAAACTAATCAGTTCTTTGCCATACATGTTTGCATCTTTTTCCAAAGTTTCATCAAAATTCGTTCACGAACGAATGCTGTGTGCTCCCAACAAACATTGAAAAAAGTGTGACACATTAAACAGGTGTTCGGGAGGACCCCCACCACTTATTCCAATATTATCCAAAAACTAATCAGTTCTTTGTTACTTAAGTCTCCATCATTTGCCAAAGTGTCATTAAAATTGAATAATGAATGAAGTCTGTATGCTCCCAACAAAGTTAAAAAACAAAGTGTGAAAAGTCAGCATTTGTATGGTAGACCCCCCACCACTTTGACCAATGTGTCCTAAAACATAATAATTATCTTTTCACACTAATTGGAACCCTATTCCATAAGTTTTATCATAATCACTTCATTATTGTAGGCTGTAGTGTGCATAAAGACACTGAAAAAACTTCAAAAAAGTACAAACAAATTTTTTTTACCGGAAGTGAAAAACCGGAAGTTGGGATGCAGAACTATTTTAAACCGTACTACATACTTATTTATCAAGTTTCATCCAATTCGCTTATCACGTACAGAAGTTATAGAGCTTTCAAAAAAACAGGTGCTCCAGGGACCCCCCACCACTTTGTTCACTATCGCTCAAAAACTAATCAGTTCTTTGCCATACATGTTTGCATCTTTTTCCAAAGTGTCATCAAAATTCGTTCACGAACGAATGCTGTGTGCTCCCAACAAACATTGAAAAAAGTGTGACACATTAAACAGGTGTTCGGGAGGACCCCCACCACTTATTCCAATATTATCCAAAAACTAATCAGTTCTTTGTTACTTAAGTCTCCATCATTTGCCAAAGTGTCATTAAAATTGAATAATGAATGAAGTCTGTATGCTCCCAACAAACTTAAAAAACAAAGTGTGAAAAGTCAGCATTTGTATGGTAGACCCCCCACCACTTTGATCAATGTGTCCCAAAACATGATAATTATCTTTTCACACTAATTGGAACCCTATTCCATAAGTTTCATCATAATCACTTCATTATTGTAGGCTGTAGTGTGCATAAAGACACTGAAAAAACTTCAAAAAAGTACAAAAAAATTTTTTTTACCGGAAGTGAAAAACCGGAAGTTGGGATGCAGAACTATTTTAAACCGTACTACATACTCATGTACCAAGTTTCATCCAATTCGCTTATCAGGTACAGAAGTTATAGAGCTTTCAAAAAAACAGGTGCTCCAGGGACCCCCCACCACTTTGTTCACTATCGCTCAAAAACTAATCAGTTCTTTGTCATACATGTTTGCATCTTTTTCCAAAGTTTCATCAAAATTCATTCACGAATGAATGTTTTATGCTCCCAACAAACATAAAAACTTTGTGGAAAAAACCACCTGTTGTATGGTGGACCCCCCAACCCTTTATCCAATGTGCTCCAAAAGCTGATAAAATCTTTCTCATGTTATTTAAAAGCTTTTCGCAACGTTTCATGAAAATCGATTGGTAATTGTAGGCTACAGTAGGGATAAACACCTGAAAAAAAAACTTTTTAACCGGAAGTGACAAACCGGAAGTTGGTATGCAGAAATATTGGAAACAGTATTAAAACCTTATATACTAAGTTTCAATAAGATCATAGCTCGGGATCAGAAGTTATTCAAGATTTAAACTTAGAGGTGTTCGGGAGACCCCCCGCCATTTTGTCCAAATTTGAAATGAATCCAGATCTTCTATTTTCAAGTGAACCTGTATCATTTGCCAAAGTTTCATCAAGATCCTATGCAGAAAACTCACCCACCCACCCACCCACCCACCCACACACAGACGTACACCAAAATTTTTATTGGCTATTTGGATAGAGGATGGTCCAAAACAAAAGAAAAAACAAAATTTGGGGTATGTAAGATTTTTTTTTTTCACGATAGATTGCATTACTTCACACAATTTAAAATTGTGGTGAAGTAAAAAAAAATATTGATAATATTTAACGAGATGTAACATTTTGTGTATTATTTCGATAAATTGTCCATCGATATTGCTATTGACTTTTACGAGTAAAATTTGTATGTGTGCCAATATGGTCTGGCAAATGGCAATATAAAAACTCCATGCAACACAACTTTATGTAAATTTCACGAAACCCTGCGTTCACAGAACTCTCGGCGAGCGAATTTTATTCGCACTAGACCAACTTTTTTTATTTTTTTTCCTCTATCATATCGTAAAATATTGGCCTATATGTCATTTTTTACATGTGATAGGCTTTATTGTTTAGTCATTCCATCTTTTAAAAAAAAATAAAAAAACATCATCTTAGAACGCATGTTGTTGTGGACCTTGTTCTTAAATGGTGTTTATATGCTGTTGTGCTTGTGATATATACTGTACTGCCTACTACACAAGTACACAACACATTTTATTACAAAAAAATTACAAAAATTGTGCGTTACTTATACTAGTTTCTCACGGTGCACCATTTAAGAGAATCAGAATGGATGTGGTGGAATCATTTTCGACAACTGCTAGCCAGTATAAATATGTGGTAGTGATTGCAGAATATTTCAATAAATTACCGAAAATGTGCACAACACTAAACAAGAAAACAAACACTAGCGCAAAAAGTAATAATAAATTGGATTAGTCAACAAGGAACCACACAAATTAGCAATGGGACGTTAAATTAAGAATCAATTATTGATAGAATTTCTTTTTTTTCCTGCTTTCTACATCACTTAAGCCTGTAAACTTTACCGGGTTAGCGCTGGCGTGAAGGTATACTTTTGACATTTCTCTACCGGAAAGAGAGAGGTCCAATAGTAAATTTGTATCTTTAGTGCTTTTAAAGAAATATACGTTACGTATATAGAATAACACCAACTAACTGTAAAATATTTTCAATTTCCACCATCGTTATTCATTTGATAAATTAATTTTCTTAGTATGAAGTTAAGATAAACTTAATTAAAAGTGTTTTGTTTTTCTTTCAGCAAAGACATTATTAATTTTAATGTGAAAATCTCAGGTTTCATATGAATGATTTTCTTTTCATAATTATATAAGATTTTTGATTAAGTGTAATATAGATTCCATTATGTTTATTCATAGGAATTGTTTTGTTGTTTTAGCATATGTTTGACGTTACAAGTAACGCATAATCAGTTGTGACGTAATCCGGAAATATTCACAGTTTCAATGATATGCTGGCTTTTGTTTTTATATCAGTGTTTATTCCTGTAAACGACTTATTTCAGTGGTACGGTGTAGTGGTAAGCGGGATAATTTCATAGTTAATTCATTTTATATTATATGTTAATGCCAGACAAAATTTCATCACAACATCTTGTATACGTGCACTCACAAGAGAAGTAGTACCAAATTCTCTTCGAGAAGAATGACCACTATAGTATAGAGAGTGACTATCCAAACCTTGTTTTCTTAGACTCGTAGGAGCATCAGGGGCGCTCAGTCAGTCGTTTGACGTCCCGATTGATCTGGATTGGCCTGGTCCTTTTTAACGTTTCACGTTTCAGGTAGAATTTTGATTTTGGTTCCAGATATTGGTATTTGGTATTTATTTTTGGTTCCTGTTTTCAACGAAGTTTTTTTGCCGGGGTAAGGGTGTTAACCTCAGGCCCAAGTGAGCCAACGTGAATGGGTCTCTAACTAACATTCTTACTTCTTTTAAAACACTTAAAAATCTCATCGAAACTAGTTTCTCCACCTTCATAGTTTCTTTGAAGATTCCAAATTGTTTCGATAAAAACCATTTGGAGAGCTCTCCCGCCTTTCACGAAGCTATGATATGTATAAAACTTCGAAAATAACTTTGGTATGGTCTTTCGTAAGCGGTTATGCAAGCTGAATAGAATTTCTGGTTTTCACAAGTTACAGCTTCAGTAAAGTGATTCTAATAGATCGTTGTTAAGCAATCTTTAGAAGTCTTATCAAAGCTATTAAAAAATGTGACAAAAATATTACAATATTTTTTGTCATGATGGTTAGTATTAGTGTTATCAACATTGTTACGGTATTATATATTATATTCATATATGTATATGTTTTAATTCAAGTTTTTGTTTACGGTCGCATCAGGATTTGAACTCGGGTTCTTCAATTGTTTGAATTGCACGCTATCCAATTGGTTTATTTGAATATTTAGATGAAAATAATATGCTATATAAGTTATAACAATAATGGCTTTTATAAGTCTTCTATAAGGCTTCCAAAACCTTTAGTATTTTAATTTAGATGTAGAAAAAATTTAAAATATACAGTACAGTTCGGGAGGTTACTTTTTATATAAAAAAGGTATGTGGCATGTAACTTCAATATGTTTTTAAAAAAATCATATTCTGTGATTTACTTTTTTAAAAGATTTTGTATATTTTTATAGAAGTTGACGTGAAGTTAAGAAAGTGAAGTTTTATAGATATATTGTCAAATTTTTTTTGGCTATTTGTTTTATTAATTCAAAAGTTTTAGAAATAGCAACATCTAAGGGTTACACTTTTTTATTATTATCTTTTAGCCGTACTTACAGCTTTGTTTGAACAATACATTTTTTTTAAATAACAAGTGTTGTGTTATAGGAATTCTATTAGTGGTCACAACAAAATGCGTACTAAGGTAATGAGTTATTATAAATTCAACTGTAATGATTTGTATTTCGGACAATTCAAATTATTATTCCTTCTTACACTTAGTATAACCAACAAATTAATATATTCATTATCACACCATGCATTTGCTTTACATTATATTAATAGAGCGACTAAACTGTGGAGCTGTGTATCCCTCTCAGTTTTGCCCAAAAATTGGAAAAATGGAAAGAAAATTCGTATATCATTATTTATAAAACATAGCCAAATTATCTTTAAATATTCTGCATTCCACTCACTGCTTCTTATTCTAGTTAACTTGCTTTTCGACTATTTTAAGGTTCTAAATAAAGAATAATTTATATTGTGCAAAATATGTCTAAATAATTTATTAAAAAACAAAAACCACCAGGCCGAATCTATAGTTGAAATAATAGAAGCATTAGTGTCCGTCAGTTTAGCATATTTCATTTTCGCCTAACAGTTCCGGTAAAACTTCTAAGGTTGATATTGAAGCTATTTTTAAACTATGACAGATGTGCTCCTATAAAAACTTTGAACAATTAGAACTGAAACTACTTCAATCCTAATAACAGCGCTATAGCTTCTATAGCTATAGCTTCTATTCCTTTTTTAGGAATCTTTATCGTGAGTTGTTTATATAAGTTTCGGTAAAGCTTCTAATATTAAATATAAAAGTATTTTTGAAGCTTTCACTCAAGTGGTTGGTAAGCTTCCCTGTGGAATTTCTATCGGAACTCTTTAGAAGTAAAATTTAACTAGCTTCCATTTAGAAGGTTTATTGAAGCTTAAGCTGGTATAACTAAAAATTAAGAAGCAACTTTGCTAGTTGGGTCCGTTCTGATCCTAAGGCTTTCAGAAAAACCTTGTAACATGTTTATATACCGAGCCGCTTGATCTAACACAGACGCCCACTCCAAGTTGCCCCTAACATGCAGAACAGACGCTTGAGTTTCAGAAGCGTCAATGACTAGCCTTACTGTAGCATCATTGCACAAGCAGTGTTCACTCCAGGTAGAACGGTGTATACGTCGAATTTCGGATTTCGCTACCCTTTCGTTAGGCTTCTTGAAATAGCGCCGATTTTAATAGCACCGATGACATAGCTCCGAGAAAATTCTCGGCCCTAGTTCAGTTTTTTTTAATTAGAGCAAACTTTTCCATAGGACATAGGACCGAGATTTAATGGCCGAAATTTAATTTTCGAAAGTACAGTTTTCGACTTATTTTCAAAACTGTGAAAATTTTTTCCTTTATTGCGAACATTACAAAAGAAAAAAATTGAAAAAATTCGCGGTTGTATAGGAAATGTTGTAAAGATTGAATGAAAACTATAGCGATCGGCTCATCATTTGAAATGATATTTGGAGGGGTTGGGAGTAGAAATTTTGAAACAAAGTTATTTTCTACCTTGGGTGTCTTATAAAAGGTGAATTTTTTTTATTCCAAAATAATTTTTTTTGTAATTAGACAACGTATTTGATTCATTTCCAAAAATGTTTTTTCGATAAGAACTATTCTCGTAGAATATTATATACACGGAACCCTCGGCGAGCTAGTTATATTCGCACTTGTCCGACTTTTTTATTAATGTTTTCACCACGTTTTCGTCATACAATGCTTTCTGTTCATGTTTATGACTATGTAAAATTTTCACAAAACACTTCTAAATCTTGAAATTCAGAAACACACGCGGCCAAACGATGCGATACGTCAACGATACTAATATCCATTATCCCTATATTTGGTACTTTCGAAACAATTGATTATCGGTTGAGCTGAACAGCAACTTTGAAGCGGAACGTAAACCACTAATTATTTTAAATGGTATTTCGTCATTTTGCGTTAATTCGTCTTCCGTTAATTGGAGGCATTCTGATTCAACTGAAGAGATTTTGAATTAAAATATATAACGCAAACCATAATCAATTACTATTTGATTCGCATGCAAAAACTAAGCTGGAAATGATTTGAATTATTGATGAGCGTTGTCGTTTGCAAAGAAATAATAGGTATTTATTGTACAAGACGATAAAATTGCACTTTATCTTCGAGAGCGATTTTAGATGCTAATAAGCATCGAGAAGATAAAGAAATTTTATCGTCGTGTGGAATACAACATTTTTTTCTATAGCATTTGTTAAAGAAGACCAAAAAATGAAGAAAAATCAATGATAAATGTAATTTAAAAGTGTCAGGAAAAAACTGTTTCACGAAAAAATGAGTATAGGTGGCTTTAATAAATTTTTGAATTTTATAAATAAACAGACAAATCAATTTTTTTGTTCAGCAAAATACTTATATCAAAATACTTTATCTACCCTTGCTGTTAAAGTACTACTTTATCTACCCTTGATGGTAAAGTGCAACTTTTCCCTCTAATTTTAGTTGATAAAAGCACGTTTTAACAGTTGCTATATAGAAAAAAAATAATGTTTGATAGTCAAAATTATTTTATATTTTGGTTCTGTTTCGTTACATTAAAAACTATACTATTTATCTTTATCTATCTTTATCCACGACTGCTATATATAGGGTGGGCCATTTAAAATTTAAAATTTGAATCGGCTATAAAAAAAACTACTTATAATTTTTTCAAATTTCTGGTTTAATTGGAAAGGTTGAACTTTGTCATTTAATAATGACAGTATTTTTCTCGGCGCTTTTATAGTCGGAAATTAGTCAGTACACCTTTTGCTAATATAAAGGATTTTTTCAAAAGGGTATTTTTTGCATAGATTTTTGGCCAAAAATTCAGTGATAGAAATTTTTTAAAAGATTGAATTAAAAATATAACGTAAAAAGTCGTTTTAAACAGGCTGTGAATGGGGCGGCGAGATCATGAAAAAAATTACACATTTTAGAAAATAAGTTGAAAATTGTTCGGTGAAAGTTACAATTGCTATGGAATAGAAAAAATTTAATTTTTATATGAAATCCATCGTCATGGTCAAAAATATTTTTTTTTGCAAAATTCCAATAAGCTCACCGCTATAGTTTTTGTTCAATCTTTACACTTTTATCAGTAAAAGAACATTGGATCTTCAAAGAAGTGTTAGTGAAATTATTTTAAGAACTAGAGTGTAAATATATAAAATTTTGCAGTGTTCGATGACAGTTTTGTTCGAAAGAAAAAAGAAACGGTTGTGGTTGCGGTTATGTCAAAAACGATAATTTTATTTATACATAGAAATTTTTTTTTTTAAATATTTCGTTTTCAGTATAGAACTGAACAAACATATTTTGTAATTGTGGCAAATTTAAAAATGATAAAACTTAAAGTTTATGAGAAAATCGATTATGTAGAATTTGATGAGACAGACATCGAAGTCTTCCGTTCCATTTTCGCCTTTTTAAAGCACAACATCCTAATAAATAGCTTCACCCGCAATCTAGACATCTAACTCCAGAGCTCCTCTAAATAAATTTAATTTAATTTTAATTTTTCAATTTAAACGCATAACAAATAAACAATCAACAACTCAAATTTTTGCATATCATTGAGAGCTCATCAGTGTTTAGGAATTCAATTTTTTTAATCACATACATAAAACGAATTTATACCACAATCATGTTTTTACCAAGGTCAGAGGTTCACAGCATCAACATCACTGAAAATATGCCATCATGTTTAGCTACAAATATAAAGTTTTCTTTATTGTTTTTAAATATTTTTTAAATTTCGCTTCAACTAAAATTTTAATCGGTTCAACCTAGCTTGAATAAGTTGAAGTTCGACTCAACTTCTTTTCAAGTCGTTTGAGTTTTTACTATTAACGTACTATTCTTTTGTGTAGTCGCTATTTATGAATGAAAACAACTTCTTTAAATATATGTTGTGAATGTGATCTGTCATTCTTCAGTAGTCACTGTCAGGTCAGTACCAGTGTGAGTGTTGAGTGTAACAGTTTAATAGTGAGTAACTAGATGAGAAATTATCTTATTATTTATGTTTCTATGAAAAGTTATATTTTTTATAATTTTATTTTATGCATGAAAATTTGTTTATCTATGAATATTATACATCATTTATTTATCATAAATTCCATTAGTATAAAACCATGGTTATGTAAAATAAAATTTATCGTGGATGTTTTTATTTTTTGACTTCAACAGAATACTGCTTGTCACGGATAATAATTTTGTCAAAATAAAAATAAAACAGAATGGATGAATTTTGTGGATCCAAGTTTTGGGTTAGTTACGTTTACGTTCACAATTTAGGCTTTCATTAATTTTTACTCGTTTTCATTTTAATTTAATTATAGGACACAAATAAAACATGGTATTCTGATGACCCGGATATAACGACGTGCTTCCAACAAACCATATTAGTATGGGTACCGTGTTTGTTTTTGTGGCTTTTTGCTTTGCTTGAACTTTATTATATTAAAAATAGTACATCTAAATATGTGCCATGGAATAAGACAACAATTCTGAAGTTAGGATTGACCGTCGGTTTAATTGTATTAACTGCTATTGATTTAGGAATGGCACTTACTATAGAAACTGATGAAATATATCCAGTTCATTTATATACTCCAGTGATAAAAATAGCAACATTTGTAAGTTAAATATTTTTATTTCATACTGAATCTAAAACGACATTTTTCGGATTATTTATGGTACAAAAAGTTGAACTTTAACGTCCTAGGACTTTATAAAATTTTATAAAGTCCTAGGACGTTAAAGTTCAACTTTTTGTATCATCAACGTTGAACTTTAACCTCCTAGGACTTTATAAAATTTTATAAAGTCCTAGGACGTTAAAGTTCAACTTTTTGAGCAAAATTTAAATAGTTATTTATTATACAAGGGAAAAAAGTAGTAGATTTTAGCTCGAGGTTGTGTCGAGGAGACAAAAAACCGAGAGCTAAAATCTACAATTTTTCCCGTGTATAATACACTATTTTTTTCTGTGACTGGATAAATATTAATATAATTATTGAAAAAATAATATTAAACAAATATTACAATATGTATATTCACCACACCATACGAATTTTTCTTGAATAAAAACTTAAAATTAAGTTTCATTTTATTTGTCAAAACCAGTTATTAACATCAAGAAGAAAACGGTATAACTTTTCATTAACATTAAAATAGTCATAAATGTTCATAAATATTCATAATATTCATCATTTATGTGTATATATGTATTTATATATATATTTTTATCTATCCGGGAAAAAAGTACATACTTTTTTCCCGGGGAAAAAAGTATTTTATGAAAAGTAGCATTTTTGCACCTGTCAGCAGAAGTAAAATGTTAAACTTTTTTCCCGTCACAGAAAAAACTCATTTCTTTTTATTTTAATAAGTTTTCAGTATGAAATAAAATTTTGTATTTACCTCAAACGAAAAGTGTTTTTAAAGGTACTCACTAGTAACTTCGGCCTCGGCTTGACGCCTCGGCCCTAAAAAACTAGCTCGTACTTTAAAGTTTCACTTTTCGTTCTAGATAAATAAATAACTATTATTATATTAAATATTTTAATTATTGCCGGGTAAATTTGTTTTGTTTATAATGTTGACGTTAAATACTAAAATATAGCACACTGAGTGATACAGGCGAAGGTTTGGAATTTAATTTTTTTATAATTTTATGTCAAATGTAAAAAATGGTTTCATTGCTGATGAATACATTATTAAATTTTGGAAATTACATGTTAGTCACCGTTCATCAGATAAAACCGGACTCTTTATGGAAAGGTTCATCACTTTTCAGACGGTATTTCACTCATTTCGTCACGAATGTTTTGCTTAAAGAGCCGAACTCTTCTCTATATATATGCCCGTAACAAGAAAAGTACGAGTCTGTTAATGGATGCAAAAGTAACGGATTTTCTATTGACCAGAATCAAATATTTGATTTTGAACCCGTTTACTGAATAAGTGAACAGGTCTACTGAATACTACTTTTCCGACCAGTAGACCATTTTGGGGATTAGATCCCATACGCTGTAAAATCTTTACATTTATAAAATAAAACCATGCCTTATGTAAAATGTTAGGCTCTTTATAGTTTTTTAGTTTTCGTCGTTTACGGAATCAAGGATTATAATCGAGGATTATAAAATGCCTTCTTGTTATTACCTCTCAACTTAATTAAGAAGTGAATCGAAGATTGATTTGTCAAAACTATATATCTAACCTATTCTTGTAAGAAACCATTTATGACAAGATACAGTTTCTAAATTTTTTCGCTTGGTAAGTGTGTTGCCTGCAAACATCTTAAATACTGACATTCGACAAAAATGCAGATACTAGTTTTCTCCTTGGGACAGACGAAGTAAAGCACCTATCTGAAGCTCGAGAGGCGCTGCTTGCAAAACCCATTTACTCCCGATTACCAACTAATCCACTAGTGACTAGACATAACTTTTTGTTGGTTCTTTATTTACTTTGCCCTTTAAAGTTTTAAAAATAACTTAAATTAACCATTTTGTATCTATGTTCCTAGGTATTAGCAGCCACTCTTCTATATTTTAATGTATTACATGGTATCAGAACTTCTGGAATATTATTTCTATTTTGGTTTTTACTATTAATATTTAGTATACCTCGTCTGCGATCAGAAATCATCAAAAACCGAGAGAGAAGTATCAACAATAAAGAAAGTTCATGGGAAGAGTATCAATTCATTAGTTTTACTATGTTTTTCGCCTGCACTGGTATCATTTGGATTATAAATTGTTTTAGTGATGGGAAACCAAAACAAGCAGTTTATACGAAATCAAAGGTATTTTATTCTTTACATTACAAAGCTGTTTAATTTGATAAGTTTATAATATTTTAGAATCCATGTCCAGAACTAAGTGCCAGCTTTGTTTCACGATTGTTTTTTCAGTGGTTTGATGCGTTAGCATGGAAAGGATACAAGACACCACTTAAACATACTGATCTATGGGACATTAAGCCATCAGATGCTTCGGAAAATGTCTATCCTTCATTTCATAAACATTGGACGACTTCTGTAGCAAAAAGCAAAAATATAATTCAAAACTCAGCTGGAAAAGCTACTTTTTCAAAGGATGGCACAAACGTTGAATTTAGTCAACCAAAGTCCCAAACAAATGCTTCTATTATGCCGGCAATATTTAAAGCTTTTGGGCCTACATTTCTCTTCGGAGCATTATTAAAATTGATTCAAGATATATTAACATTTGTTGCACCTCAGATTTTACGTTTATTGATCAACTTTACTGATAGTGACGATCCCCAATGGAAGGGTATACTTTACGCTATTACATTATTCATAGTTGCAGGAGTTCAAACACTATTTTTGGCGCAATATTTCAATCGAATGTTTTTTGTTGGTTTAAGAATAAGAACTGCATTAATCAGTGCTATTTATCGTAAAGCTCTGGTTATGTCCAACGCTTCCAGAAAAGAGTCTACTACTGGTGAAATTGTGAATTTAATGTCTGTAGATGCTCAACGTTTTATGGATTTAACAGCTTATATAAATATGTTATGGTCTGCCCCTCTTCAGATTGCCTTAGCTTTATACTTTCTTTGGGATATATTAGGACCATCAGTTTTGGCTGGATTAGCTATTATGATAATTTTAATTCCAATTAATGGTTTCATTGCTAATAAAGTTAAAACTCTTCAAATAAAACAAATGAAAAATAAAGACGATCGTGTGAAGTTAATGAATGAAATTTTAAATGGTATTAAAGTTTTGAAGTTATACGCATGGGAACCTAGTTTCGAAGATCAAGTACACACGATTCGGGAAAAAGAAATTAAAGTTTTAAGACAAGCAGCGTATGTTAATGCTGGAACATCTTTTATCTGGTCGTGTGCACCATTTTTGGTAAGTGAAAGAATTGAATTACCTATTTTTTAATAATTTTTAAGTATTTTTAGCGTTAAAACAGACAAGTTATATTCAAATTTAATATATTATTGTGGTTGTAGCTGAAAACCACATCATTATTTACATGTAATTTTTTTCCACATATTTTTTTTATAAAATTTAGGTTTCAATTATAACGTTTACGACATACGTTTTAAGTAGTGATGATAACGTTTTGACCGCAGAAAAAGCTTTTGTTTGCTTAACTCTGTTTGAAATAATTAAAATGCCATTGGCACTACTACCATTAGTGCTTGTTTATATTGTTGAGGTAAAATTCAAATAAATTTAAATAATGAGTATATACTAACTACTATGTGGGATAGATTAATTTAGTAATTAGATTAATTTGGGTGTCTTCTTTATAGTTGAAAGTATATTTTCTTTATTCTTTTTATTTTGAGACTATTTCTAAATAAAATGGTGTTGGTAACAAACTCATTTCTCATTAACTATTGAATTACAGTAAAATTCTATCGATACTCGAACATTATTGAAATTTGTAGAAAATTGTTTTCATGTAAAAACCGCAACAACAAATCCGACTGTTGTAACACATTTAACCGATTTTATCAAATTCTACTTAAGCTCAGACGGTTCCCCGGGATCATTATAATAAAACCCCAAAAAAGAATACAGGTCAACTTCACAAAGTTCAGGTCAATTCGACAAATAGTGATAAATTTTGCATTGGTTTAGACGGTTCTGGTTTAACGAGATTTTTTTTTGTTTTTGTGGTTTCAACTCTAAATGGTTTTGACCCATAAGAAAGAGACTTGATTTTTGGTAGCGAAATCGCCAAAAGAAAATAAATCTAACAATTCCTTCTCACAAAGCTCCAGCTAAATCGACTCGTTTTCATATCCAACGAATTGTGTCAAATCCTACAAATATCTAGGTAATTTCAGCTTTTAAACGGAGAAAATGTTCAAATAAAGAATTGCATCATGCTCTACCCGAAAAGCTTAGCGAAAAATTTAACAAACTTCATCGATTTCCGCTTCCCCTTTTTTCAGGTTTATATTAATTAAACAAATTCGGCCGTATTTACAATCAAAAATGTTTTTTAGAAAACTACAAAGTTTTGTACCCCAATTCACTGTATAATTATAATCATGAGTGGTTGGATAAATGGAAAGACTAAAACTGTGTACATACTACACAGGCATAAAAAAATACCGAATTATGCTGGTATCGATTATTCGGTACCGGTTTTGTAAAACACCACCCTACAAAGGGATTTTAGTATTCGGTATACTACCCTTGAATACCCTAATTGCTAAGTCCTGTTGATGATATCACATGTTTTATGTCCACCTACAGGTGTGATGGTCTTTTTGCATAATGAGGTGATAGCCAAGTGCAGTCCAGCATGTTGTTTGTAGTTTGCCTTATGTTTCACTCAGTAGTCGAACTGGTGTCGCATATATGATAATGGGTAGCTGCCAATCAATAACTTTGTATGCATTTGTGATGATCTCCCTATATTTACCCCAACCTAGTACCAGCAACGGATATCGTGTTTGTTAGCTCATTGGATATATTTTTTGTGTGGGTTATGGGTTCAAAACCCTTTATATGCTAAGCCTGATTATTTAACGCCATATGCAAAAAATAATTAGCCTTGTCATTTGCAAAAATCAGGAATAGTGTTTTGTTTTGAATAAATTTTTTTATATGGAGTTTTATATTTCATGATAGCGCTATAGTTTCACGATTTTTCTGGGCTTAAAAAACAATAAGGCTTTGAATATCAAGGGTTTTGGTTAATAAACGACACCCAAAATCCTTGGAGTGGTTTTAAGTGGACCATATATTTCACGATACAAAGTCTTGAACAGAATGATCGTTCATTTATCAGTTGACAGTTCGTTTTTTTAATGAGTCAATTGTTTAACCTTTGCAGATACCTATATATGTAGTCACATATCTCTTGAACGTTAGTGTAGGATGATGACAATATAATCGGACATGTCTTTTTTATTTATCGCGTACGTACTTGTTGACAATTTTTTATTTTAGTCGATAGTTCTTGAATTACTTGGTTGGCGTGCTGCATCGATTGAAAAATTAGGACTTATTTCCGAGATGCGAAACACTCAATACGTTGCGAACCACTCGTCATTGAAATTGGTGGTATGGTTATTATTGCCAGTTTACTTCACCCTTTAAGCGAAAGGCATCTAATTTCGCCTTTGATAACTTAGTGAACATGCTACGATCTGACTTGTACTTTATTATTGATCTATCAGTTATCATTATTGCAACATGTGGTGCTGTTTTGGTTTCCCACATCAAGCGTGTTAGTAGTGATGTACTGGCAATTATCAACTTGGGGAAGATGTTCAATAGATATCGAAATTTTGCCTTATTATTTTCTTCTTCTTTGTCCGTTATATTTTCAACGAACCAGGAAGAAATTAAATGACTCATTAATATCTGCGCTATTGTTAATTGTATGTAAGTCAATTTTAATAAGAATCATGCAAATTTGTTCAAAAAAAATGTATTCATTAAATTGAGATTAATAACACACTAATTTAAAATAATAAGAAGAATAATAAAACTACGTGACCTTATTTTAATTTAAAGAGTCAAATGTATGAATAAATGTTTTATGTTTTAGAGTAAAATGTACGAACGAATAAATCCCACCAGAGGAAATGCTGTCGTAACTGTGAATGAAGATCTAAAAAATGCATTAAGTTGGATGGCCAAAATTCGATCAAACCACGACAACCTCTTATTATTACAAATTTCAATTCTGTGATGATTATTCCTGTGTTCGAAGTTGGCGACTCTACAGTTGTTTGTCAATTGTAAGAATATCTCGGTTTCGTTTCTGTATCAGAATAAAAGCATTACTCTAACCACATCCAGTTCTGTCAATTATTTTAGGCTCACCCCTTTATAGCACAGTCACTAGCTAAAAGGCGGAAAATCGCCGCCTTGTGATATTTACCAATTAAAACATTATTCGATCAATAAATGTTTTAATATTGTTAAATTTGTTATTTGACAACATCGGAATCATTTAATATATTTTTCATCTTCTTATTATAATCAGGTAGCATTGGCTTCTTTCACAACATATGTTTTAATTGATGAAAACAACATTTTAGATGCCACTACAGCTTTTGTCTCTCTTTCTCTTTTCAACATTTTACGTTTTCCTTTAGCTACGCTACCAATGCTGATTTCTAATATGGTTCAAGTAAGTTAGAATATTAATAATATACATTTTTCTTACTCTTTAACACATACTTTTATTAGGTACTTCGCACAACTAAAATTCTTAATTTTTCATTTAACTATTTAAAAATTATATTATAGGCATCATTTATATTTTAGACAAGCGTTTCTGTTAAAAGAATTAATAAGTTTATGAACTGTGAGGAATTAGATCCCAACAATGTACAACACGATAAATCTGAAGGTAGGTCTGAAGGTATCTGTTTCTACACAACTGAATGTAGAAAACGGCCTAACAATAATATTGCTTGTGTGAATATCTTTTAAATCAAAGTAGCTAGCAACTTGCTTGAAACAAAACCAAATTCATGGTCACTAGCTAGAAGCTTGTATTTAAATTTTACTATGTGTTTAAGTTTACTATAGGCGCGTTCCATTGAAAATCAAACTTACTCAAATTTGCTTTGATCTACTCTACCTCGAACAAGTTGTGTAGTTGAAAAGCAGTTTATTTTTCGATTTTATTTAGATCGTTTTTAAACTTGTTTTGGTATTTTTAACAATAAAATGGACCAGTCAGACCTAAACATCAGTCCAAAATAAAAATTTTTGAGAATAATAAAATTGTTGGCTATATTTGAAAATTTTTCCAATTTTCGGCGTTTCATTGGTGATCCACTCAAAAGCTGCTTTGAGCAGCTATTTCGTTCCAAAGGAACGCATGTTATGTGTGTTTCTATGATGTCAGAAGGCAGAAGCAAAAGTTACAGGGTTGTTGGGCTACCAATTTTTCAGGCGATAAAACTGAACTATACCTGATTAAAGCTAATTCGTATTCGCCGACGAATCGTATGGTGATGATCAGCAGGGAAGCGTTACGACCATGCAAATACAGCGAACGTGCGAGAATTTATAACCGAAATGTTAAAAGAAAATATTTTTCTCTTCGCACCATTTATAGACGATAATTACAGGTTGCCAGTGTCGTAAACGAATAATTATTTGACTCCTATAGAACATGTTTAGAAAATTATTGGAAGAAGAATCCGTGAAAAGAAAAGAGAAAATTCCAAAGCGTGATTATTAAACAAAAACAGTCATATGATTGCAACACAGTGGTCAGTGGCTATCAATTATCAAGCTGTTAGCAACTACAGTTCAAAAGATATTTTTATCGATTTTTTTTTAGAGTGGTCCGTTTTCGATTGGTTGGGTGCGGTATAGTTTTAAAATTGGGTGCGATATAGTTTTAAAATTTTAATTTATTTTTTGTGTATATAGATTACGCTCTCACTATAGAGAATGGATCATTTGCATGGGATGCACAGGATTTAATATTAAAGAATATTAACATGAAAATTGAAAGAGCATCTTTAGTAGCAGTTGTTGGAACCGTCGGTGCGGGAAAAAGTTCTTTGATTTCAGCATTGTTAGGAGAGATGGAAAAAATGTCTGGTAAAGTAAATACAGCAGGCTCAATAGCTTATGTATCACAACAAGCATGGATACAAAACGCGACACTTCAAAATAACATAACGTTTGGTAAACCTTTAAATATTCAACGTTATAATCGTGTGGTTGAGGCTTGTGCATTACGCCCTGATATTGATATGCTACCAGGGGGAGATCAAACAGAAATAGGAGAAAAAGGAATAAATTTATCAGGTGGACAGAAACAAAGAGTTTCTCTCGCACGAGCGGTTTATAACGATGCAGATATATACTTCCTCGACGATCCGTTAAGTGCGGTAGATTCTCATGTTGGCAAGCATATATTTGAAAATGTGATTGGACCGAGCGGTGTCCTCTCTAATAAAACAAGAGTTATGGTTACACATGGAATTACTTATCTAAAAAATGTTAATCATATATATGTGTTAAAAGATGGACAAATTTCAGAATCAGGACATTATCAAGATTTGTTGGACAGAAAGGGGGCGTTTGCTGATTTTTTGATTCAACATCTGCAAGAAAAATATGAAGATGAACCAGGTTATTAATTGTTACATTATTCTTATATTTAATTTTATCGTATTCTTATATATATTCTTTAGATTTGAATGAATTGAAACAACATTTAGAATCAAACGCCACCGCAGAGTTGAAAAGCAGACTAGAACGTGCAATCAGTAGAACAAGAACGAATAGTCAGTCTGATAACGGTTCTATGACAAATCAAAAAGTTTCACGACAGCATTCTACTGATAGTGGGGAAGAAACAAATTCATTGCGCCGCCGTGTAAGTGCGAAGTCGGACAGCAAAGAACCCAAAGAAGAAAATAAACTAATTGAACAAGAGAAATCCGAAACAGGAAGCGTTAAATGGGATGTTTATAAACATTATCTGAAAAGTATTGGATTTCATATATCTATCATAACCATTTGTTTGAATATACTTTATCAAGTATTCTCGATTGGTTCAAATATTTGGCTATCAAAGTGGTCGAGTGATGCTAAATCAGGAAGTGATCCATCCACACGAGACATGTATCTCGGAGTTTATGGAGCATTTGGTGTCGGACAAGGTACAATACAAATTTTTTATTCTTTAAAAAACTATCAACCGGTATTATTATTCAATTGATGAAATGGTTCATGCATTTTAAATTTATACAAACAAAAGTTATTTTATTTTTATCTATTTTATTTGCTTCTAATTTTATCTTAATTATTTTTGTAATAAGTAAATTTGGTATTGGGAACAGAATTTAAACAATAATAACCAAAAACTTATTCGTGACTGTTATCTTAGGTTTTGAAAATTGTAATTTGTGTATCTAAACCGAAATCGTTTTTCAGAGACAAACAAAAACACACAAGTTTTAATTTGAACAAAAAACACAAACGCTTGTCCTCGCAATACCTATGAAAAATCGATGGATTTAAACCGCAAATACTCAGTAAATCTTGCTTGTTTTATCAAACGTTTATCTCTTCAAAAAATAAATAGCTAACGGTTTCAACATTTATTTTTCCACACAAGAAAATATCGGATTTCAGAAAACCGAATTACACATTTATACATAAAAACTTGATAATTGATACGAAAAATGATAAAAGCAAAAAACTAATAGTTATTTTTAGGTAATTTGTAAAAGCGAAGCGTGGGAAATTTTAATAATAGAGATAATTTTATAAGACATCAGAGTTAAGAACCGTAAGCAAACCGCAAACAAAACAAAACTCTGGTCCAAAAATTTTGGGTTCCGAAATTTCCGTTGTTACAAATCGTGGGGACGTCCCACACCTTGACGATGCCTTTAGCCGGGCTAATTACTAAGACTATTAGTAGATCTGACAACTAGGCTGCATTTATGGCAATTGAGAACACGTATACTGGATACGGTAATATAACCTACGAAAAGAAAAAGAGTGCGAATCCTACGCACGGATATTCACATTCACGTGATAGATACAAACGTTTCCCTTCCATGACCTACACTTTCAAGCATGCAACCGTCCCTTTTTATTGCAATAGACTGACGACGATTATTCCTTTTGGCGACGCGTTGCACTAAAACACAGACGTAAACGGCTTTTGACAAAAAAAAAGTTGCATGCAAAATTGTGTTGGATATTGCGAATTATTTGAAATTCGAGCCATGATTGGCTAGATGTTGTTCAAAGGCGACGAAGTTAGTTTGGAGTTAATCCGTAGACTAATGAAAGACATCTCGGACAGCATTTGATAGAATATCACTTGCCAACTTGATCAACAAGCTCGTTGATTTCGTACATTTTTACACATTGATTTGTCCATTATTTTAGTCAATGAGATGAGCTGAAAGAAAATGTTCTAAGCGTTATAAATGAGAGAGGACTAAAACTTCATGAGCTTGCCATGAGTTTTGATTATGACCCGCGTTGAGTTTTAAATGCTGGTAAAATATCACACCAGAATAATTAGCAGAACGTGTAAACAGCAAAGCGTAAATACTTAATATCCACCTAGTTATTGTCAACAAACTTTACTTTCAGTACAATTTATTTTCAATATATACTGATATGATCTCTTGATTGTCCCTTCCGGTCATAATTTGGACCTGTGCCAGAAAATCACAAAGTGTTGGGGGAAGAGCATACTGAACTACTTTTTGTTTTCAATTTCATTCACTTTAAATACCTTGAAATATAAACATTTCTTCTATGTATAATCAATCATTGGTCATTTTCGGTAAAATTATATTTGTTTTACATTTATAATTTTGTCTTATAACTTAAGTTCTAAGGAAGAACTATAGGTGAACAGTCAGCCATGAATTTTTATATTCAGAAGTAATGGTGAAATCAGCGTTGCCAATATTTTTTATTTATATTATTAAAATTTATTTATCAATGTATTTATAACAATGGTTCAAATTTATAGAAATTTGATGTAGTAATAACATTTTGCTTGAACTTACAATAAAACTAACCTGTTAACTAACACTATTTACATTTATAATTTAACTATTCTATATAGCTATATCAAACTTTGGTACTTCTTTAATTATGGCACTTGGTTGCTTACATGCCGCGAATGAAATGCATTCTTTACTGCTTACCAACGTTCTCCGTTGGTCAATGAATTTATTTGATACAACTCCGCTTGGAAGAATATTAAACCGTTTCTCAAAAGATATTGATGTCGTCGATAATGTTCTACCTCATATATTAAGATCATGGCTAAATATGGGTTTCTCGGTAATTACAAATTATTATTACAGATTTAGTTTGGATTTAGATTTTGTTTGTTTTATTTTTCTCCCTATTTTCTTAATAACAAATTTAATGTAGATTATTTGATTTGCAATTGGTAGTTTGTTTCAAAATAGAAATTTGATCATGTTTCTCTCTAACATCTTCATAGTTTAATTTACTAAATGTTATGAGTTTTAAATTGTGTTTAACTTTAATTTTTTATTTTTGTATGTATTGCATAAAATTCACAGTATTCACTGTTTTCCTGTCAACTATATCACTTTATATTGGAGCATTGAGTGCTGCTCGGTATCTACATAACGAACTATTATCTAATGTTTTACGTTCACCAATGACTACGTTTTTTGATACAACACCAGTCGGACGTATTATAAATCGTTTTAGTAAAGATATTGATGTGGTAGATAATGATTTACCTGCAACGTTAAGGGCGTGGACTGCTTGTTTTTTTGGGGTACTTATGTTTTATTAATTATACTTTTAGTTCTACGTGTTATGGTGGTTATTGAAATTGTTATAGCAAATTGTTTTATGTGCATCATTGTTGACAGGGATTAAACTATAAACAGTGCTTATTGTTTTTCGTGTAACCGTTAATTTATTTAATTCATATTTAATTTTTTAGCTTACGCTAACATTCAATAAAGTATTTAATGTACAGGCTAAGTAAAAAACTTTTTGTTGGGCAAATAAAATTGAAGCATGTGACCAATTGACCAGAACAGCATATCTGAAAAAAATGGTGAACGTGAAGGTAAAGCATTTGATCGAATCTGGCGTGGCACTTGTCCAACAAGGTCGTTGCTTACGAATTTCTAAATTTTATCACTAAACGATACATTTTGGTATCTATACATGGAGTCTTAATTAATCAACGTGGTTGTTGCCCAAGATTCAGTTGTGCCACCTACTCTAGTTTCAATTTATACTAAAAAATTGCTGAAAGTCACCAGTAACCCAACAAATAGTTTTCCAGATGATCGTACATTGTACAAGCCATTCGTCTCCCTATTTTCAAAGCGTAAAATTACGATTGCCGAGACACGCTGCCAAGAACAAGCACTTTTATTTTAAATTAACAGTCTTCTTTCTTCCAAGATTTTGAAAAAAACTGAAAAGGTAAACAACCGAACATTTTTCGACAATACTAAATTTATCCAAAACTAACCAAATTGTGTTTAACATGGTGACTAAAAATGCTAGATCATAGGTGCGTTCGATTTGACTGAAACAACTGAAAAAACAACAACAATTGCATTCAATTTTTCAGTTGATTCAGTCAAATCGAACACGGCTCATATCAGCAAGCTAAACTGGAAACTATTTACCACCAAAACTAACTACTAAGTAAATCTGGTTTTTAACAAACGGTAAAACCAATTCGCACTGACAAGAAATTCCATATTTTATCGGTCATCAAAATTCTTTATACAACTATCACTCAATCAACGAATTTGACAATGAGAACTAGTAAGTCTGACTTTTCTTACTTTGAATGTTTCAAAGAGGAATGTAAACTGTCAATCAGTGTACCAGTATTAATTCTCAATTCACTCAATTTTATGGTCTAGTGTTCATTTGAAGATTTATTTGAATTTAATCGATTAGTTTTATCCAGGTCAACCCATTAAGTGTTTCCAATTTATCAGCAATATGCGATTATTTGGCAACCACGACCTAACAGCAGACATTTTTCAACTTCCAATTGCTAGTTAGTTTCACCATATGTTTCCTTCACTGATAATCTTTAAACAAACATTTCAAGATATCTACCAATTAGCCTTTCCGTGCATATCTGAGGCTTTGAGCATTCAATAGTTTGGTTTACCTGGTTTTAAGATCAACACAACCTCCTCATTTTGTCACGCCTTCAGTGCATCACCAAAATCTCTTGCTGGCAGATTCTTGAGTTACTAAATTTTATTCTGTATTCTCCTTGTGTCATAAAAGATTAAAATCTGTCAGAAGTCCTTTGAAAAACCAATTGATTTTACTAGACAGAACCCATCCCAATCGGTTACTTAACGAGTTTGCAAAGTTCTGTTCAAAAGATTATTGAACCTGTCCCTCAGGTTGTTATTTTTATTGCACCAGATCGTTTTATATGAACCAAGAGTTGGGGCACGAATTCCAAAAGCTCTGGATCAAAAAACAACAATATGCTTCACATGATCTTCATACGTCTTCTATTTACCTTCTAGCATGGACATATCTGACATTTTCAACAATGCTATTGTTACCACTTAATTCTTTATTCCATTGACACTATTTTTCACGCATGATATCTACATTATTTTACGCAAATTTATTTGCGCCAAATCATATATCAGTAAATAAAGGGTAATTCCGTTATTCATACAATACATAATATACATACAATACAGAACAGCATACTTGATAAAGGTGGTGAAACATACGTTATCGCCATAGACATCTCCAAGGCATTCGATCGAGTCTGCACCCAGAGAAATCAATTCATCTATTATTCCGTTAGCGTATAATTCATACAAATATTATGTGTGAAATTCAACCCTTCCTAGCATTGGAACAGTTTATACTTTTAATGCATGTTTTATTCCTATTTTGATAAACACTCATTATTCCGAATAAAGTATAAATGCTACAAAAAGTGAAAGATATAATATGCATAAGGTTGCATGATTTAAAACACAGTATGATTATTAGGAATAATAAATTTATGAACGAATGACATAAATCATTCCTTTTTAGTGAAGTTTTCATGAACTGAAATCATGATACTCATGAAAGATAGACCGCATATAATATCCCTTATTAAGCAGTTTTTGCTCTTTGAAATAGTGATTAGAGATTATATTATGCTAATGAAGCAAATAAATAAAAAACTGTTATAATTTCGCTGGTAACATAAATTTATTATCAAGTTATTTTTCATAATTTAAATGAATTTATGACAATTAATTTAAATATTGTTCAAAATATTAAATTAAAAGATTTAAGTTTAACATAAAGTTTGTAATATAAATAAAAAGTTAAAGAACCCTAGGTATAGACAAAATTGTTCTTAATTATAAAGCATATGCATTTCAAAAGGTTTTTTTTGAGTTTAAATCCTTAATATTTTTTAATGATGTTTCATTTTTGGGTTCGCTTGTTTTATAAATTTTTAAATGCGAACAAAATCAACAATAGCAATTTCGTTTAAAATTAAAAACAAAGAGAATTCATCATATAACATTTCAACAATTATAAATAATTCATTATCTTCATAAACGTAATAGTTTTTTTCCTTTATAAATCTCCTAAATCTCTTTATAAAGTTCCTTTATAAATCAAAACAGTAACGGAAACGATAGTAGTAATTTTAAGGCTTTGCTCCAATTCTCCAAGGCATTGTTGTGATCGTCCATTTTAATTCTAAAACTATGAATAACAACGATTAATTTAATATCGATTAAGTTTATAAACTTAATGTACATCCAATAGCACTTTTTCGATTCGTAAACTATCACATTTCTCAGAATTATATTTTTCTATAAATTAATTGTTCTAATTTAACAACACCAAAATCTTACCTCAATTTTCTCGTCCAAATAAGTTTTATTAAAAAAATCCTTAATTTATATATATGTGTATATATATAATGATCGTTCAATAAAATTTGTTTTAAAATTTAGTATATTTATTTTAATTTACTAATTAATCCACAAGACCACTTCACACAAATGTTTTACGGAGATTAAATATTCTATGTAGAAAATTTCTATTGGTTTTTTTAAATCACAAGTCAAAACATGTTTGTCATCATAACAGTACAATCAGGTAATATTAGGGATAAATTATGTATATTAAGAACAATTTAATCTTTGTTTGCGAATTAACGTTATATTTTTATTTCAATTGTCTTTATTTTCTGAATAGTATGTTATTAATGAAAATCATGATTTATGTATTATAAAGAATTTTTCCTTACGCATGTAACAACCAGTGTAATGTAAGTTAAATACAATAGTAGGAATAAAATGATCATTTCTGTCATATAAAATGATTATGAGGAATAATTGAATTTATTATTAATTTTATGTTATTCCTATACAAGTATTCCTATGATATGTATAATAAGTGATTATGCTTTTCTCTGGGTGTGGCATACCAACTTAATCAACAAGTTCGTTGCGTATGGTTTTCATCCCAATGTTGTGAAGCTGATTCAAAATTTTCTATCCAACCGATACATTTCGGTCTCTTTAGACGGATTTTCTTCTGAGTCTAAATTAATTAACGCTGGTGTACCTCAAGACTCAGTATTGTCCCCAACCCTATTTTTGATTTGTATCAACGAATTGTTGAAAATCACCAGCAACCCAATAAATAGTTTTGCAGATGATAGTACTCTGCACAACTCGATGGAGCCCCTTCCTTCAAAAGGTGAAATGCACGAACGAATTAATCCCGCCCGGAGGGACGCTGCCATAAACGTGAATAAAGACCTAAAAAAAGTCGCCGATTGGGGTGACCAAAACCTGGTCAATTTCAACTCTACCAAAACACAGTTGTTGATTGTTTCCAGATCAAAGACCGAGTTCCCTAAAGATATTTTATTCAGTATGTGTGATGAACCAATAGGTGAATGTAAAAACATTCGTTTATTGGGTGTCACAGTTTCAAATGACCTACTCTGGAACGATCATGTAATGGCGATGGCAAAAACCGCGTCTAAAAAACTCAGCCTCCTAAATAGATGCAACAAATTTTTCAACAATTTTTTCAAAACTTGATTCCCTACAAAATCGTCGCACTGTTGCTGACCTCTTTGTTTTTTTACAAATATCGTCAACAGTGCTCAGATGAAATCAGCGGCATTATGCCTCAAACTTATTCTTATCCCCGTTCCACTCAGCAATCGGCTACCGCAACCAGTGAAACGGTCGAGATCCCACGTTGTCATACTGGCAGATCGCAGAAAGACTTCTTTGTCCAAACTGCATACAAATGGAATAGTTTGCCGGAATCCATAGTCTCAGGTGGCTTCAATCCGCAGAGGTTTAAAAAAGCGTTCATCAACACCTTAGAACGCAAGTTGTTGTGGGACCTAGGTCTTAAAAGGTATTTATGTGTTGTTGTGACACATATTCTAAACCCTATAAGGCTATAACACAACACTTTTTATTTTAAAAAAAATATGTGTTCCAAAGTTAGATACATTATAGTTAAATGATAATCAACCTAAGGTTTCTGTGAATATGCCACAGGTAGCTAAGAAAGGCAGTAAGCATTGTTATCGTTTTATAAGCATTCCATTAGCCTTATTATAAGTCAAGTATATCATTTTTAAACATACGTAATTACATAATTGAATAATGCCAACATTTAATATAAAACTAATAACATTTTCCGTAAATAGGTAATCGCAACTTTAGTAGTAATCAGTATATCATCACCTTTATTCATCTCCGTAATTTTGCCAATTGGGCTATTTTATTACTTTGTTCAGCGTTTTTATGTAGCAACATCTCGTCAATTAAAACGTTTAGAATCCGTCTCTAGATCACCAATTTATTCCCATTTCAGTGAAAGTATTACTGGTTCTACCGTTATTAGAGCATTTGGAGTACAAGAACGGTAAGCTACATTTGTCTTAAATTTTGATATTATTAAAAAATATTTAATTTATAATTTCGGTTAGATTTGTTGGTGAATCTGAGGATAAAGTTGATTTCAATCAAATATGCTATTTTCCAAGCATAATAGCTAATCGATGGCTAGCGGTTCGACTTGAAATGGTTGGAAATTTGTTTATTTTGTTTGCAGCTTTGTTTGCTGTACTCGGCCGAGAATCATTAAATCCTGGTTTAGTTGGATTATCAGTTTCTTATGCATTGCAAATTACACAAACATTGAATTGGTTGGTTAGAATGACTTCGGATGTTGAAACAAACATTGTAGCGGTAGAACGAATAAAAGAATATGCTGAAACGCCACAAGAAGCAGCATGGGAGTCAAAACAAAGTGTTTTATCCCTCGACTGGCCACAGATTGGTCGTATTGAATTTAAAAATGTTCAAGTTCGCTATCGTGAAGGTTTAGATTTAATATTAAAAGGAATATCATTTGTTGTAAATGGTGGTGAAAAGGTTGGTATTGTTGGACGAACAGGGGCTGGGAAGTCAAGTTTAACCCTGGCATTATTTAGAATAATTGAATTAGCAGATGGAGAAATTATTATCGATGGTCAAAATATTTCAAAATTAGGGCTACACAGTTTGAGATCAAGACTCACAATTATACCGCAAGATCCTGTTTTGTTCTCCGGTACATTACGACTTAACCTTGATCCATTCAATAAATTTTCCGATGAAGATGTATGGAGAACATTAGATCATGCACATTTAAAAGCGTTTGTAAAGGGATTAGCGGCTGGTCTAAGTCATGAAGTAAGCGAAGGCGGAGAAAACTTATCTGTAGGACAAAGACAGTTGATTTGTCTAGCTCGTGCACTTTTGCGCAAAACTAAAGTATTAATTCTAGATGAAGCCACAGCAGCAGTTGATTTAGAAACGGATGATTTAATTCAGGTAATAAAAGCATATTGATCAAGACAACCTTATATTGTATACCAATGTTTTTTTCATATTCCAGAAAACTATTAAAACCGAATTTAAAGATTGTACAGTTTTAACAATTGCCCATCGCCTTAAAACAATAATGGACTCAAATAAGATATTAGTTCTAAATAATGGGCAATTAGTTGAATTTGAATCACCAAAAGATTTGTTAGAAAATAAGAAATCTATATTTTATGGAATGGCTAAAAATGAAGGTTTAGTTTAATTTATTTATGACATTTTAAAAACTGGTACTTAAATTTTGATCTTAAGAATGGCTGTGTAGGCCATAAAATTAAATGCTTTATACACTATTTTTAAGAGGTTTGTTATTTGGTATATTTTGTGTTACTTAATAAAGTTTTTATATACTATTAATAGAATTTTTGCTTTTGAAACCTATAAATATTTTTAAAAAAATCTTAAAATGTCCATGGTTCAAAATCACATTCAAATTTTAGAGTTCTTTCGGAGTACGGCATGTTTTAATATCGAAGGTAAAAAGATGAGTTTGCAAAAATGCAAATTTGAATTACATAAGGGTAATATAATATTGACTAAATTCATATATAAAAATACTTTTCGAGATATTCGGATGTTAGCAATAGACAGTTGTTTTCAAAATGGTGGTTTGCAAAATTGTTACCTTTAGTATTTTTGTAATTTAGTGAAATAGTTTTCGGAGTTATTTAAGCCAAATTGCATTCAAATTTCAGGAATCTTGTTGAAATATCACAAATCGACACCAATTGTGTTGGGTTACTCAATTCATTCCTCAAAAACAGGACGAGTTGTAGATTATTTTGATGAAATTTTTTTTACCTCAATACATTCCAAATGGAAAAAACAAAATTCGAAAATAATTATAGTTTTTGGAGTTTAGTTGATATCTATTTGCTAACCACGGACCGATTTCGGTAGCTACACTATTATTTTCAAGGACCTTTCTAAACAGTTTCAACGGAACAAGTAGCTATCGAAATCGATTGGTACAGATGTAGAAAGAGTGTCTTAACGAAACTCCTAAAACTAAAATATATAAATATCTATAAAATGAATGCAACATGGTTTGAGGAGTACTTACAAAAAAAATTTGGTTTGCTTATAATTTAAAAAAAATAATGTGTAATTAACGATTCTTTAAGTACAAATTGTTTGCCACACTAAATTTATGGTTTAATATTATATCAAGGAATGGGTTTACTACAAACGATATCGATTTCATAAACATACAATTTAAATAACCGGCATTATTAGTTTCAAAACCTAAAAATAAACAAATACATGAGAAAAATATTTTTAGATATTACAGATACACAAAGATTGTTGGAACTTACCCCATTAATGACATTGAATTTACATGTGGTTTTTCCTTGGTCAATTGTATAGTCAACAAATGAATCAAAATAATATTGTGATTTGGTGGTTTCCAGTACTACGCGATCGGCACCAACCAGGACATTAACATCATCGACTGAGTTCTGAAACAAAAAATTATTTATCTATTTACTTGAAAAATATTAGAACTTCAAATTCTATTGAATTTTATCAGTATGCGGAGATTGACGGCTCCTAAAACACCTCGTAGTCCAACTACATAAAACTGGACAAAACTCAAGCAATATCTGACAGCCAATACGGTTTTCGAAACAAAGATCAACAACCGATCTATTGAACTATGTAGACCATCATTGGAACAACATACGGTAAAAAGTTTGTGAATTTAGACATCATAGCATTAGACATCTCAAAAGCATTTGATCGAATCTGGCGTCGCAACCTGATCACCAAGCTTGTAGCGTACGGTTTCACCTAGCAGATATTAAGCTGATTCAAAATTTTCTCACCAACCGATACATTTCGGTATCCACCAATGGCTTTTCTTCTGAGTCAAAATTAATTAACGCTGGTGTATTCTAAAGCTCAGTTTTATCCCTACTCTATTTGATATAAATTAAACAGTTGAAACTACTAACTAACTATTGAAAATCACCAGTAACACAATAAATAGTTTTGCAGATGATAATTGATAGTATGTATACTGCACTAGCCATTCGTTTCCCTACCTTCATAAGGAAAAAGCACGAACGAATGGGGTAACAAAAATTTAGTCAATTTTGATTCCACGGAAGTCCAAAACACAGCTGTTAATTTTTTGCAGATCAAAGAGAGTTCCCAATCATAATTTTACATAAGTAAACCAGAACTACAAAAGGAGCAATGGCCCAAGCCCATACATTCTGTCTCAATATATATATAACTGTGCAAAAACAGAACTAACAACAAAAACTGCTTACAAAAAAACAACATGTGCAAAACAATATCACGGTTTCCTATAATCGATTAATTTTTAACAAAGAAAACGTAGATATAAAAATCAAGTTATCCAATTCAACAATAACCATTACTCATGCAAAGTATTGGTTAATACTCCATCATCCCAAAGAGACACAGAAACGGACTAAATAGTTCCTATCGGACATAGAAAGCCGAATACCACCTGACTGGCTAAATAATGAAACTTACAACGGGAATCTTAAAATGTTACACAGGAAAGCTGTAGCGGATATATTAACTCAGTACCTCGGAGGTATACTGCACTATGTCATTTTAGTCAACTTTTCAGTAGAGCAGGTTTATTGTTGTCTGACACTCTTTGTGCTCCATAATTACGTTTGTTAATTATGTTTCGACCAGAAATGAAGTTTGACTCAATTATTGTCACAATATTTATCTGGTTCTTACTAATCTAACTAATCAAACTTGCAATTTTTTTGTTGACTGAAAAGTTGACTAGAATGACATAGTGCAGTTTACCTCCGAGGTACTGGACTGATTGTTGAAAAGTACATAGTGCTTGATGACCAGCCACCACGTTAGAGGACGGCGATTTTTCTTAGATTATAGACGATGACGAATGATTGGCATCGTACATCAGACCAGTGAACGTTAAAATTTAATTACAAGTAATGGTGACCAACTTCCAAGCATAAGACATGCATTAAAAGATGTAGTTTAGTGAATAAGAGAGTAAAATCAAAATTAAATCAAAACTACTTACACATTCTGGTAAATGAAATTCTGCCACTAATGTTGTAGTTTTCTGATCTTTTGTATGATATAATTGATATTTTGGTACCTTGCTACACGGTGAATTTTTAAGATTATTTTGGATCGTTTTGGTATTATTATTTTCAAAAGTTTTTTGTTTGGCAATTTGGTTTTGTTTCATTTTGATCAAATCTTTTTCATTAATTTCTTCGATCAATGGGCGGCTACTTGGAGATTTATTATTTGTAATTAACTGTTCCTCATCATTTTGTTTTGATTGTAGAATTGATTCCCTTACACAATGTTTAATCAAACCCCCCATAGCCTGCCGGTTTTTTAATAAAACCCAGTTTTCTAAATTTATTTTTATCTCATATTTAACTTCAATCGCTTCAAAGATAATTGTAATCAAAAATTGACGAAACAAATCAATAGATTGTACTTTTTGAAAAAAATCTGAATTGATTGCAATATCACAACCAGATGCTGGATTTCCGGAACGATCATTTATTTGCTTTAAACTACTTATACTCATTGGAATTTTATACGTTGTCACATTGTTTGTGTAAATAATTTCACGAAGTTCTGCTTCGGTATGATCTGGAGGAGCGGGTATAAATGGAGTTTTGCAAATATTTATAAATATTTTGTCTCCACTATCTTCCAAAAACGCTTTGATACAAAAACCTGCGAACAAATAATCGTTAACGATGTTGAGGGCATGATTACTCGAACTTAGGCGCAAGCAGATTTTTTTTAGAATTAAGTAAATTTAGTAAAAGGGGCAGTTTTGATCTGTTTATCTTATAAGCACATAGGAAATAGGGATGGCAAATTTTGTAAAAGGAACATATTTGAATAACATCTTGTCAAAAAATTGTAATTTTGAATGGATTTTGCTTTTTTCAGACGGCTGTATCTTGGACCCCGGGGCTGATATACAATTCGTTTGTTTTATTCGCTTCAGTCAGTGATTCTATATCAAATAAATGAAAATAATCTTGGCGCCTAAGTAGAAGTAATATCCCCATCTTGAGGCAGAATGTTAGCATCGGTTCAGCGGTTTAAAAGAGTCGGCTATTGAACCAAGAGGCAAACGCATTAAAATTAGACGGCAAATTATTCCAAACATGATGCAAAATTATAATCTGCTAAATTATTCGTTTTTAAACAGAGTACCTGGTTCTGGTTGAATAATTCTGGATTTATCTGGTTTTGCAATTTGAGAACTCAATTCATTTCCTTCAAATATGTTTTTTAACTCGTCTTCCAATTCATCCTAAAAAAAATTAGGTTAAAAAAATCATACCAATTAATTAGTCCGCACACCATGCCTTAATGAAACGTAAGTTATTTTCCATAATACTGGAATCTGCATTTAGAAATGTATTCGATTGTGTTTCCATTATTTTGCTAAATCAATTTTTCTGGAATTTTTATCAAACTGTGTTTTTAATGGTTTGTTGTTGGAAAAAATTGATTGTCGAATGAAAAACAAAAAATTTTAACCTCGACGCTTGCAGCAAATTTAACAATAATTTACACAATTGCTACGACGCACTGTCCAATGTCAAATTTACAAAATCACACCGCAAATTCAAATATATTATAAAAAAAATTAAGGGCCATATCGACAGACGCAACTACAACTTTTAGTTGTAGTCACAGTTTTTTTCGAAATTGATGTTTAAAACTAGTATTTTTAAACCACATTAAAACTACGAATTTAGTTGAGATTTTGATGGTATTTTTAAACGTAATTTAAAACTATAATTTTTCGAACACAGCAATAATTAGAAATCAGTAATTATGTATTAAAATTTATTGCAATATTAATAATAATGTAATTATAGTAAAAACAACTTAAATACAACACAAAACAATATTGATTTGCAAAATTAACAATTATTTAGAGTTTTCAATTATTTAAAATTTTTATAAAAAACCATGGTATAACGAATATAAGGTATTCTTGACAGCAAATCGAAAATTTTGTGTGACGTCATCCGGCGTAAATATAAAGAAACAAAAAATGTTTTAATTTGAAAATTAGAGAAAACATAATTTTTACGTTATGGTTTTCCTTATTTTTTTCATTAACAGTTTGTTTATTAAGTTTTCTAACTCTAAAGAACATTTTACAGGGTAGGAAATTCGACGTCCACGCCATGCTGCAGGGGTAATTCGGACAGAATTAGGTTGGTGTATCGGAGACAAGCAGAGAAAAACTGCTTAGTCTATTACGCTACACCACGGCGAATTGGCGCCTTAAAACTTCTTATAACCTTAACATCATAACAGAACCATTAACGAAAATTTGGGTTGGGACTGAGGTTAATACCATCACTCCGAAAAAAAGCTTTGTTGAATTTGATAACCAAAAACAGAATACCAGACACTAACAAAACAACAGAAGTTTTTCCTGGACGTGAGAAAGAACCAAACTACCGAATCGGAACGTGAAACGTGTGCAGCCTGATCGCTCATGATGCTTTAATAAGCCTAGAAACAGAGGCTGAGAGGCATAGGATGGATATCATTTCTCTGCAAGAAATTAGACAGCTAATAATCGGAAAACAAAACTCGAACAGTCACTCTTTATGCAGTAGTGGTCATTCTTCTCGAAATTAATTTAGTACTGATTTCCTTGTTGGTGCACGCATAAGAGAAGCCGTGTTGAAATTCATCCTGGTCAATGAGAGGATTTGCTACTTAGGGGTACGTGATACATAAAACAATATTTCTCTTATTGCCTTGCATGCACCTACTGAAGCTAAGACCGTCAATATTTTCTACATAGCACTGGAGGAGGTTATGAAATCAACACCAACAATGATAATGGTGAGAGAATGACTGAGTTTGCATTATCAAATAATTTGAGAATTGCCAGTACTTTCTTTTCGCATCGATCGATTCATAAGCAGCCTTATATTTTTAAACCGAATGTTTCCTTGAAGTTAAATTGATCAAGTACTAGCAACAGCACGTTTCTTTTCGAGCGATTTGGATGTGCGTTCCTTTAGATGTGCAAATATTGGAAGTAACCACTTGCTTGTATGTTCTAAGATAAGGTTCCACTTTCAACGATCAATTCAACGATCTTTTACTCATTAGAGTATTTAAAAGATTGTCTTTTAAAGTCCAATCATTTTCAGTGAAGTGTAAGGAACAAACTATCTTATAATAAATACGAACATTTTCTTTTTCCACATGATTCTATCCACTACAAATTGATTTATTTTTCTGGAAATTAAAAAACCTTATGTTTTGAGTATGATTTTTCACATTTGTTGAAAACTTTTGCAGGTTTTAACGTAGTTCGGCATTTAAATTTGTATATGTTTTAATAGTAAAACGAATAATAAAGTTCATTAATTAATGAATGAATTAATTTCAATCATTTCATTAACTAATAAATTAACTTATAAATCATACTAAATATATTTTTAATTTAAAAACAATAGCTTTTCTCATTGATAATAACAACAAACGTATTATATAAAACTCTGAATGACGTCAATCAAAATCAAAATGGCATCGCTGTCACTCTAGTGAGAATACCTTATTTTCATTTTACCATGATAAAAAACACAATTGAAATACACATACATGTTAATGTTTCAAAACATTATAAAATATTTGACAACGTATTGATTTAAAAAAATCTATCATCGAATTTTAACCGTCAATTGTAAGTGTATATTTAATCACCGATATCCATGACTAAATCTGCTTAATTTTCAAATTGATTTTATTACTAAAAAGATACCTAATGATCGGTTTTATTACGTATAATAATAAATGTCCAAACAGAATGAATCCGCTCCGCCCTCTTCATTTTTATCCGCAATTCATTCCGTCCGTTTTATAAAACAATAAAACCGCTCCTTTAAGGACTATCGCAATTACCGCAATTAATGGCCGTGGCCCATTTCTCAAAAATGCCGATGAAATTGAAATTTTGACGTTTCTCGCTGAAATATTAGTTTTTGTTTTGCTTTATTTTCTTTCACAAAAATTAAATTACGAAAAAATAATTATTGAAAAACAAATTTTATTTGAATTTCAACACAATCTGTCAAAATTTACTCAAGTAGGATAGCAGAGTAAATTGAAATTTTTTAGTCGATTTGCAGATTCAATTTCAATTTCAACGAGAAATGGGCCACAGCCATTGTTGGACAAATATTTTCTATCCAAGTGTTAGTCAAGTGATTTATTTTTTATTTGTTAAATGTGAAAAAGCATATTACGTTATAATTTTTATTATATTATAATAATTATATTATAATTATAATTTTTGCATATTATATTATAATTTTTGATAATTTAGTGGTTCTAATATTAATTAGAACCAGGGTTGTGCCGTAGACAAAATAGATTACATGTATAGATTACGCATAGATTACGTGTAAATTACGCGAGATATTTTCGTGTAATCTATAATGTAAACTATTATGTAATCTATTTAATTGATATGTGCATTCTAAACTTTTTTAGCAATTAAATTAACTTTTTTCAAGATCGCAAGATCTTGTTTTTGACAATATTATTGATCATGTCTTTTGCGAAAAAATCGAAAAAAATGTTCAGTAGGGATAATACAATAATTCCACATATTTCTTCTTAAATCAAAATTAATAGATTACACCAAATTTACATAGATGACATAGATTACATTACATAGATTACATGTAATGTAATCTATTTTAGATTACGCGTAAAGGAACAACCCTGATTAGAACTGTTAAATAGTATAGAAAACCTGCAAAACCTGTAAACAAATAAATGTAATTGCTTTTTATAACGTTTGTAGTATCTCCAAAAATGTAGTATCTCCAAATTAATTACCAAATATAAATTCAAAATAAATAGTCCAGCAAAAACGCAACACTTACTAAGTTTACACCAGTATCTAATAGGTACATACTATACTTAATAGGTCGACTATGGTCGATGTAAACAGTTATCAAAAAAATGTGTACCAAATATTTGGTAGGATGATTTTCTACGTATCATAGTAGGTACGTAGCAAATAGGTATTATTTTTACGGTGTGAACACTAAAATTTGGTATGACATTTAAAATAAAAATAAATAAACTTATTTTATAAATATATATTTATGTTTCATGTGATTTTTTTTGCTGAAATTAAAATTAAAGAATTTTAGCAAGAAATATAATAAATGTTTACAGTTTTTTATAAAAAAATATATTTGGAAATTCTTTTTTTCTAACCAAAAAACTAATGTCGAATTCTTTTCACCCAAATCCATCAAAAAAAATTGATGTAAATCAAAAATTTTGTTCTTTTCACCCAAAAACATCAATTTTTTTTCCGATTTACATCAAAAAAAAAAATGTGCATTTTTTCGTAAATTTTTTTGACATTACTAATATCAACAAAGAAAATTTAAAAAATAAACGTTTTGTTGAAGACAATTTTTATATAACTATGAATTGTTTAATTTTGAAGAATTAATTATTGTGTTTTATATTATATATATACAATAATGTAACTAACGTTTAATAAAATAACTCCTAATAAATAAAAAAAAACTCTTAAATGGATTTATTAGAATTAAAATATTATATTTCATTGGGCGGATGAAAAAAGATGCATCATAGAAAAAAACGAGACGCTTTTATCTAAAATGAAGTAATTTAAATTGAAAACAAATATGAATGAATAAAACAAAATTATTTTATGTACAAATTAATTGAATTTTTTATAAATATTTCAATACGCAATTGCAGAATATGCTATTATACGAAATTTTTCAAATTTAAAAGTAGACAACCGCCATTTAAATATCACTAATACAAACATATTTCACATCAAATTTTGTTTTTTGTTCTTTTCAGACCCGAATTTATAAATTGATTTAGAAAAGTCAAAAGAAAACCACATAACAATGAAAAAGACGCGCTAAAAATTAATACGTCATACCTAATTAATAAGAGTTTACATCACCGTATCAAATTTAAAAAGTATGATGGTGAAAATGGCTAGCAAATTTGATACGTAGCAAATTAGATACTTGTGTAAACTTAGTAACTGACCTAAACTCTAGTTTTCCATTCCAATCAATTACAATTTCATAACACCTTTTTCGACAATCGTACATTTATTCCAATTCTATTAAAACAATTACTACGTTTTCATGATTAGTTCAAAACGATTTGAAAACCAAATTCGAATTGAATTCACCATGAAAACATCAAAAATTACAGTTTTGAATACTATTTATTTTTAAATACGATCTCGATTTTTTTTGGGATCGTATCGGTATCCAAATATTCGAAAATACATGAAAACGGAAAACTGGATCGTGTCATGCGCAGTAAAATGTTTATGTTTGTTTTTAATTACAAAACAACTAATTTCACATTGATTTATAAAATGTTTATTTCATTAACTTTATTGAAAAGAAAAATATAATATCAAGCATAAAAAAATAAAATATTGAACACAATAAATGAAACACAATTAAACGCTTTTTGACATTCTGACAGTTTTTCAACACAGTTTTAAAAATGTTTTCAACTCGTTTTCAATCCTATCATGAAAACACTTTACAGTTTGAATACGTGATAAGGATTCAATTCTTTTTCGATCTGCATGAAAACGTAGTAAATATATTGCCGCGATAATAACCTAAATCTTTATTTAGATTTAAATTAAAATAAGCGTTAATTTCGCGAAATTACATTATGTAATTTTTATATAACATAAAATAAAAAAAAACCAAAAACTAAAGTTTGGTCGATTGGAATCGATTTTATAGCAATACTAATTAATAATAAGGTCAACGAATAATCATTTTTTAGTTATATAAGTAAAATTTTGATCAATAATCAAGCAGTCGGTTTTACAAACAAATCAAGAGGGTCGTTTTATACAAAGAAATCAAGACAATCAGTTCAACTCAGTTGTAAATCTTTTGTTAATGGACTCATAGAGTCCAAAACTAGTCAGGAAATACAAATAAAATTAACGATAAAATTGAAGTTTTGCCTGTTTGTTTTTGTTTTAATTTCTTTTGGGAAGAAAAAATAATAATTAAAGGGTTTTTTTAAAAAATTTGTCGTTAAACAGTGAGTGAAAGTAATAGGTGATTACAATTCGTTGGAAAAAAAGTTTTTATATTTAACATATATAATTTCATTCATTAATAATGGATCACTCACGTCACCCCGAAATTGATATTGGACATAGTTAATGTTTTAAATAAATGTTATGTTTAAATCGTATTTTAAACTAAAAACTAATAAAAATTATTTAATTAAATACAATTAATTACCAAAACATTAAATGACAGTTCACAAACACAACATCAAAACTAGATCAAATTTTTTCATATTCTTTTTATGAAAAAAAAAACACTTTTTCTGGTCTGGAAAAAAGAAAACGACATAATTTAAATCGATTATTAAAATAGATCGTTTCCCGCTATTCCCGCTAGATGTCAAAAAAAAATTGTCATCCAAATTGGATGAAAAGACTATTTTTGACCAAGAAAATGGCGTTTATTATTAACACTGTCCAACTTCATGTCAAATTTTTTTATTTGACCAATATATTTGATAGTGTAATATACGTCTAGCAATCCAAAAATTTATACATATTATTTATATTTAACTTTACGTAATTCAAACCTTTACGGAAGACATAACCCAAATATTATTTAATTTTTTCAACATATTTTTATAAATGAACAGATTTCAACAAATTTTAAAAAATATAAATATAATTTAGCAAATCTGTAATATAATAAATAAAAAAAAATAGATATAAAAATAGACGATTTATAAAACGACGGAATGGATCGAATCAATTAACCAAATGCAAGGATGCAATATGGACCTAAGGGTTCCATATTGCATCTATTGAATTCTAGCTATTGTTTACACATGTTCCCCAACATGGCCGTCAATTTCTTGGAACCAAATGTCAAGTAGCTCGAGAACTTTAATGAAAATCTCGGTGTAACTCTTGAATCCAAAAGAATTTTTTTAGAGATGATTTTAGACTTTAGAGACGATATTGTAAAGGAACTATAGTTTTTATTTTTTAATTATTTTGATGATGATGATGTGAAAGACCTAAGTATTACATTCTCGAACCAAAAGTGAAATTCTTACCTTCACTTTTTTGGCATTTCTCGACGTTTTAGAACCTACTGATTCTAAAAAAACGAAAAAATATACGGCTGGCCGTCCGCATTGCCTTACGAAATCTAGAAAACCGCTAAAGGGATTTCAAAAATAGGTATACTCAATGGCAGGTCCTAAAACACGTTGTGTTCAATAACTGTACCGGAAGTGTGTCAAAAAAATCGTCAAGTGTGTCAAAACAAGGAAATTTGCATATTTTTTTGCTTAAAAAACGGTAATTTTAAGTGATAATGAGTAGTAACCTTGAATTTAAAGAAATCTTGATAAATGGGATAGGTATGTGAGACTACAAACAAATTTGTAATTTTGATTTTATTATAATTTTTGGAATTTTGAAAAAAATTTGTTTTTTTGATTTTGTTATAATTTTTGCAATATTTTAAGAATTTTGGAAATAGTTTTAAAATTTAGTTTAATATCTTTAGAATTTTGAAAAAAATTTCATTTTTGATTCTGTTATAAATTTTGGAATATTTTTAGAATTTTGAAAAAAGATTAAATTTTTGGAATATTATCAGAATTTTGGAAAAAAAATTCAATTTTGATTTTGTAATAATTTTTGGAATATTTTTAAAATTTTGAAAAAGTTTGTATTTTTGATTTTATTATAATTTTTGATATTTTGAAAAAAGTTTGTTTTTTTTTTGATTTTGTTATAATTTTTGTAATATGCTAAGAATTTTGGAAAAAGTTTCAATTTTTGATTTTGTTATAATTTTTGGAATATTTTTAGAATTTTGAAAAAAAGGTTAAATTTTTTCATTATAATTTTTAGAATATTTTTGGAATTTTGAAAAAAATATGATTTTTGATTTTGAAATATTTTCTGGAAATTCTAAATGAAGAGGTTTTTGAGTGTTCGTGTTAAAAATATTTGTTTTGTAATAAATTTCTAAAAAGAAATAAAATACTTGTACTTTTACAAATAGTTTTATGTTTGATATACATCGCTGCCCAAAACTAAAAACAATGTCTTCATAAAAGTTATTTCCCAAAACTATATCAAAATCCTTAACCCAGACCGAAGTCTTAATATCTCAGAGTTTGAGATTTCAGCCCCTCCATATTTTCAAATATGAATTTAATAAAGATGATGCTAAAAAATTAAATAATTTAAATTCTTATATTTCAATTATTTTTTTCGAAAAGAAAAACAATTGTCTCCTTTCTTTCTCTCCAAATTTATTTATAAATAGAGCATCTAGAAATAGTTAAAAATATTAAAAAAAAAAAACGTTTTTTAGCTAGTTTTGGCCCTTTTGTGGCAAAAGAAAACAATGTTTAAGGTTTTGGAACCGATTTGGAGACGGGTTTGAAGCCTGCAATTCATTCAAAATTGCAATTCATTTCAATTCAAAAAATTCATTTATTTGTACATAAAAAATTATTACATAAGAAAAATTCAATTTTAGATTTTAAAAAAAATAATATATACAAATAAAGATATACATGCTTTTGTGTTTCATAGGAAACAGTGGCAGAGCATGAGAGTTCAGAAGCATATGAAGACAAATTTTACACTAAATAAAATAGATTTTTAACATTTAGTAATATAAACAATTTAGAAAAAACAAGAATCACAAAAGATAACATAAACATGAACATGAACAAGAACAACCAAGAGTTCTTACTTCAGCAACAGAACACACACGAGCACCAGAAAACATATCGGGAAATGCATTTACTTCAACATACGTTTTTTCCAAAATCCAAACCCTAACGTTTCCCAAGAAAATTTTTATGTGAGACAGAATCTGTATGGAGTGGGGTAGCTTATTGAATAAGAAAGGCGCAAGATATGAATAAAAGTGTCTAAAATGTTCCTTGAAAGCTTTTGGGACAATACAGTTGAGAGAGCGAATATTACAGTTTATAATATTTGGACGGATATTCATATAATCTTTACGTAGGAAAAAAATTTTCAGAATTTTAAGCACGTACATGTATCTCAGTGGAAGAGCGTTCGTTTTAATGAATAGAGGGAGTGAATGAGTTCTATGATTTTTGTGATAAATAATTGTATTGCATGCTTTTGGGTGAGAAAAATCGGATTTAGGTTAGTAGAGTACATTCCACCCCAACAAGATAACCCGTACAATAGTTTTGATTCGACAAGAGCAAAGTATATGGTTCTTAATACTGATTGGGGAACAAGAGGGCGCAATAAATACATTTTGCGAATTGCTATTAACATGTATTTGGCCAAGCATTTTATATGTTCGTTCCAGTTTAATTTGCTATCCAAATGCAAACCCAGATAGCGAAACGTTGAAACCATTTCAATTTCTATAAATTCGGAACAGTCAAACTCACTACACTGATTTTTATGATACACAACGGCGTTATGGGGAATTTGATAGTCGTTGCCTATATTGAACAGCATACACTTAGTTTTGTTACTCAATATCATGCCATGTAAATCAATTCATTTCCTGATGAGCTTTAAATCATTATTCATATCCTGTATAATACTCGGTTTTGAAGATCCATCATAGCTTAGTGCACGTCCGCAAAAAGCAGTTTTCTTGGCTTTCGTTTCTAAGTCAAATATTGAGTTAACATATATAAGGAACAGTAGAGGTCCAAGGACAGATGTAAAATACTGCTTCAAGTGGCCTAGAAGTCAGTTTTTAACAAAAATGTTTTATCTAGACATTGGCTCTGACGACGGGTATCTAAGGCCGACTAGAACCCAGAGGATGGGAGTGAGTGAAGTGTCAGAGCATATCTAGATCTTGAATTCCCGTCAGGAATCACAAACCAGACAATAACAAAGCTAAACAAGTGGAACTACATGAATGTTCCGTACTCCACCTTGACGTACGGTAGATCTATTACATTATTAAAATACAAAACTTAAACCTATAAATATAAATAAATATTGATACCTTGGTTTTCCATTCGTCCATTTATGATAGATTTAGTACGGACCCCTACTAAAAGAACATCACAACACCTAACAGTGGCTGGCATACCCAATTTTTGTACATATATTCAATTGTTGAACACAACTCGACTACACAACTTATCCAAAATCTAAATTTTTATGTTTAAAAACCCATCATCACTTGCAGTCGTATTAAAAATAATTGCACACAATCAGTTTTTAATTTTTATTATTATATTTTTTTTTTGTTTTAATTAATTGTTTTTAAAATGTAGATACATCAAATATTACAAATAAACATCATAACCCAAAACAATACAAAAACAATAAACATATATATTTATGATTTCATATAACTTATAACTTCATATAACGTTCTAATATTTATGATTTCGTATTAAACTTAACTAACTGATCACAACATTATAACTATCTTTCAATTAGTTTTTATAAAAAACACTAATTCAGCTTCTGTTTAATAACTATCATTATAACTATCTTTAATTGTGGTTTTAATATAAGAAATTATTCACTATTCTTGTTTTTCTTACTAGGAAAACACTTGATTATAATTGGTTTTCAATAAAAGTAGTAAATTATTTCAATTATTATTCAAAAAAACTTATAAAAAACAACAAAAATTAAACCAAAAACATAAAACAAAAAACACAACAAAACCAAAAAAACTTTGAAACGAGTTGAGTTAAAATATTAAACCATCCTCAACCAAATTCTACAACCCAACCACTCTCGAGCACGAGACTAACTCTCAAACAATACTCAAAATCGACTCCCAGAACCTGGATAATGGAAAAAATTTTTTCAGGCCAGAAAATTTGAATCAGCATAAAAGTATGTATTTTCTTGTTATCACCAGAAAATGAATTTTTATATTATTTTTTTACGAAAGAAAATTAAATGTGAGGAAAGATTCAAATTAACTAGAAAAAGTAATGTGATATATATTTCAAATGCATATACTGAAAGTAGAGAGAAGATTTTTAATGATTTGTAAATTATGAAAACATTTGTCTTTTTCCCAGACAAATGGAAAAGGAATCAAATTATTACAAAATTAGTTGACCTCGAAGTTTTGTGCACGAGCATAAAAGTTTTGCGATTAGATTTGTGATAGTCAACTTAACATGAGAATAATTTAAGAAATTTGGAAAAGGGAGTAAAATTTTGATAAGAAAAAGAATTAATGAAACGTTAAAACGTTACAATCGTGGGGACGACCTACATGACCCGAAAGATAAGAGATCTCAAGCCGGGCTCAAAACAGAACAGAATAAATGTGAAGCTATCCAAGGAAGGATAAAACTAGCGAATGTCTTTAGTGTGATAGACACCAAGATATTTACCTTGTGAGTTGCAGATCTTATATCCCACATTACCCTCTTTGGAAAGAATGCTAGCTTTAATAAATTTATTTGCCAGTTTGGCGTTGAAATGTTTGGAAGCGTCACTTTGGATAAAATTTCGAACAAAAACTTCCTGACCTGGTTTAAAATCGCGAGGACGACTCCGGAGATTGTATTGGTTTTCGTTCCTAACGTGGGCTGACTTTAGATGTTTAAGCACCAATTGTCTTGCTATGCTTAGATGGTTATGTGGTGGTGTAACTTTTATGTCACTTTCGTTCAACATATCGAAATCACGCAGTAATTTATAATTAGCACCATGCGAGACCATATGTTGACCAAACACCAAGTAATGAGGAGAAAAACAAGTTGATGAATGTGTTGCATTCCTTAATGCGGAAGCAATTTCATGAATGTGTTTGTCCCACTCATTCTGATCATCGGCCACATATGCTCGGATAGCTGAAATTACAGATCTGTTGACTCGTTCTGAAGCATTCGCTTGAGGAGAGTATTTGGGTGTAAAAATATGATGGACACCGTAACGTTGGAGTAGATCTCTAAGAAGGTTGGACTCAAACTGACAACCATTGTCGGAAAACAATGTTTCGGGAACACCAAACATAGAAAAAATTCGATTTTCTAAATACCGAGTCAATGTCACAGCAGTAGCACACTTAAGTGGTTCAAGCATGACAAATCGACTGAACTTATCTAGAACAATTAAGATATATTTGTTCCCAAGTTTGGATCGCGGATAAGGTCCGAGAAAATCGACATAGATGTGTTGCCATGGTCTTTCTACTTCAACAAATGATCCCATTTTAGGTCTTGTACTAAAGTTGACAGGCTTAGTCATCTTACACGTATCGCATGAACCAATGTAGGTCTTAACATCATGAGCCATCTTGGGCCAGTAAAAGGTTCGTTGTAAAATGTTCAAGGTTTTTGCAACACCAAGGTGGGCGGATTTTGGTGAATTATGGGCTTGAAGAAGAAGCTCTGGGATTAAAGATGAAGGTACAAATAATTTCCAAGAAGAGATATCAGTGTTCGACTCGGTGGGAATTGGGCAGAAGAAAACTTTACCATCTCGTACACACATGTTGATATTTTCTTTTGCATTTTGTACCTTATTAATAAGTGATATATAGTCACCACTATTAAATGCCTCAGAATCTAAATCTACATGTAATGGCAAAACGGTCTCATCGGGTGGTGTGATGGAATCTATAAAAACTCTCGAGAGTGTATCAGGGACAATATTATCACTTCCTTTGCGATACTCGATTTTAAAATCAAAACCTTGGAGTTTTAAACTCCACCGTGCCAAACGACCGGATAAATCTTTTTGATTCTTAAGCCACTTAAGGCTGGCATGATCGGTGATAATAGTGAATCGATACCCTTCGATATATGGACGAAACTTTTTGACAGACATTACGGCAGCTAAGCACTCTAGTTCGGTGATGCTGTAATTTCGCTGTGCTTTGTTAAGCTTATGGGAAATGAAGGCGATTGGATGTTCAACATTTTCAGCCGAACGCTGGAAGAGAACACTTCCAACTCCTGCTTTAGAAGCATCGCATTGAATGAAAAATTCCTTGGAAAAATCTGGGTTGGTTAGGACGGGAGCTGTTACAAGAAAAGATTTAAGAGCTTCAAATGATTTTTGTGCAGCATCATTCCACCGAGTAGTTGCCGATTTTTTGAGAAGATCGAACAATGGACTTGCTACTGAAGAATAATTTGGAATAAAACGGCGATACCAGCCCGTCATACCTAAAAAGCGACGAATTTGCCGTGATGTTTTTGGAACTGGAAAGTTAACAACTGCATCGACTTTGGATGGGTCAACACGAATGCAACCGTCACCAATCACGTAACCAAGATATTTTGCTTCCTTGAGGAAGAATTTGCTCTTTTCCACATTAATTGTTAAACGAGCGTTCCGTAATAGTCTGGCAACCTCATTAAGTAGCGACATGTGCTCTTCAATTGTTGATGAAACAACTAAAAGATCATCTAAGTATACAAACACTCGATCGTGTAAATGATGCGGGATCACTTTGTGCATGAGTTTACACATAGTTTGAGGAGAATTACAAAGTCCAAAAGGCATGACAGTAAACTGGTACAATGGTCGACCAGGAACTACAAAAGCTGTCTTATCCCGAGATGCCTTTTCAAGAGGAATCTGCCAAAATGCATCTTTTAAATCAATACTGGATATGTATCTAGTTTGATCCAAACGACTTAACAGGCCCTCGATTAAAGGTAACGGGTAAGCATCTTTCACAGTAACCTCGTTTACTTTTCGTACCCAAAACAATACAAAAACAAAAACAATAAACATATATATTTATGATTTCATATAACTTATAACTTCATATAACGTTCTAATATTTATGATTTCGTATTAAACTTAACTAACTGATCACAACATTATAACTATCTTTCAATTAGTTTTTATAAAAAACACTAATTCAGCTTCTGTTTAATAACTATCATTATAACTATCTTTAATTGTGGTTTTAATATAAGAAATTATTCACTATTCTTGTTTTTCTTACTAGGAAAACACTTGATTATAATTGGTTTTCAATAAAAGTAGTAAATTATTTCAATTATTATTCAAAAAAACTTATAAAAAACAACAAAAATTAAACCAAAAACATAAAACAAAAAACACAACAAAACCAAAAAAACTTTGAAACGAGTTGAGTTAAAATATTAAACCATCCTCAACCAAATTCTACAACCCAACCACTCTCGAGCACGAGACTAACTCTCAAACAATACTCAAAATCGACTCCCAGAACCTGGATAATGGAAAAAAATTTTTCAGGCCAGAAAATTTGAATCAGCATAAAAGTATGTATTTTCTTGTTATCACCAGAAAATGAATTTTTATATTATTTTTTTACGAAAGAAAATTAAATGTGAGGAAAGATTCAAATTAACTAGAAAAAGTAATGTGATATATATTTCAAATGCATATACTGAAAGTAGAGAGAAGATTTTTAATGATTTGTAAATTATGAAAACATTTGTCTTTTTCCCAGACAAATGGAAAAGGAATCAAATTATTACAAAATTAGTTAACCTCGAAGTTTTGTGCACGAGCATAAAAGTTTTGCGATTAGATTTGTGATAGTCAACTTAACATGAGAATAATTTAAGAAATTTGGAAAAGGGAGTAAAATTTTGATAAGAAAAAGAATTAATGAAACGTTAAAACGTTACACAGATCCTTTAGGAACTCCTACGTTGAAATTGGTTATTGGGCTGAATTGGTCATCAATTTTAACTGTTTGTCTACGGTCTGCGAGATAGGATCTGATCCACGAGTAAGCCCCTCCACGAATACCGATATGATAAAGTTTTGTCAGAAGCACAAGGTGGTTGACCATATCAAATGCTTTACTGAAGTCAATAAAGCTAGCTCCTGTCTTAAGCCCCTTGTCAAGATAGTCAAAAACAGGACTAAGAAAACTTAGTAAAGCATCTTCAGTACCAGTGCCACTTTGAAACCCAAATTGTTTACAGTTTAAAAATTTGATCTTATCAAGGATTGAATTAACCGACCCTTAACAATTTTTTCGAAGATTTTAGAGAAGTTTGAAAGTAGGAGATAGGTCTGTAATTATTTTTTTCTAGCTTGTTACCCTTCTTATATATCGGAAAGACAACTGCTAGCTTGAGATTGTTTGGAAAGGTACCAGTTTCAATGCTTAGATTGAAAAGATAACATAGAACATCGACTAGAAGGTCGCCAATTTGCTTACAAAGAACGGAGCTAATCCCGTCAGCTCCAACTGATTGTTTGTTTTTAATACTAGAAAGTTGAACAATTAGTTCTTCTCTAGTTACTGGTTTAAAAAAGAAGGAATTACTTTGGTAACTACCCTGATTATGTAGAAGTGGGTTATCAAGATCTATTTCAGGTAAACTGCTAGTATTGTCATTGATTATATTGATGAAGAAATTGTTGAACTCATTGGTCACTTCATTTTTATCCGTACAATTTTCTGAGGTATTTTTTTGTAGATTTTGTCGATAGTATTCTTTTTAGCTTTGTTACATAGGATTTCATCTACCAATTTCCACTCCGCTCTGGAATAGCGGCTTGCGAGGTTGAACTGTAACTGGTAATATGCTTCTTTAGCAATTTTTGTTTCAGTTTTTACTTGTTTGACTAATTTAATGTGGTATTGTTTGAGCCGGTCATCAGTAGGAGACCTCGAACACTTGATCCCAATTTTATTTTTTTGATCAATAACATTTAAAAGCGAATTAGACATCCAACGTTTTAACTTTTTTCGTTTTTTATAAGATTTAGTAGTTGTAGATGATTCGATATGAGTATTTAAAACAGAAATAAATTTCTCGAAAGCTGTGTCTGGGTTTTTTGTATTAAAAACTTTATACCATGTTTCATTACTCAAGGAAGCACGCAGTGAATCTATGTGAATTTTTTTAAACTGAAAATCTGTTTCAATCTCTTGTTTTTTCTAGCTCACAGAATGAGAGAACTGTAGTTCAACAAAAATTGCATTATGGTCAGAAGGAATAAATCTATTAGTTGATGCAGTAATCCCAAAAGCTGCAGTTGGGTCAGTTCTGTAGAAAACATGGTCAAGGCATGTTTCACTTGGGAATCTCATTGGAACATTCATGTTTGACTCCATCCCAAATGCTGATAGTATTAGTAGGTATTCAAATTGAATCTTTGTTGATTTAAGGATGTCAATATTCATATCACCAACAATGATGAGGTTTTTTGCTCGAAAGGACGCTAGAAACGGTTCTATCTCGCTCAGAAATAAATTGGGACTAGAATTATGATGCAGCCTATATATGCATAGGAAGGTAAGAGATACATCATTAAAATATACGCTAACAGAGGCTTGGGAAGCATTAAAAGATTTGGTGTGAAAACATCGAAATTTCCTCTAATACTACCAATGTTCTGTGTTATAAACTGAAAGTGCTCTTGGTTTTTCATCTTGTCTAAAAATTAAAGAAAGTAATTAAAAATAAACAAAAAAGTAAGAAATATTTTACTTAACTAAATAGCAAGGAATACTTGTATTTAAAAAATAGATATACTTTGTATTGCATGACGGCACATATACATAAAAAGTTGATTGCTGTAAATATCTTAACAGTGTTTTGATTGTTGATGTTGAGCAAAAGTTATGAATGATTATTTGATAAATGTTTTGGCATGTTCTAGTGAGTTAATCAGAATTTCAGGCTCGTTTTCCTTTATTCGAATATAAATTTTTCCATTTCTTAACCAGCAGTACTTGATTTTGTTATTTTTTTTGTATGTCCTCAGTTGTTTTAATATTTCACCGTTCATCCCAGTTAGTTTATCACTTATATATACACGATTGTCTTTATTAGAGATGTTACAAATATCAGGATAGAGATCTTTCCACTGTAACGGAACATTGTTCTTAACACTGTTTAGCAGGTTTAATTTTGTTTGATGTTTGTCAAAGACGATTGTTACGAACATAAGTGTTTTGACGCTATTTCTAGCAGGGCGTAGTGACTTGGTTTGCTGCATATATGAAGAGACTACACTATTAGATTCAAACCCATACAAGCTATTTAGTTTATTCACTACATCAGCCGCGGATGGTTTTGTTGGCGGCAATCTTGTTACCACAATCTCGTTTTGTAAACTGCGTTGTTTAAGCAGTTTTAATTCTGCCTGAAGTTTTTCGACTGCCAACTCAGATTTTTGTAAGTTAATATCAATTTTATCTACCCGTTTCTTTAGTAATTTGTTTTCATGTAGGATACTTGTTATTGTTTCCTAAAGCATGGATTGGTTTTGAGCTGCAGAAATGAACCATTGTTTAATTGCTGCCATTATGTCGGCATTTGTTGGATTTACGTTTTCAAATAATTTTGTTACTATTGCTTCACTCATTTCACTAATTTAATATATTTGTTTCTATCACTGAATAATTCAATAATTTTAAATAATAGTTTTTATCACTGAATAAACTTTTGAAAATGAAACTTTTGGTTTAGAAGAAAAAACAAAATATTTTAATGTCACTATTCTGACTTGAATAAAATTTATGAAATTTTTGGTTGTAACTTAGAACCGGTAAATCGGATTTTTTATTTGATTTATACAGTTTCGTTTAGTTTTAATATAAACAGTAATTATTATATATAAATAATCACCAAATAAACTCAAAAATCATAATTACTAAACTGATTTAAACAATTTTTTAATTATCACGATAGATACAATTAGTTAATTAAATTATGATAGCCGATGCAAAAAAGCGACTTATTCGTTTGCCATACTAATTAGAACTGACAATTGACGAAACAATGTTCAATTTATCGAAATTTTCGTTCCTGATGTGTCGCAAATGTAATTTCATGCTGTAAGCAGATCTATTCTCATAAAATAATTTGTATCTGTCTTGTCCTCAGCGCTCATCACAAACTTTGTTTACCAAACATCATGGAATGTATTTACTATTTAGTTCAATTACTTTTATAAACAAAATCACATTCGAGCCCAGAGTGACAAGATCGATATCCTTTATTTTGTCTGAATAAATCTGCTTACTGCACAAAATTGTCACCACACGGACTTCATATAAACATAATGAACGAAATCATTGAAACCGATTGCACCGATAGTATAATCAAGATTTTTGTTCTTTGTTGTGCCAGCCATATAGCTTAGCTGTATAATATATGGCTCAGCTATATGGCTGTTCAAATATTATTTGAAGTACAGTCGAAGTACAACAGTATTTCGATTTTTTGCCAGGCTTTTTAGAATTGGTTATAAATTCATTGGTTATAATATTGGTTATAATATCAGTCACATTTGCTTTCGACAAGACATAAGAATAAACGTAAAAAAATGTTTTTTTGCAACCATTCATACCAAGTTCATTCAAGAGCAAGTGCAAGTGCTAATGAAAGTGCTAATCCAATTTATTTAATTGCTGATGAAAAAACGGCCTGCAAACGTTCCTTAATAAATATTTTGGTTGAAAAATTAGACGGAACTCCATCAAACTAGTATTGCTAGTATTGCTTACAATTTTCTTATCAACGAACAAACAACACCACCGTTCAGCAACCCATAAACAAAGCGTGTGTTAAAATGTACAGGTTCGATTTACCGTACAACAAAGTAGTGTTTTTGCTATCGGATCAAGCGCCGTATATGTGTATTGAAGGCAATATTGCCAAATTTAAAGCACATCACTTGTTTGATGCATGGATTGAACCGAGCATACGAGTTTATTAAGGACAAATATGTCGACGTCAATAGATGTAATAGATGCCACAAGAATGACAAGATGCAGTTGAAATTAGTTGGAATAACTAGTTAATTACCGCTTTCTATTATGCAGAATATTAGTCTGCCATCAACAAATTTACACCCGCTTTAGATAGCAAAAATTCGAAACCAGTTTCAAAATTAAAGAAGACTAAAACAATACATCGTTCTATGAAGTTCGCCAATAAACATTTTTGTCCGAAACCTATCTCGTTTGTAAAAACAGAATAACAGTACCGAAACAATTAGTAATTTTCACATCCGTTAAGAATAAACTAAGCGGTGCTGAAATGCATAAGCTGTCGAATTTTCGTCTGATTAATGGAGAAAATTCTGCTACTTTAAACATGTCATCCCTAGACAATATTAGGGAATATTTTGTAATTTTAGGTAAAGTAAACTATTTGCGAGTAGTGTATGAACTTTTCCCTGACTTAAAGCTATTGACGCAGCGTGAAAAAATTAGCACAAAAATTGAGAGTACACAATTCGATAAATTTATTTCCAAAATCTCTTTTTGGATTCGATCACTGATATGTAAGCAAAAACACGAGGTTTTATTAAGTATTCAACACCACTTCACCACTATTGTTGCACAACAACAGGAAAACAATTCTGCAAATATTATTCTTTAAAAAACTTTATTCACAATTAAAATTTTATTTCTATTTACACGTTTCTTTGTTCACGCTACAACGTTCCGTTTACAATTAATAGATTCTGTCTAAAAAAAACTGCATAAATTCTATTCCTTTGAATCTATGAAAATCGATCGAATTTTAAACATCTTAAATCTGGAATGTTCATTTAAACAAGATAAGAAGTAAGTTTATCCACTATTGCTATAGAATATACGCTTTTCATGTGTGTGTCTTCCATTGCAATGTTATACATTCTCTCACTTGTTGTAGAATGTAACCATTCATTTTTCAACAGTTCTATAGTTTATTAAATAATCCCCTAACAAAATCTAATCTTAAGATTTGTTGGTATAGTAATATCAAAAGGTTAAAACGAGAACAATACATATATAAAATATAAAATAAAAAATTTAACATTTTCCGTTATGTCAATTGTTTTGTTTTTCTATGCTGTCTATGGTGTATTTCAATATGGTGATAAAAACTTTCAAACTTTGTTTGCAGGCAAACTGGAAATTATTCGAAATATTGTGCAGTCGTGGATAAAATAGCATCTTGTAGTCGCATAGGATGATGGCAATTCTTCACTCGGATGAATCCCTCCACTCGATTCGCTCGTTCATCTTCGGTCATCATCGCTATGAATATTCTTTCTTAATTTTGTACAGGGTGTTTCATAAGTCATTTATGTCGAACTGAATAGAATTTTATGTTGTATTTCGTTACGATTTTGTTATAACTGTAACAATATCTTTAGTCTCAGGTGGCTTCAACCCACAGATGTTTAAAAAAAAGCGTTAATCTACACCTCAGAACGCCAGTTGTTGTGGGACCCAGGTCTAGACCTAGGTCTTAAAAGGTATTTATGTGTTGTTGTGACACATATTCTAAACCCTATTACACAACACATTTTATTAAAAAAAAAAAAAAAAAAAATATAATATATTATATATAAAATATGCTTTGAATTTTAAATCTTTCAAGCCAAACAAAAACAAATCGCCTTTTTATAGAGAAAATGTTTACATGAAATCATGATATTTTTTTCTACAAGAATTGTAGAAAAAAATATTGTTAAGGTTATAGCAAAATCATAACAAAACACAACAACAAATAAATGAAATGAATATAATTGTTGTTGTATTCACTGGAGATAAGGGACTGACAAAAATTATTTCTTATTTTGTTTAAAGGAACATTCCGGATTAAAGACGTTTAGAATAACGATCGACTTTTCTAGATTCAAAGGGATAATATTTAAATAGGTTTTTTCAGACAGAAATAATTAGTTTTATTTTAGACTGCGATGATGTTAAGTGAAATTAATTGTTAACGAAACGCTGTACCGTGCATACAAAATCGTGTAAATAGAAGTTATTTTAAATTTGTTTTTGTGAATAAAAGTTTCAAGTGTTATTAAGTAGAAATATTTTGTGCATTATTTTGGACGGTGTGTTCATACTGGAATTTTCTACAATCAACCGTTGGAGTTTCTGAAGCTGTTGAAAGAATATTTAGTTAGGAATATTGCTTGCTGTATTGTTTTCCTGTTGTTGTGGAATTGAGGTGTTGAATACTTAAAAAAAAACTGGTGTATTTGCTTACTAATGTATCGAATGCAATTACTGTGAATGTGATCGAATCCAGAACGTGATTTGGGAACTACGTTTATCGAGTTAGGCCAATTCGAAATAAGGTAGAAAAACGTAACAATATTATGAAAATGCCACGACAATGAAAATGTAGTCTTTAAACGTGTAAACGTGTGGGTTTTTTGTATAACTCGATTGCAGATGTTATGTAAAGATCCAGGTTACTTTAAAATGGTTTTTCCTATCTGTAGTAGTACGTTCGTCTTACGCTCGACATTCCAAAATTAGGGGAATCTCCGTCTAAAAATTCAATCAAAACGTTTAAAAAATATAGTATAGTACTTAGTTTTTATTACAGAATACGATTACTTACTATTGACATTTTAATATACTAGCCTTCCCTTCCTATTATTAAATAAATAAATGAAAACAAATAACACATGGGTGCGTGTCTCGAAATAAATTGTGGGCTAATGTTGGATGTGTCAAACATTTTCAATTTAAAGACAAGTCGAAATATAAACTCAAATCCGAAATATTTCTGAAAACATTTATTTAACTTAAACATACGTTTTTTTAATTTTCAATGTCAACTCAGAAAACTGCACTAACTAGTAATGTTTACGCAATAAGATACATAAAATGTTTGTACTTAATCTTTGAAATTAACTTATGCATAAAAATTTACAAGCGTTTTTAAGATATTATTATATCGTTACTTTTAGAATTTAATTCTTTTAATTATTTTAAGGATTCTCTTTTGGTAATAAACTAATTCTAATACAATTTAAATTTTAATATATGTATACAATGTTGATTAATAATTATATAGTTGAATACTGATTAATGCAGTTAATTTAATTAACATAATAAACTGGTAACATTAAACGATAGTTTGTTCCACGTTTTAACAGAATAAATAAAAAACTGAGACTCAAGTTTTTGCTGCTGAAGATTTGCTTACTCTTAAATTTTAATAAAATTTAGAAATAATTAAATACAAATACCAAAAACAAAAATTAATTTAAACTGTTTTTTTTTCTTGTTAAAAACTACAACGACAAAAATTTCGTCACAGCGGCACAGACAGCAATTAAAACTGCAAATGGTGTAAACAATCCAGCACTGTTACATCCATCGGTGGTGCAAGTTTCACAAAATTCTGTTTTTGCAAATGATAAAACTGAATCTGTTGCACAGTAATTTGATTGCGTATTAAAATCTTCTATAACACAGGATCGTGAAACTACTTCTTTGTTGTTTACTGTCAACAATAATTTAATATAAAATTAGATAATTTTAAATTTAACTTAAAATATAAATTTATACTTACACAATTGTTTCACTTTTTTACAAACCGCTTTTTGTGGTACTTGATTTGGAATAAATGGACCTGTTGGAACATTACACTCAACATAAGCCCATCGTCTTTGATTTTCATTTTGAATTAATGTTGGATCAAAAGGATCTGCACAGAAGGCTGTTGTGGATGAATCTGAAGAACATCTCCAGCATTTTAGTCCAGTGGCTGCAATGAATATAATAAAATTTGATCATTTATATTGTAAACTATAGTTAATTAATATTGTAATTAGTGGGTATTTTTGAGAACAATTAAACTAGAAATATTTTGTAAATATATTGAAGTTTTTATGTTACTGATGAAGTTTATGGTCGAATATGCCAAGGTTGTTTTGGGTTTTGAGTAGATCGACAACAGCTAACGTTTTCTTTTGTGTGTGTTAACGCAAAAATCTCTTCAACAAATTTCTGGAAGACCTAGACTAAAACGCTGACGAAAGTGTCTGTATAATTCACCTGAACTACAGCATAGATAAAAATTTTGGAATTGAGGATAAAGGAAAAAGGGAAGGGAATTCAGGCAGTATTACAAGTAATAGTATCAAGGTGCTTGATCGATTATTAAGGTGGAATTCTAGATATATGCGAGTTGGATGGGAATGAAAGTCTGAAACCGTTACTGCAGTAGTGATGGTTATTGCAATATTACAAGGATTTTGATTGCAAACAAGAAGAGGGATTGGAAGATCAGTCAACACTTAAAAGCTAAGTTTTTTTTATATATATTATATTCTTTATTACATTTTCATTCAATTAATACAAACATAATTTTGAAATTTAATTTTTGGTAAATTTAATGACTTGGTCTTTGGTTCTTTTTATTTTTTTATTCGTATACATTGTAATAATTCCTGGCATAACAGCGCTTAGCTCCGTTATAAATTTTGAAATACTAAAAGTAAGTAAGGAAGCAAATGGAATTTTTTCAATTCAAAGATATTGTTGGAAGGTTCTCAGAAAAAAACTCCACTTGTCATTTTACGTGTTTCGGATGAATTCGAACCTTCCTCTTCCATTGTAAATTATATTATATCTTATAAAATTAACCAATTTTTAAATATCCATACATTTGATTTATATATAAAACTTGTCATTTGTTACATTGTGTAACCTAAAATTTCATTGTCTAGTTTTATAATTAAAGAGTTATTACTTAACAATTACCTATAAAGGCTAAAAGTCACATACAACAGAAACAGAATTCCATACAAATTTTACAGCAACAGAATTTTTTGCTGTCAAATTGGTACGAAATTTTGTTTCTGTTTATGGTTCTGTTGTATGAGAATGCTTAAGAGATATAACTAGGCGAGGTACTAGGCGAGGGATTAGCGTATTGAACTTTCGAAAACCTGTATAGTTAAACGGATTTGAATGCGGTTTTTTGCAATCGATTCAGAAAGTCAATTATAAAATCTGTTTGGTGTTTTGCAAACCCAGATCGGCTTTATTGCATTTCTGCAGCTAAAAAATGCATTTTTGTAAGTGCGTTTTTTAGAATAATAAAAAAAATTATAATTCGATAAATAATAGCCGAAACGAGCCCAAATTCATTACTCGGGGGTTTGGGGGGTCGCTGATCACGAATATGATGTCTAAAAAGTCATACCGTGGACCTGGAGGTCAGGGTGCCCTTACTATACAGCTTCTCCTTGACTTTTGTCAAAATTTTCTATACAAAAGATACAATATTTGTTATTGGGGGGTTTGTTAGTGGCGGGATCGCTGATCATCATTATAATATTTAAAAATGTCCCTGACGTACCTGGGGATCATAGCGACCCGATTATGAAGATCATCTACTGGAGTTTTCTTTAAATTTTTTATGGATACCTTTAAAAATCATTACTCGAGGGTTTATGGGGTCTCTGATCATGATTATTATATTACAAAAATTATCTGACCTACCTGGGGATCAGGAAGACTTGATTACTGAAATCATATCCTGGAGCTTGTGTAAAATATAAAAAGCATATACCCAGATAAAACAAAAGACGTTATTCAGGACGTCATTTGGGACATCATAAATGACGTCCTGAATGATGTCCGTTTTTTGGCTCAAACGGACATCATTTTTTTAGGATGTCATTTTTTTAGGACGTCATTTTCCCAAAACAAAAATGAAATCTATGACGTCATTTCTTTTTTTATTTTCTTAGTTTATGGTTCATATCTAAATTATAATTGAAAAAAAATAACAAAAATTAAAAAAAAAATGACGTCTTAAAATTTTATTTTTGTTTTATATAATATAATATATTTATGTAATATAATTTTTTTATAAAATAAAATATAATATACAGTTTATATAATATAATACAAATATAATACAGTTTTATATAATATAATATACAGTACTACCTATTTTTTTAAACTTTTAAATTATTTTTCAAAATATTTTAAATTTAAGTTATTTTTAAATATTTTAGTTGACAAGGGGTTATAAAAGAATTCCAGTTTTTTTTTAATAAATTATTTTATAATAATAATATAATATAATAATATATAATAATAAATATTAATACTAATAATAATAATTTTTTTAATAATAATTTTACAAATATTATTATTAAATATTATTATTATTATTATTATTATTATAAATATTTTTATAATATTATATTGTAATATTATAATATTATAAATATTATTATTATTATATAATAATAACCGAGCAAGAAAACTCCGGGAGATGATATTAAAATAAAGTCATTATAAGTCCCCGGTATGTCATGGAATTTTTTTTAATACCATAATCATGATCAGTGACCCCAAAAACACCCGAGTAATGATTTTGATAAAAAATTAAGGAAACTCCAGTAGATGATCTACATAATCGGGTCGATATGATCCCCAGGTATGCCGGGCGAAGTTTTAAACATCATATTCGTGATCAACGACCCCAAAAACCCTCGAGTAATGATTTTTAATGGTACCCATAAAAAATTTAAAGAAAACTCCAGTAGATGATCTACATTATCGGGTCGTTGATATCCCCAGGTTCGTTAGGTGAAGTTTTAAACATCATATTCGTGATCAGCGACCTCGAAAACCCCCGAGTAAAGATTTTTAATGCTTTTGATAAGAAATTTAAAGAAAACTCCAGTAGATGATCTTCATAATCGGGTCGCTATGATCCCCAGGTACGTCAGGGACATTTTTAAATATCATAATGATGATCAGCGATCCCGAAAACCCCCCAATAACAAATATTGGATCTTTTGTATAGAAAATTTTCTATAGCTGTATAGTAAGGGCGCCCTGACCTCCAGGTCCACGGTATGACATTTTAGACATCATATTCGTGATCAGCGACCGCAAAAACCCCCGTGTAATGAATTTGGGCTAGTTTCGGCTATTATTTATCGAATTATAATTTTTTTTTATTATTCTAAAAAATGCGCTTACAAAAATGCATTTTTTAGCTGCAGAAATGCAATAAAGCCGATCTGGGTTTGCAAAACACCAAACAAATTTTATAATTGACTTTCTGAATCGAATGCAAAAAACCGCATTCAAATCCGTTTAACTATACAGGTTTTCGAAAGTAATTATGTACATACTTTTGTACGCTAATCCCTCGTCTATACTTTCAAAGAATATTTCTAATAAATAAGTTTATAAACCTGTCACACGGCCTACGGCGTTTTAGAGATAAACCGAGCTGTTTCGAGACTAAATTTTTTAACTGCAATAGGTACAGATAAGAAACAATGTTTTTCGGCAAACGGCTCTAAAGTTTAACTTTACTGCCGCTAGGGAGTTAGCTAAAGTCTTACTTTTTAGCCTGACAGCAAAAGTAACGTCTAGCGACAGCAAAAGTAACGTCATTTTTATTTTATATTACGGAGGCTGTAAAGTAGCATTTGTTATTTGTTAGTTTGTTATTTTTTCAAACATATTGTATAACCATGACAACAAAAAATAAGTTGATTCTCATATTATGAAATTTTGAAAAGGCTGCTTTGATAAAAAAATTTTATTCATACAAATTTAAATGTTTTTTTCTCTTATTTGGAAGTAATTATGACGATACAAATTCATATTTAGAAAAAGTTTGATGTATTAATTTCATATTTATAAAAAATTTAAACGTTTGCCGAAAAAATAGTGTATTTAATTCGGAGCTAAAGTGACTTTTTGTGTTTCGTCTATAATTGTCGGCCTCCCTGCGGTCGGCCATCAAACTATAGACTCAACACAAAAAGTATCACTTTAGCTCCTAATTAAATAATGTACTATTTATACTATGTGTTCTAATAAAAAATTGAGCAAACACGTTAATTTTACATTTTCAGCAACGGTTTCTCATAGAAAAAACAACAAACAATAAAACGATTTGACAGAAGTGTATACACGCTAAATATTATTTGTGGTGATCGGTTGGTAAAAGAGTTTTAAAAAATATGAAAAACATATTTCGATTGTGGTTGAATGTTAGAATTTGACCATCAAATTTTTAGCAAATTCTCATTTTGCGATTGGTCACATATTTATAGCATTGCTATAAGAAGGTTGAAAGTCTGTTTCTACACGTTCCTGATAGTTTAGACCAAAATACTTAGCAAAACTGCAACAAGAGTTGTCGATTTTCAACGTTTAACACCGGCATACGTCACCAATATATTCAAGTTCAATGAAAAATAACAACCTAAACAATTGAAAAGTTACAACAAACGTCCGTTCATTTGTTTAAGATTTTGTAGTTTTAAAAGGTTATAACCTCGAACTTCTTTAAACTTTCAAACAAAATACGAAAAATAAAATTGGAGTGTTCAGATTTCAGCTGTTCATAAAATATTAAGTCAGATTTCTTTCAAAATATGATTCAACTTATATTAGGAAGCGAGCGACATAAACTTGCAAGCACTTTATAAAGGCTGATTTTTTAATATTATGTCATATATGTTGAGTAGAGAAATAGTCTTCAGTCAGTCAGCTGGATTCGTTAGCGTTTGGAGTGGGCGGGGCTCCAATGTGGTAAAAAAAAGATGTATCTTGCAACTACTTTATAAAACCTGAAAATTCGTTTGAAAGCAGAATATTAATTAAAAATAAGTTTATGATCGTCAGTCACTGAAATCCTGTAACCGAACGCGTCAGTCACGCGTTGAAGTTGTAAAAAACGGTACATCGTGCAAGTACTTTATAAAATCTGAAATTTAGTATACAGGTGAAGAATATTATTATAATTACAAAAAATGTAGTCTGTCAGTTTATTTCTGTAACAAATGCCGTCAGTCGCAAATAAAAGGTTGCCGTTCTGTAATACGGCGCGCTCAATAAATATTTACATATATTGAATGAAGTTTCTTTTTTCAATGGATATTCATTTTATTGCATGTACATTGAAGCTGATCTACTCGAACGACTATTAAAATATTATATATCTTAAATAACAAAATATTAATCTTAAATAACAAAATTAATAGAATCATACACAGATTTTAATAAAGCATATTCAACAAATTCCTTTTAGTCTTGAGTATGAAATAGCATTCTAATATGAGTCGCTGCAGTTGTTGTAAACATCACTTGAATCATCATTTTCTGGATCAGTTATATCTGACAATTCATCATCTGCAAATAACTTAAGTTTAGTTGAACTTCTAGTATATAAGTCATGAGATTTTGAATGTTAGTCCTATTCAAATTCAATTATTCAAGAAATCAATAAAGAACACTATTCAGGAAGAATTACAAAAATTGTTATAATTTCATAAAGTGAGGTAATTATTAAGAATTTCAGATTCACTCAACCAGGAGCCCAGAACAACAGCAAGATTTTTAAGTGTTACCAAAACTTGCATCATTATAAACATTGGGTATCAAGTGTAAACAATAAAAATTAATTAAAGGTTTAACAAGAAGTTTTATTAATTTTTATAATTGGTGTAAAAGTGAAATTTTTAAAATTAAAATAAAAGCAAGTGTTAATTAGTATCCCATCAGGAATATAACTGCGTTTCTATTATTTTGAAGTTTCTTTTTTCTTCGTTTCTATTATTTCTATTATTTTTCTATTATTTTTTTCTATTATTGTTTGAAATGTTGAAATGAAATGTTGTCCATTTTCTAATGTTCGTGAATGTTGTTGTTATTGATGAAAACGATGCTTCAGTTCAGGTAATAGATTGTACGTGATATGCCTGTTTATCTTACGTATTTAATTATTTTGAAATTGCGTTTATTGCACTTGCACTTATATCAATATGCAGATGATGAATTGTCAGATATAACTGATCCAGAAAGTCATCATTTTCTTTCTTTTCATCATTATCAAGTGATGTTTACAACAACTGCAGCGACTCATATTAGAATACTATTTCATGCTCAAGGCTAAAAGGAATTTCTTGAATATAACTTATTAATCTGTATATGATTTATATTAATTTTGTTATTTAAGTTTAATATTATATATTTTTATAGTCGTTCGAGTAGAACAGCTTCAATGTACATGCAATAAAATGAATATCCATTGAAAAAAGAAACTTCATTCAATATATGTTAATATTTATTGAGAGCGCCGTATTACAGAACGGCAACCTTTTATTTGCGACTGACGGCATTTGTTACAGAAATAAACTGACAGACTACATTTTTTGTAATTATAATAATATTTGTTAGTTTGGACCTTTCGTACAAAATAATATTAATAATATTGCTACGGGATAGCGTTTATCCCCACAGAATCCTAAATTTGGGAATCTCTTATTATCTGAAAAAAATCTAGCCTATCATTCCAAAGGGGAACGAGGAATAAATAAAAAAATTAATATATTTACTGTAAGTACCTTAACTTATAACTGTTGATTGAAGATTTGGTCTATGTGTTCCAATTCCCTTGACTAATCAACCAACTGTATTGGATGAACTAATTTGTGAACATCAGTTGCTGCTGCTGAATTACACCTTCGTTGTTCGAAATGCCCAATTGAACATTGCCTTTAATCCTTTAACTTTCCACTTCATATTTTGCTTTAAATCCATACGGTTTCTACAACCGGAAAATCCACCATACACTCGACTGTTTCTAACTGTGGTAATATGCTTCGATCACTGTTATCCTTACTACTCATACTTTCGATAACATCATTGGATACTTTATTTTTCATGTACTGCCACTTTTATAAAGCAATCTTTTTCCTTTATGATAAATTAAGTATAAACTTAATGATAACAGAATGAAACACTTTGTTAAAAAATATATATATATTTCATCCAAATCACACACTAATGAAAACAAAGTTAACCTTTTTTCTGTATAAATTAAAACAATTTCTTTTTAAACTCAAAATAAAATGGAATTAGTATTTTTTCTTTAATACGTTTTATTGAGTGTTTAATAACAATCTCAATTCAACATTTTGGTTGAAGACCCAAAAACAGAAAGACAATATTTTCAAACAAAAATGTGTTTTTGTTAATTCTTTTTGACATCTTATCATGTCAAAATAGCTCGGGTAATACTAAAAAAAGAAATTCAATAAAGATTAATAACGACATCTGTTTGTTAGAATTGGAAATAAAAATTTAGTACGTTCGTTTGCTTTTTATAGTACAATTGAAATTTAACTAGCAGTTAAGTATTAGAAAATTTTAAATTATTGTTAATGTGAAAATGAATGGAAACTAATGAAATACATTTTTATTGAATTGAAAACGAAGATGAATTTGGTTTTATTATTGTTTTGCGATTATTGCGATCGTTACACCATGAATTCAAGGTAGAAACCAAGATTTTTACTCTTGAAATCACAAAAACGTCGCCATCCCCTCCATGACAGAAAACCACCGCACTACTTCCACCTATTAAACTGTATCTGGGATCGAGATACCAATGGTAACCAGCGTCAGGGTCGATGATCAATTTCAATACTCATGAAGTTCCTAGGAACTATCAGTGAGTACCGAAATCGATCATCCATCCATCTAACGTCAGCACCATTGAAACCTCGATACAACCAGTAATATATGATGCTGAAGATGTGAACCCCAGAGACGACAACCAGCCAGAGGAACGACCCTACCTAACGAACAGACATCATTCTCTGATGTCTTTCGCGTGATGGACTCCAAGACTCTTACCGCTCATATCTATGCACTCATAGAGTACATTTCCAATCTTAGTCTTAATCATTGCAGGTAAGAACTTTGGAGCCAATTTTGCCGAGAACTTTTTGGTAGCGTCACTCAAATGATGTTGCCGTACAAACACACGTTGTTGTGGTTGAAAAGTCCGTAGTTTAGATCGCAGGTTGTACTGATGTTGCGATTTCTTGAAAGCTGCTTTCAAATTCTGTTGAACTCGATTCCTGAGCAGAGTCAAATGATCAGCGCGTTCTATTTCCTCACCAGCATCTTCACCAAGCTTGTATAGTGATCTCAACAATTGGTAAGTATTTCCATCCGATATTGGATGTTGACCAAATAATAGATAGTAAGGTGAGTACTTGGTAGCTGAATGTACTGCAGCCCGCAGTGCATAAGCGATTTCACCAATTAATGAATCCCACTTGGTATGTTGACCTTTTATGAACGCTCGAATTGCTGCTAGAACTGACCTATTGACCCGCTCTGACGCGTTGCTTTGAGGACTATAGACACCGGTCCTAATGTGTTTAATGCCGAAATCTGACAAAAGACTTTGAAAGTTCCTACTAGTGAACTGTTTGCCATTGTCACTGTGCAGAAACTCTGGTACCCCATATGTAAGAAACACTTCGTTCTTCAGAAAAGCATTCACCTTCGGTGAAGTTGCGTTCCTAAGTGGTTTCAGTAGTACAAACTTCGTAGCATGATCCAGAACTACCAATAACACCGTATTCCCAAGTGTTGAACGAGGGTACGGTCCCAAAAAATCTATATAGACTCTCTGCCATGGACGTGCTGTTTCGAATTGATATTGCATCGGAGGACGCAATATCTGATTCGTGGCTTTTGTTTGTTTACATGTGTCGCAGGACACAACATAGTTGTGTACCTGTGACGCCATGCCCGGCCAATAATAAAGACGTCGAAGTAATTCTAAAGTCTTTTTAACACCTCCATGAGCAGCAGTACTATCATCATGATGTTTCTGAATCATGTTTGAAGTCATCGGTTTTGGTACCCAGAGTTTCCACACAGGAACATCGTTGGGTATTGCATCAGATCTTGGCTCAATACGTATGTATAGCTTATCATCCACGACTTTAACAGATGGAAAGTCCTTGGGTGATGATTGAACTTTAGCTATCATATCCGTATATTCGTTGTGCCGATAACCTTCATTGTCGATTTTGATGTCGTTAATGTGATGTGATAATGCTTCCGTCAATTCCTCGTGTGTATCGTCATAAAGACGAGATAGAGCATCAGGGACTATATTTTGGGTACCTTTTTGGTGGATAATGGTAAAATCCATATGTTGGAGTTTTAGGCTCCACCTAGCCAGACGACCACTCAAGTCTTTCTGTGACATAAGCCACTTCAGACTTGAGTGATCAGTCACAATTGTAAATCGGTGACCTTCAACATAGCCCCTGAATTTCTTCACACTCAGAATTGCCGCAAGACATTCAAGCTCAGAAACAGAATAGTTTCTCTGAGCTCTATTTAATTTCTTCGACATGAAGGCTATCGGACACTCTTGTCCGTCCTCGTCGATCTGATACAGTACACTACCTATCCCTGTCAGACTCGCATCGCATCTAATAAAGAACTCTTTATTATAATCAGGGTTAATTAATACTGGTGCTGTAGTCAGCAATCGTTTTAAATTTTCAAAAGCTGCTTGAGCTTCCAATGTCCATTTTAATTTCCCAGAACTTTTCTTTAATAAATCTGTAATTGGTGATACCACGCTTGCATAGTTTGGTATGAAACGTTGGTACCAACCAGCCATTCCTAGTAAACGTCGTATTTGTTTAACTGTAGATGGAGCTGGATACTCTGCTACAGCTCTTACCTTGTCAGGGTCTGTTCGAAGACCATCTTCACCACCCAAAAATCCCAAGTATTTCACCTCTCTCAGAACAAATTTGCTTTTCTTGAGGTTTATTGTTAACCCAGCCGCTCTTAACAATGAAGAGACCTTGGACAGCAATTCCATATGTTCCTGGAACGTGGAAGAGACTACCAATAGATCATCTAAATAAACAAAGACATTTTCGTGATATTGATGTGGTATCACTTTGTGCATTAGCCGACACATTGTCTGGGGAGCATTGCACAATCCAAAGGGCATAACCCGGAATTGATACAATGGACGACCAGGCACTGTGAAGGCTGTCTTGTCTCTAGATGCTTCTGCCAGAGGAATCTGCCAGAAAGCATCTTTGAGATCAATACTTGAAATGTACTTTGTGCGATTTAGACGACCTAGTAAGCCATCAATCAAGGGAAGTGGGTAAGCGTCCTTTTTAGTTAGTGAATTGACACGACGGCTATCAATACATAATCTGTTTTTACCAGATTCTTTTTGTACCAGCACCACTGGTGAGCACCAAGAACTGTTACTCTCTTCGATCACGCCCATTTGAAGCATCCGGTCGAGTTCGGCATAAACCTTTAGTTGAACAGCCGGCGATGTGGGGTAATGCCTCTGTTTAACAGGTGCATTATCCCCAACATCGATGACATGTTCAACCAAAGAAGTCTTTCCGAGCCCAGACACTTCAAATGACGGGAAAGAGTCCTTGATCCTATCCAGTTCTCGTTGCTGGTCAGTGGTGAGGTTATGTATATTTAAATTTTGTGGCTCTGTACGAGTCAGTTCACTAACAAAAGAAGGAACAATACCGAATTTCTCCCAGAAATCTATGCCCAGGTAGAGCTCTTCTCGTAGTCCAGGGACAATATGAAACCGCATTGGTTTAGTGGAGCCATTCACAGTTATTGGAACTTCTATGTAACCCAAAATTTTATTTGCAGTACCATCTGCCGTACGAATACACGAAGTGTACTTACGGTAAGTTGTACCTGCTGACTCCAATAATTCCAAGGAATTTCTTCCAAGTATTGTGATTGACGCTCCACTGTCCAATAGTCCTGAAATGTGTTTGTCCAAAATCCTTATTGTTAATCGCGGCCGAGGATCCTCTGTTTCTGAAAGGATAGATGAAATACAAGCTTTACGAAATAATTTCCTCATCCTCCAATATCTAATATTACGTTCTAGACGTCTAAAATACGTTCGATGTAATGATGGGAAATTAAATGTACTAGGTGATTTTATTCTGGTTTCCTGAGTGGTGATCGATCGTCCTGCGTTGCTACATCTCTCGTCGTTTTCTTCGGGCTCATTGGATGTTGAACCGAGGGTACCATCCCCGAAGCATGTACTCTCGGACGGTAGTTTAACGACGGGTGACAATATGAACAATTTGCATATATAACATCCGGCTTGTTACATTTCCAACAATATAGTTTAATTCTATTCTTAGAGCACTCAGGAGCTCGATGACCGTTTACTCCACATCTGAAACACACTATTGGTTGTCTGGATATTGATGGACCAGGTTGACTGTTGTCAGAGGTTATGCTAGGTCGCTGCAATATCCGTCTCTGTGTTGAATCCACCGCATCAATATATCCATGTTGTTCTGGTTCAGCATCCACCTCATAATCATCCATTTGCTGTACCTCGCTAATTCTTAAATTTGATGTTCTGGTTGGAACTGGTGTGGACCACAAACGTTCAAACTTCTGACATAAAGTCCGAAGTTCATCCATTGAGTGTATTGTTGCTGCTAATGTAGCATTTTTGAGATCCACACTCAGTCCCTCCCGAGCAATCTCTAGCATTTCACGATCAGCAAATGGACGTGCTAAGCGACGGTTTAACGAACCAATCTCCACCAGATATTCGTATACGCTCTCCTTGGATTTTTGTTTACGGTTCAGAAGAACGCGCAAGATCGCCTTATCATCAGTTAGCGTACCGAAGGTCTGTAGGAGTCCCTCCCTTAGCACTGGGTAGGTCACCACCTCATATTCATGAGTTAAATTCAAATAGTATCTGTCGGCCGCTGCTTTCAGATACCGTGGTATGATAGACCTAAGGTCGTCCCATGACACACGGTCTCTTCTGGCAGCCGCCTCCACTCTATGAATGAACTCATGAATATCAGGAGAGTGACCATCCCCTGTGAAGGTTGGAACCCAATTTGAGTCATAACGACTCAAATTGTTCCCACGAACCCCTCGGTACTCCACTGGTGCTAACGCTGGAGCCGCGTCACGCCATACCTGAGGAGGTTGGTTGTATGGTGGTGGTGCTGTTAGTGGAGCTGGTGGATATATTGGTGGTAGTTGTACCTGTGGTACTGATGGATAATTTAATTGTGGTTGTGGTTGTACCAATGCTGGATTGTTATGTGTATGTTCAGACTGGAGTGATGGACCCAATTGTGGTATTGCAAAGTCCTCGGCTCTCAACCCAGATTGCTGGAAATAAGCCGGTGGTAATTGATCTGACCGTCTCTGATGTTGCTGGTTTGGACGATTCAGACTATTTATTGTTTCCGATATTGGCCGTACTGGGATCGGTGTGGATCTCTCATCTGGTTGAAAAGCAGGTGAAGCAGGTGGAGCAGATGATACTCCTGGTTTACTCTGCATAATTGGACGTGTTGATAATGATCCTATTATACTCCAAGCGCGTGACAATTGTGAGATAGCGTAGGTGCGGGCTTCTTGCAAGTCATTGCGAGGACCCAACCTATTCATCCTACCCGTATAATGTAACACTCGATTCGCCAAACCATCCAAGAGGGTCTGATCAATCGGTGACTGAAGTCGACGTACTTGATTTAAAATAAGTTGTGCTGCCTGCACCACCATTTGAGATTCCTCAATCAAATCTCTCGCATGAGACACTGTTATTGGAACTGACCCATGATCTGCATGGTTTCGCAGTTCCTCTGCCCAATCGGCCCCCCCGAAATTCACACCCCGAACCAAACATTCGACCAGCAGTTCGCTGGGTTCTAGACCATAGAACGGATGGTCAACGTCTATTTGGTTTGACATTTTGATGGTAAAATTTATCAAATCCAGAATTCACAAAATCAAACAACAATAATAAAACCAATTCTCAACAACCAAAAAAAAAATGTAGAGTTAGTACGACGGAAATGTAAAAGTGAAAACAATAAAAACCGCAAAACGGAAAAAAACAACGAACGCCCCAAAAAAAACAGAAAATTTTTGTAAAAACCAAACTTGTAAAGGAACAAAAAAACTGTCGTAGCTAATCTTTGCTGAATCTTTACAGAAATTCCTAAGATATTGTATATTAAAATATAATTTATTTATTTAATTTCAGATATACTGAAATATATATATATACCTAAAATTAGTTATTGACGATAGCACCCCTAAAATATATTTATTTATTTTAAAAAAAATTGAAAAATAAAAAATATTCAAAAAGGATGTTTATTTATTGGATGCAACGTCCTAGCTCAAAATATTGATTTATTTTTTAAAAAAAATAAAAAATATTTATTTATTTCTTGACGTATTGCTTAATTAATAAAAAATTTATTTTATTTAATTACCTAAAATTATTTAAATTTAAAAAAAAAATTATTTAGTTACCCAAAATTTAATTTACGAAAATTTATTTTATTTAATAAAAATTATTTATTTAATTTTTTGAAAAATTTGTTTGATTTATTTTATTTTTATTTAATATAATAAGAGATTCCCAAAATCTAGATTCGTCTGGAGACACATAAAAGTAAGTATGGCCACAATATCCATTTCATTCAGTATTTGAATTATCGCGTTCGCGAGCCCACTCCAACAATGCATGTGAGAACCGACTAGAAAAGCCCCTAACGACCAGATTCTACAGAACAGTATCTCCCCAACCTAACAAAAACAATCGCAACTGTCACGATTAGACTCTAGGCCCATTTCTACTGACCCAGCTGCGGTTGTTCTACCTAAAAATAAATTACCAATAAACTAATGCCATAGTCGAAGAACGCTCCCGAACACCAGACTTCAAATCCTAAACTTAATGAAAACTGTCTATTGCAAGCTAAATGTAAGAGTGGAAAAATGTTGAAGTTGTGTGAGGTGAAGCCTCGATCCTGATAAAAAAAAATGATTGGTTCTCCTCTTCATTTCGTTAAAGAAGCTTCTGTGCAGGGAATGGTACTACTGGTTTGTACCTAAGTACAGACCAGCAGTAGTCACTCCCTTATCACCAGAAAACTCCTTCTGAAATGAAGAGAAGAAACCAATGAACTTCGATCGCATGTCCATAATGGACAGAGGCGATCTAAGAACATAATTATGTTAAGGAGATAAGCCCCATGGATCCTTTGTTAGAGGTACCGCTGAGAGAAATTATCAATTACACACTTGTAATCATTACACAACAATAAAAAAAATTAACACCCAAAAAAAAATCAATTAATTCTAACAAACGCTCAACTGTAGTGGAATGTACAATATTTTCATCGCGAAATTAAAAATAGTTCGAATCTACCACAACCAAAACAGGATTTTCACCGATTATAACCATTAGTGGTAAAGAAATTAAAATCATGTATTTATTTCACGCAGGCCAAAATGCACCGTTAAAACGAGCATCAGATTCCAGATCTAATTTATTAATGTATAAATATTTAAATATGATCTACTATCCAATTCCTATCAATGTATAATATTTGCCAAAGCTACTCACAAAAAGTTCAAATGGCTAAATCGTTTCATCGGTTTGGTTTCTTAATTTCATCTCGTTGGTGCTATTGTAACATAACACTCCACACAAACCACTACATCCGCTTCCTATATACCAAAAATATGTACAAATATGTACAATTATACAACAATTAACCTACTATATACACTATGTACAATGACAGTATAAAAAAACAGTCTCCGAAAAAAATTACTGCCCCAAAACGGTTTTTTTCCAAATTCAGAACAAAATACATTTCAAAGATGCACACAATTTCCCGGGGCCACTTGCGGTCCCAACCACCGTCGAGGGTTCTCTCCCCTGTGATTGGACTCAGAGATAGCGTTCTCTTCAGCCAATATCTCCGCATAAGCGTGCATGACTGACGAGAACTCTACCTCCTCGGCCAACCACGCTGCCTTCTGCTTCTTCCTCCTACTCTTTTTCTCCCTCCACCTTTTCCTATCCCTTTCTAGCCTCCTCAATCGATATCTCTCTCGCGCATCCATCACTTCATCCACACACTCATTCACTTCATCAACTACCACTTCTCCTACCAACTCCTCATTCATCTCATCCACTTCCTCCACTCCATGCACTACCTCATCTGCCCACTCATTTATCTCCTTATTCATCACTCCATCCGCCAACTCATTCACTTCCTCATTTACAATCTCACTTATCACTACATCCAACCATCCATCATACTGCTCATTCGCTATGTCATCCATCAATTCTAAATATAGTTGATTCCTTTTCTCATTCAGTTCTGCATTCATTTTTTCCTGTTCCCTCTCATTCACCACATTCATCACTTCACTCACAATCTCATGCATTACTTCATCTACCTCATTCACACCCGGCTTAACCGCTGCCTGACCCAACTCTCCTGGCCCCGGCCGACGCTTGCTCCTAAACGAGCCAAAATTTCTGACTGTGTGCATTTTTGAGTGTAAGAAATATAGTGTTAATCCAAATACAATTCTACACTATTGTAAAAACCAAATTAAATGTTAGAATTAGAATTTAATCTTTTAGAATATTATATTTAATTAGAGAAAAACAAATAATGGTATTTTTAACACTGGCTCTACCAAGAACTCAAAGACCAAAAGGTTAATGCGAAAGCAGAATACAATTTCCTTTCAAATTCTAATAAGTCTTAGAATTGCTTATTATTTGTCTTCTTCAAGTAAATATTTATATATCCCAAAATTAAATGTACCTGTGCAGCATTTAATGGTCATTTGAATTCGTTATTGCAACTACCGCTGAATTCAATTCTCAAAAATTCCTTTTAAATTTATCAAATTGTGAAATTCTTAAAAATTATTAAAAAAATGAAAAAATTCTATATATATTTGATATATATGTAAAAGAAAAATATACATATAAAAAAAAAACCCAACTGGTTCTTATCCAAACAAGTTCGAAGTCAACCAAACCGGTTGACACCGCCCAAATACATGAAAAAAAATGAAAAAAATATTTTTCGCGCCGAAAATAGCTCTAAATAACACAACAAATTCGTACCTAACGGTAACAAAACTCCACCGTAATCACGGTATTATATTACCAAAATATTCCCCCGGTCCGTTTTTGGTTCGGCGACAGATTGTTAGTATGGACCTTTCGTACAAAATAATATTAATAATATTGCTACGGGATAGCGTTTATCCCCACAGAATCCTAAATTTGGGAATCTCTTATTATCTGAAAAAAATCTAGCCTATCATTCCAAAGGGGAACGAGGAATAAATAAAAAAATTAATATATTTACTGTAAGTACCTTAACTTATAACTGTTGATTGAAGATTTGGTCTATGTGTTCCAATTCCCTTGACTAATCAACCAACTGTATTGGATGAACTAATTTGTGAACATCAGTTGCTGCTGCTGAATTACACCTTCGTTGTTCGAAATGCCCAATTGAACATTGCCTTTAATCCTTTAACTTTCCACTTCATATTTTGCTTTAAATCCATACGGTTTCTACAACCGGAAAATCCACCATACACTCGACTGTTTCTAACTGTGGTAATATGCTTCGATCACTGTTATCCTTACTACTCATACTTTCGATAACATCATTGGATACTTTATTTTTCATGTACTGCCACTTTTATAAAGCAATCTTTTTCCTTTATGATAAATTAAGTATAAACTTAATGATAACAGAATGAAACACTTTGTTAAAAAATATATATATATTTCATCCAAATCACACACTAATGAAAACAAAGTTAACCTTTTTTCTGTATAAATTAAAACAATTTCTTTTTAAACTCAAAATAAAATGGAATTAGTATTTTTTCTTTAATACGTTTTATTGAGTGTTTAATAACAATCTCAATTCAACATTTTGGTTGAAGACCCAAAAACAGAAAGACAATATTTTCAAACAAAAATGTGTTTTTGTTAATTCTTTTTGACATCTTATCATGTCAAAATAGCTCGGGTAATACTAAAAAAAGAAATTCAATAAAGATTAATAACGACATCTGTTTGTTAGAATTGGAAATAAAAATTTAGTACGTTCGTTTGCTTTTTATAGTACAATTGAAATTTAACTAGCAGTTAAGTATTAGAAAATTTTAAATTATTGTTAATGTGAAAATGAATGGAAACTAATGAAATACATTTTTATTGAATTGAAAACGAAGATGAATTTGGTTTTATTATTGTTTTGCGATTATTGCGATCGTTACATATTCTTCGCCTGTATACTAAATTTCAGATTTTATAAAGTACTTGCACGATGTACCGTTTTTTTACAACTTCAACGGGTGACTGACGCGTTCGCTTACAGGATTTGAGTGACTGACGATCATAAAACTTAGTTTTTCTTTCTTTCAAACGAATTTTCAGGTTTTATAAAGTAGTTGCAAGATACATCTTTTTTTTTACAACATTGGAGCCCCACCCACTCCAAACGCTAACGAATCCAGCTGACTGACTGAAGACTATTTCTCTACTCAACATATGTGACGTAATTTTAAAGAATTAGCCTTTATAACGTGCTTGCAATTTTATGTCGTTCAGCTCTCGGACTATTAAAATAGCAAAATTAAAATTAGAAAAAAATGTTTATAAATGATGCATTTGTGCCGTGAAGATCAAATAGTACTAAAACATTCGATTATTCATCGAATGCATCAATTGATGCTAAAATATTCGATGATTAAAAATAATAAATATAACTTAATTAATTAAACACTTTCATTGAATAGCAACTTAAAAATATATTTGTTTAAGAGAAAAACTATTACCCTAAATTGAGTATTGGCCATTGGGTTCAATTCTGCCTACACCATTTTAAAAAAAGTAGAAAAATGCTCCTTTTATACCGACTACCGATGTAACATATGTATAACATATTTTACATACACTGCATATGTTATTCTTCCTACTTAATTAATCTAAATAAAACAATTAACTTCCTACTCAAATTATGAAAGTAAACAAATAAGTACAACAAAATAAGTACATTCAACTTCTTTCATATTTCAATAATTACCATAACAAAACTATATTCACTGAAAAAATTGTTTGGTTTAATCTACGGTTTTTAACGTTTGACAACGCTTTATCAAACGTTCAAATCCTATGGTTAATTGTACTATTTTCTAGTTGACGCTATACAAAATTAATTTGGGTGAACCCATTTTGTACAAAATAAATTTGTTTTGGAACACGAGGGTAGCCTTGTCCGACAAAAATGTGTCTCCTACTGTCGAGTCCGACAGTTGACATTTTGGCATGTTTGGGTTGTCGCACTCGACAATAGCAGATAATTTTTTGTGGGACAAGGTTACTCTCGTGTTTTAAAACAACTCTCCACCCCCCATAATTAAAAAACAATGTGGTAGCGAATTTACAATATCCTGGGCAATCGGCTTTTTTCGGAGCTTGCCGAACGAAAAAGCGACCGAATCGAGAAAAATGGCAGAACAAAAGTTTTCGGACTCGCCAAGGACAGACGCCTCACAAAGTATAAAATATGTCATAATCATCAAATGAAATCGGCGAGAGCTCAGGTACTATTAGAGCTTAATCGTTAGATATCTTCGATGGCTCTGAAAGATTTGTGAAAATTTCTGAAGATCTCAAAAATGACCTGAACAATTAGAGTGTTTTCACTAAACTAAATCATATCATATCAGGTGTACAACTAGAGAGAAAAAATTGAGAGATAAAATTCTAAGAAGATCTAATCGAATCTTCATTATTTAATATGCATTGATCAGCATTTTAGAAATCGCCAAAGGTCTAAAACGATGTTGTCGATCTATCAAAAAAACATCATCAGATATTAGTCTGCAATATAATCCAAACACTCTATTTACCTATTATTTCAATAAATCAACATATCAAAGATCTAGAAAGATAAGTTACATTTAATTCTAGAAAGCTGCTGGAAGATCCTGCTAAATTTCTAAAGAGTTTAGAAAATCTTCGGCATCTCAAAGGCAAACCAGAAAAACGTTGTTATGTTATGTTATGTTATGTTATGTTACACTTATCACTATATGCTGTATAACGATCGTTATGAGTTTGTTATAACAAAGAACAACAGTTTTACCTAATATGGGAGAAAACCTAAGATGGAACTGTTTAGTCTACAAGTTTATGCAGAGTTATTACAGCCAGCATGAAAAACTTTCAAATAATAATTATTGCTTAAACAAAGTAAATCCAGTAGCGATCATTTTATTTATTATAAAGTTATACCATTTTCCAGCATGATTCACTCATAGATGTAACTTATTATAAATATTAACGAGAAAATACCAAAAAAAGGCTTCCAAAACCAAGTGACAAACAACCAACATACACCTAATTTTAAAGCATATATATGTACAGCGACTAGCGAGTCCCAAAATTCCCGCAAAAAATAATTTTTTCTCGAACTGCATGGAATGTTATTCTTTAAACAACACTCTCAGAACTAGTTCGATGTTTTAGATTGAACGACTTATTGGAGGTCGGTCGTAAGATTAGAGACCGCTAATTGATTTATTTTTTCTGATTTTTGTAATTAGTGAAGAACAGAGTTGATGAAGTTAAATCACTATTCCGACCATATATCAGCTGGATTATTGGCAATTAGTTTTGTTTTGTGTTCTGCAAATTTCTCACAATTTGTTTTTCACTTATTATTTTATTATTTCTTCATCTTATTATGAAATATTGGCATACGTCATATTTTATTGTATGATAGGATTTTTTGCTTAGTTATCCATTTTAAAATAAAACATAAAAAAATAAAAAAAGTAAAATAAACCTTAATTGATATATATGGCAGTACAACAGAAAAGATATAAGTCTGAAAGTGGTAAAGCAAATTATCATAAAGCGACACGTCCACGGTATTTGCAGGGACAACACATATATGAATCAATAAAAAATTTTAAAATACATGTTCAAAACATCTGCGGATTGAACGCTAACCATGACCACGTGCAACATCATCTTGAGCACGACAAACCGAACATTCTATTCCTTACAGAAACACAAGTTTCTGAAAAATTTCTTTTTATAGAATTGCTTAATTTCAAATATAGGCTCGAATCAGCTTTCAAACTCCATCAGGGCGTATGCGCATTCATTCATGAGAGTTTTGCGTATGCACGCTTTCCAAATTTTGAACTACACGGTGACGGCTTCAATACAATGGTTTTAAAGATGTGTCTTCCAGAAATTACTTTTTTTACAATAGCTTTATACCGCGGTCCTCCAACAAACGTAACCCAAACTTTTTTAATTTACTGACAAAAATTGTGGACGAGATTAAAGCAAAGTCCCCTAATTGTGAAGTTATCGTTACCGGTGACTTCAACGTCCACAACAAATCGTGGTTGGAATCCTCCAAATCGACCGACGATGTTGACAATATTGGAAAACTGGCAAACATTTTGGCCGCGTCTCAGGACCTATTCCAAATTGTTAAAAACACGACTTTCACTCCCCGTAATGGCAGGGATAATAGTCTTCTTTTAGATCTCTATCTTACCACAATACCAGATATTACGAGTGTTGATGTCGAGAAAGGTAGTATTGGAAATTTTGATCATTATTTAATTTCATCAGTTATCAAAACTGATTTACTTAAAACTACAGCTCCCAAACCCCGTAAAATATTTCACTACTCAAAAATGGATAAGAGTGGTCTTGAAAATTTTTTCCATGGTTTCCCTTTCGACCGTCATTGTTTTTACATTGCCAATGTAAATGTTTCTGCTCAAAACTTTACAGAAACCATCCCATTTGCTATCAACAAATTTGTCCCTTTCTCCATAGTAAAACCCAAACAAAAATACTCGTATTCGAAAGCTCCAAAACGGCACTTAGAAACAAACGTAGATCATTTAATATTTGGATTCAAAACAAAACTCCCGCTAATCGATCCCAATATCTAAAGGCCAACAAAAGATCTAACCAGATTATCTCAAACGAAAAGTCTGAAATTGACTGAGCGAAAGCCTCAAAACTTACGTCTATGCCTGTTTCTGACAAGAGTTTCTGCAATGCCAATAATTCGTTAAATTCTGGTATAAAATTTTCTATTTCCCCTATTATTGATGGTGATTTAATCGTTAATGATCCCGCAAGAAAAGCTAACTTGTTCGCTGAACGCTTTGCTCTGAACTCCTCTGTTTTGGAAACCCCTAAAGAAATGCCCCAAATCCAGTCTTCAGGAGTTAATAAGAATGAACTTCAAATCAAACCCACAATAGTCGCTAAACTTTTAAAGGGGTTAAACATCAACAAAGCCTCAGGAATGGACAATATTCCACCCATTATTTTAAAAACCTTTTCCTTTGACTAAAATATTCTACCAATCCTACAAATCTGGTATATTTCCCTCGTGCTGGAAGTTGGCAAATGTCCAGCCCGTCCTCAAAAAGGGACCAAAATCCGATATCTCAAATTATAGGCCAATAGCTTTACTATCGGTCCTATCCAAAGTCTACGAGCATTATATTAATACACATACATATTTTAAAATTTCTGGAAGTAAATCATTTAATATCCGACAGCCAATACGGTTTTCGAAACAAAAGATCAACTACCGATCTATTAAACTATGTAGCGCATTGCTGGAACAGAAATACTTGCTAAAGGTGGTGAAACATACGTTATCGCTTTAGATATCTCCAAGGCATTCGATCGAGTCTGGCATGCCAACAAACTCGTTGCGTATGGTTTTCATCCCAATGTTGTGAAGCTGAAAATTTTCTATCCAACCGATACATTTCGGTCTCCTTAGACGGTTTTTTTTCTGAGTCTAATCTAATTAACGCTGGTGTACCTCAAGGCTCAGTATTGTCCCTAACCCTATTTTTGATTTATATCAACGAATTGTTGAAAATCACCAGCAACCCAATAAATAGTTTTGCAGATGATAGTAATCTGCACAGGTCGTTCGAGCCCCTTCCTTCAAAATGTAAAATGCACGAACGAATTAATCCCACCCGGAGAGACGCTGCCATAAACGTGAATAAAGACCTAAAAAAAGTCACCGATTGGGGTGACCAAAACTCTACCAAAACACAGCTGTTAATTGTTTTTGCTTTTGATAAACCAAATCGGTAAACTGGTACATCATTGGCTAGATAAAAAATTCTATTTACTACTACTAGTAGTAGTACTACTACTATGTTGTGATAAATTTATTGAACATTTTGTTAAAATTAATTAAAATAAGCACCTAAATATATGAAAAACTGGATCTGAACTTACAAGCAAGTTGTTTTGACATTGAAGAAGAAACATTTATTAATGAATATGTTTAACGCTCAAAAAATATTTGCGACGTAGAAATAAAAAAAGAAAACAAAAAAAAATGTTTGTTTTGTTGCACATGTATAGAAAAGGCGGAGCCATGTGACCGCAAATTTTTAAGGTTTTTAAATCTCATATACATATAATAATCAACGAATATCAAAACAGCCAGCTCAGTGGCATAATATTTTCAATGCTTCTGAAAGGAGAGCATGCCGCAATCCTAAATATGCATATAGAAATCCCTTATCTGAATAAACGCATTGGAAGTCTCTACACTGAAAAAAAGATTACTCAATTCAAGTGAAATAGGTACAAAATTAAGCATAAAAGTTGCTTAAATGTGCGCCAAGAATAACTTTTCTCAACTTATTCTTATTTGCAGAATAGAGCTATGATGATTTGTTAATATTTTAAATTCTGATGTTGAGAATTTATAGTATGATTTATGCAAATACAGTTTCTTATTTAGAGTATTATATTGTTAATATGAGAAATTTTTATTTTACGAAATTATAAACAATTTTTTAAGTTAAACTCCATTTATGACTAAATTTTCTGTTATTGAGAATATTTTATTTCAAAATAGAGAATAATATGAGTTAAAAACTGTTAAGACTTTTTAAATTTAATTCATTTAGAGAAAACCATTCTAAATACAAGAAAACTATTGGATAAAGATTGTTAAACTTTTCAAAATTAAACTCAATTTGAGTATATTTGGTTATTTTTAAGAACAAAATGTACTTTATTTAAGAATAAGTGTGCGTACAGAAATTTTTATTGTTATTTAAGATCAAGTGAAGTATATTTCTTCTATTATTGAGAATTAAAAGGTCAAATTAACACATGTTTTCTAAAGTACATTTATAAAAAATTTTGGATTGAGTATAATTATTCTATAATATTATGTAAATATATATATATATATATATATATATATATATATATATATATATATATATATATATATATATATATATATATATATATATATATATATATATATATATATATATATATATATATATATATATATATATATATATATATATATATATATATATAAATAATACATATATATATATATATATATATATATATATATATATATATATATATATATATATATATATATATATATATATATATATATATATATATATATATATATATATATATATATATATATATATATATATATAAATATATAAATATATAAATATATATATATATATATATATATATATATATATATATATATATATATATATATATATATATATATATATATATATATATATATATATATATATATATATATATATATATATATATAAGTTTATTTTAAGTGATAGTTGTCTGTCTAGAAATAATGAGAAGGATATTCTTTTAATGTCAAATTCAACCAATTTCAAATAAAAATTTAAAACACATAATTTAAATTAATATTTTAAAATTTATTTATTATTAAAAATTAAAAGTCATTATAATACATTCATAAATCCTGTTTTATTTTTAAAGTTTTTTTAGTATATTTACAAATACATGCAGTAAATTGCGTTGAAATGAAATAAGTAAAATTTTAAGCACCAAGCAACTATTTATAATTAATTAAATTATTTAAATAACTATTTTGATATTATTAATTTTTATTTAATTTTGCTTATAATTTCAATCTTATATTACTCAAACCAAAAAAATTGAATCCTAATAAAATGTTTATCTGCATAATAAACATCACTTTTTATTTATCGGTTCTTAAAAGATTTGTAGTACTCGGTTATTTGAATATTTTAAATTTTTTAAAAAGTAAACTATCAATATTATTTCAAATAAAAATTATAGAACTTTAAAAATTAATTTTTTAATTAAACCTAAAAAAGAATATTTCTTAAAACAGTTTTGATACAACAAAAAATTATAAAAACATTAAATTTAGCATATTCCAAATATTTTGAACTTGTATTTTGCAATTTTGATCCAAATAAAACGTCGCTGCTGATCTGTAGAAAGCGTGATGAAATTAAATTTTGAAATGATGCTTCGAAATATGTTGCTTTGAGTTGAAAAGTTGAAAAACTGCATACTGGAAATTGAAAATTAAAAAATTGTTAAAGTATTAATATAATGTTGTGTATGCAATGTAAAGATTCGAACCTGATTTATCAATTTAACAGCAGTTTTCAAAAATCCTTTTTAGCATTTCAATTTAATACAATTTAGCATGATCAGCCATCAGTCAGCCTTTTTCTTAAATAGACATTGATCACTTTTTGTAATTGCTTGAAGTTAACCTAAAGTTAATATTAATTTGCAAAAAACATTAAATCAAATATTTAAATGTTATATAAATACGTAACTAGCTTAAACAGATTAAATTCGTTTGCTGATAAAAATATTTTCCTATCCTTAAGAAACTTGGTGTTTCAATCTAGCGAAATGCATTTATATTTAGCCACAAACGTTGCACAGCGTTTTTCATAGTTTGCCACAGCTTACATTGTCATTCATTTTGATTTCTGAATAATTTCATTATATATAATAATTTGATTTTTCAAGCTCTTTTCTGATGAAATATAGTATAACTAGCTAGAAACAAACATTTGACCAAACAAACACATAATACTAAAACGCACTATGCATAATTGAAATGTATATTAAATGTATGTATACTGTTGAGAAAAAATGAAATAATTTTAAATTTATAAAAACACTCAGAAACTTCTTCACAAAATTACAAAATACAATACACAAAATTTTTTGTAAAGCCTGTATATTTTTTTAATAAATAAAAGAAGCATTTTTTTACAAACAATCTGTGGAGTTTTAACATAATTTTTTTTTATGTTTACAATATTTAAACAGATTTTACAAAAAAAATTGTGAACTTAGTTAGTTTTTTTTCAAGTGTATAATCTCATAACCAATAATAATCACAATTGAATAATTTTATGTCAAGCAAGACACCTACCTAAGAAAAAAATCTAATTCGGCTATTCCTATTTCTTCATGTTTTAATTAAAACGCAACACATTTTTCAAGTTTATCCAGAAAATCCTTTTTGGGTCAGCATACGCGAATTAAGTTTTATTTGCAGATCGTTTATCGAATTTTACAACTAGTGATTAAAATAATAATCATATAAAACAACAAACTGAACCGTTTTCACTTTTAATAAAATTTAATTGCACTAAACATACATAATTTCTTTCACTATTAACACTTTTTAACACACATGAGAACAAAGCAAAACTTCTTTAACATGTAAACATAAACTGATTAAGAATACTGTTGAAACCATAATTTATGAGTCCTAAGTCAAGTTATTTTCAAAATTAGCAACGAAAACTTGTAATAATCATTAATGTTCTCGATTTTAACTAATCAAACAAGAAGAAGAATCACCATCAGCAGTGTTCTGATGTCAATATCAATATACACGAATCAAGAACAATATTTCACTAAATTGCTTGAATAAAGAATATTTATTTGACAATTATAAATTTCAATGTTCACGAAATTATTTAAATTTAAGAATAAACGTCTCAAAATAAACGAAATCACAAATAACGATTCAAGAAATCGGTTTTCCAAATTTAATTCTAAATTTTTTACTCTAATTGAGAACAAATATATGACAATTTTATCAATGTTTTGTATGTCAATTTAGAGAATAGAATTCTTTAAACAATAAGAATAATCCGTAAACGTAGAATAAATGAATTGAATTGTGCAACTAATAAATTAATGAAGTTGACACAAAAAATTTCAATTTATAGAATTAATGGATTGCTAAAGTTCATCTATTTTATCTTAATTTATGCCACAAATTCTCATTTCAAATTATTTAGTCTGAAATTTTCATCGATGTTGACTTTCTGTATTTGAGAACATGTTTTGCTTAATATTAGAATACCATTTCTCTCAGTGTACTACCTAGCATCGAAACTATTATGCAGCAATTTAGGATATAATGCAACCATTTTTTTAGTTGCTTTTTGAAGTGAAGAAAATCAACCAAAAGAATTAATTTAACGGTTTTCTGACTGCAACGACTGATCTGACTCGTGTTCCACATCTAACAAATTTCGTCAAGTTTTGCATAAGCTCAGATGGTTCCACATCAATTTATGTAACTTCTTATTTATTATATGGGTTGACAAAACGTTAAACCAGAATAATGTTAACATCAATCTAACAATTAACAATCTAACAATTCCAATTCAGAGAGCTCCAGCCACACCAACTTGGAGCCCATAAACTGGTGCCAAATGCTACAAATTTCTAGGTAATTCCAGATATAGGATTAATATTGCTTATAGTAGTAGAAAATCTTTAAATAAAAAAAATTTCATCATCTTTTCATCAAAAGCTGGGTAAGAAATGTGACTAATTTCTGCTTCGCTTTTTCAGATTGATGTGAATTAAACAATTCAGGCGCGTTCCCTTTATTACTTGCTTAATTACACTAAGACCGTTTTTGGATCCTGTTATTATAGTTAAATTTTGACTTTTGTAAAGTAAAAATCATTTACGCACAAACGAATCGTAAAACACATTTTACATCCTAGTTATCGTGACTGAAAGTTGAACTTAACGCCCGTAAAATAAAAGCCCGTTGTTATATAAAACATTATTATATTTTTCTACTTTGCCGCCCGTAAAATAATCGCCTGGAAAATAATCATAAAATTAGAACAAACAAATAAATTATTGTATGAAGTTTATAGAAAAAATTATGGCTTGCTTAGTATAATTTTCAAAAATGTCTAGCGAGTTTAAAAAGTTCAAAAATTGATTTATACTACAATTAAGTTCTGTAGTTGTGCGTAAAACGTTGTGCATACACTCAGGCTGAAAGGAATGTTACGCCCTTGGTTCAATAAAAGCCCTCGCTTCGCGTCGGGCTTCAATATGAACCGCAAGCGCAATCTTCTACTTTCAGCCCTCGATATGTAAATAACTATTCCTCTCTTAAAAAAATGAAAAAAAAGTTATTTTGCCATACGGGTTCTGTTATTATTTTTTGAAGTTTCACTTCACTTCTGACATTCTAAAAATGCCATTTTGCAATACGGATTCTGATTTTATTTTTTGAAGATTCACTTCTGTCATTCTGTTCTACAAAACGAAAAGAAACAAATGCATTTCGGCTCGATTTTTTTAGATGCATACTTGATGATTTACCAAAAATGTAAATTGTTAAATTTTTAAAACGTCAAATTTAATTCTGCTTTTGCATTAGAATTAAATTGAAAGGGAAATTTTAAACAACACAAAATTCAAAATATTACATTTTTATGAAACTCGGAAACAGTCTAAGACGTAATTTCTTGTATTTTTCCCCTCAAATGTTCAAAGTAGAGGTTTAAACATAAATACGGCCAACTATTAATTCTTTAATCTTCTGGTAACGTCTCGCCTAAACAAAGTCCACTTTTAAACATATATTCCCAAAAATCGCAAGTCCTTCCTTAAGCTGGGGTTTTACATGCCAACTGTGGACTGGCGGTATTAACCAATCAAAAATAAGAATTTTTCTCTTCTCTGATTGGCTAATAAAAAATTTCACAATTCACTTAAAACCCAGCTTCATATTATTGAGATGAAACGATGAATCCATAAATTACAGTTTCTTTTTTTTTATGGTTTGTTGTTCTTTTTTAATTTAACTTAACTAAATCTATGTTTTACAATTTGTTTTTTGGAATAATATTATTTATTTTACTAAATTGTTAACAAAAAATTAAATATAGCAACAATTTCAAAAGCAATTTTATTTAAATCAATAATTTAGGTTTCAATTCAACAAACGTTAATCAAATTAAAATAATTTGCTTGGGCTTTATTAATTTACATTAATATCAATGAATTAAAAAAAAAATAAAAGTGACGTAAATTTTGGCAAACATTTGGACAATTGAATTGTTTTACGCTAAACAAACAAAACAGAAAATGTGTGAACCTTGCAAATTATTATTTAATAAATTTTATAATTATTCGTTGATCAAATTATTTATTCACGCGTTACACAAAAAAATCTGACCAACCAAATCTAGGTTTGTCTCCCGCAAAAGATATTTCATTCATTGCAATGCTTCACTTGGCTTGCCTGATAACATATCTTCGGCAGAAGATGTCATGACGATGAGGTGGAGCAAATAGTGCTACACCTGCTCTTCTCTATACTTGTCCTGCACTGGTCCATAATTGGGAAATGCAAAACTCATCAATCAAGAAACACCACCCACCCAATAAATGCCAAATTCAGAGACCACTCCATTTTAAGCTCCAAATTGTTCGGAAAGTAGAGAAAATGGTACATATAGTGTCGCAACAGATGGTTTAAGATTATCATTGTAACTTTCATATAGTAACAGCCACTACAGTCTTCTTACCTATACTTGATCTTGAACACATGGTTTGCATCTCGTACGGAAAGGAACTAATTTGGTTTCGAGCTAAATGGTTTAAGTGCTCGCTGGCTACACACACTGCAGATAATCGATTATGAAAAAACTTAGTATTTAAGAATTCAACATCACAATAATTCTGCACCCCCAGGATAACCTAATATGAAAATGTTTGTAACATTCAGCTAAATTTATTTTGTTGTTTCTTTTAACAACATCTTTTCCGAAAAGAGGCCATTTTTAGAACTTTGATTTTACAAATCACGTCATTTTTACAAATTTAAGGGAATTTGGTTAAACGGTGCCTGCTTTAATTTGAATTTTGAATTTTTAAGTAAATTTGCCCTTATGAGCTCGTCTTGGCGTCTTTTTGACTCACATATATTAAGGTAAATATAAATCTAAAAGATAGTCAAAGATATGTACACTTTCACATGCAATAACTTTCTTCTTATGATCAATAAAGGAATTCTTCAAAAAAATATAAAAAGTTTAAGAAGAAAAAGAACTAAGATGAAGAAGAACTAATGTCCTTCTTGATAATCGGTAGAGATCTCTCTATTTTATCCAAGTTCCAATATGACGACCTTAAGAGATTTTTTAAGATCTTCAAAATTGTGAGATGAGATTTCTACAGATGTAACTCAAAACTCGTGATGTAAAGAATTCGTGGGATCTGTGGACGTTTTATCAGATTTGGGCTGTAAGATCTATCTACAGACTACAAATATCGTCAGATCTCTTCTTTTTAAAAATATAAAGCCCATTAACCACTTATCTTTAACACTTTACCAGTTCACGCCTATTTTTTAAAAACTTTAGCCTTGAAATATTAAAATTGTGCTAGTAAAGTAATGAAAATCAATTTAACCTTTAATTAGTTTTACGTTGTTAATCATTTAGTGTTAGAAAATTAGTGTGACAATATTTGTTTATTAAAATTACTTTTAGGCATATTTAATCATACATCAATTTATATTATTTGTTCTGTTTGCTTGCTAACTTTTTCTCATCATATTACACCTAAAAATTTTAGGTGCAGGTGAACAATTTATGGCAACGGAAAAAACAATAATTTTGGATCTCACCTATATATGTTTAAATTTAACCAGCTGTGTTTTTGATATTTTTTTATTATAAGTATTAATTATTTCGTTGTTACATAAATAAATGTTGTAATTTCCAAAATTTTTAAAACCTGAACTTAACTAATAGTTTAAAAGGTTTTGGTAAAGGCGATCCTGCATAATCTTGATTAAATTAACCTTAAATCTTGGTATCGTAAAAGATTTTCACATTGTTACATGAATGAATGACATCGTTTTATTTTAATGATCAAATTAAATTGTTGATTGTCGAATGAATGAATGCATGAGTCACAATTTGTTATTCTTATTATAAAACATTTTATTACATAAGATTTATTTTTAAAAAATACAAGTATTAAACTGTTTGAATGGTGTTTTTATTAGAGGCTGTAGTTATGAATTTTAAATTGAAGGTTACATGCATTGGATATAGTTTTTCTAATGAAAAATAATTATTACGTATTTCAGAGAAATAAGAATTTTATAGCTAGATCTCAAATTTTAAATTATGGAATATGTTAATATTCTATTTTCTGGAATATTCTATTTTCTTAATTCATTAAACTGGTTTTCTTTGATGCCTTAGAATGAATACAAAAGAGAGTGAATTTTTTAAAGTCGATATTATTGTTTACTAACACGAAAGCATAAAATTTTGTATGTACGGTACAAATAATTGGTTGATATTCTTGTAACTTGTTAGGAGTAGTTCTTTTGATCAAATGCACTTTTCCAATTAATTATACATTACCCAGAATGTGGGAAGATATATAGATCATATGATAACTAAACTAACTATACAATAATAATAATTTCATTTTAAAAGTGTACTCAAATCTACTTTTTTAGAGATGAGGTCATTCCATTTTTAAAAATCAATATTAATTAAATGTTCTTGACTTTATACTTACTCGTACAACAAAAACACATTAGCTAATTTTTAATCATTGCTTAATTAGCATAATCATATTCCTACATTTTTTAATAATTTTGTCATTTGTAAATAAATAACATATATAATATTGATGATACGTATGTGGTAATATCGTAATTTGTTATTGTTTCTACATTTCGTAATAATATATAAATAATCGAAATACACATTAAAAGAAAAACTTTGACGTAAATTTGAGATTTTACTATGCTAACCAAAAAATGTACAAGGAATAATTAGGATAATTATTAATTAGGGTAAATATTAAATATTACCATCACTTAGTTAAATTAGTCTCAGGTAGGTAATAGTCTCAGGTGGCTTCAACCCGCAGAGGTTTAAAAAAAGCGTTCATCAAGACCTTAGAACGCCAGTTGTTGTGGGACCTAGGTCTTAAAAGGTATTTATGTGTGTTGTGACACATATTGTAAACCCTATAACACAACACATTTTATTCAAAAAAAAAAATTAAACATGAACTTTTGCATAAACACATACAATTCTTGATAAAATTGATCAAACAAATATTAACAATTAAATTATATATTTTAATTAAACAAAAAACGCAAATTCGTTTTAATTAAACCGAAGTTCAAAATTTTCAATTATTCACTATCTATTATGAGCATAATATAATATATTTTTTTAACATAACGGAAACTAATAATTATGTTAAAGTTTCACTGAATATATAATTGTAATAAACTTTCACTTTATGTAAAAAAATTGAATTTAACTATTTTGTTTTGATTATTTTTGAAAATACAAAATTAAAAGAAAGATTTTTACAAACCTTTATCAAAATACACAGCCAAAACTAAAAGAACAGATACGGTTAATAATTTTGCCATTTTTAAATTCACACAAGTTTCTGGAAGTAAAACAATTTTAAATTATGCGTTATGCTTAAATAAAGCTTTAAAGAGCCTGTAATAGTAAAAGTTTATGTTACGCGCGTTTTGTGTTTATTGTTTATATATGAACATTTATATTTATATTTATATTATTTATATATCTATATGTATATATGTATATATGTATATGTATATATGTATATATATATATATATATATATATATATATATATATATATATATATATATATATATATATATATATATATATATATATATATATATATATATATATATATATATATATATATATATATAGATTTAAAAAATTTAATAATTTATTTTTTGCTTTACATTTTTTCTTTACTGTTCGGATTTACTATATCTCTTTACGATGTCGAGAAACAACTAAAATTTAAAATTAAAACAGTTTTTATCGTTACCCACGTTACGAAAATATTCAAAAGTAGACACAAATTCATAATAACAATCGCAAGTATAAATAAACACCCCAACCTTTTTTTGCGCGATATTATTTTGCACGTTTCATTCAATAGTCATTCAATATAGTAATTCAATTCTTTCTTTCCTTTTATTGTGTTGCTACTTCATGCAGATGACCCGATATATTTATTACAATCACTCGTAAACAACTATTAAATTACAACAGTAGCCGTTTTGTTAAAGATCATTCGCTATGTTCAATTGAAATCCTCTTTATGAAAACAATTGTGTTAACTTCAGAAATTCGTTATATTTATACTCATACCGCATTTACAGGGACATAGCAAATTAGTAGATAGTATATTAATTTTTGGGAAAAGTAGACGGTGTAGAAATCAAAGATTTTTATTTGCAATGGTGTTCACAGCGTGAAGTATTAAATCAAAAAAAATTTGATTTTTAGTAAGGCTAGATATCAAATTAGTTGCAAGCTTTTAAAATAAAAAGTGTTTACAGCACAGATTTAAATTACATCTACTAATTTGCTACTAAACCAGTTTCCAAATTTATTCCTATATCGGCTTTCTTTACTTCCTTAGTAATCTCAAATGAACCTTCCTTGTTCGACATTATTATTATTATTATTAATATTATTATTATTAGTATCAATATCAAAGAATGCAAGTAAGACACTCCCAAAGTATGCATTCAATATTTTACATTTTAATTAATAATTAAGATACAATTTCACTTATAATTAGAATCACTTAACTATATATTATTTGAATTTATGGTTTTGAAGAGTGTGTGCAATGTTAATAATAAATTACCAGATTTTAAATAAAATATTTTGCCTAAAATTATTTCAAATTATATTATACAAGACTAAATTAATAAAATATACTAATAAATTTTGAAAACAGTTATTATGAATTTAAAATTAATGCTGGTTTTCCAATATTCATAAAATCTTTAAGGGCTTTTTTAAATCTATCATGGCTCTGTGGTATCTTCAAGTCATGCGGCAATTTGTTCCACAGGGTTATACCATCAACAAGAAAACTATCACCATACGAATTTTGTTTAAATTTGGGTATAAGCAAGTTTTGAGTGAATAATTTTTTAACTAATTGACCTACCAAAATTTAATTTCTTGAAAAGAGATAGTCAGGACAAGAATACGAGAGAAGTTTTTGAACATAACATATAACCAGATAATTATAATAACTGTGAATATCAATCCCTAAAATGGATCTACTGAATTCAGAAATATGTTCGTTTCGTTTTTTGTTATATATATATATATATATATAGCGTGCGCAGGCATTGAAACAGACACTTAATTTGTGTTTAGAAAGTGAGTCACAATTATAAAATAATATGCAACCATACATAAAAATAGGGAATATCAATGACCGTACAAGTAGACCGTGCTTACTACCTATAATAAGCAAATCAGAAGTAGCTTCAGAACCTTCTGTGATAATATCTCTACAGCGCATGGGACGTATACGGAGGACGATCACATTATCACATCACATTAATAAAACAAAGCCCATTAGACTGGACCGTTACTGCTTTCATTTTTACATAGGACCGTATTAAGTGGGTTATAACCATGTTCCAACCATACAAAGCAATATGTGTGGACGGAATAGTCCTAACTCTCCTGAAGAGATGGCAGAAGTGGCTGTTGCTGCAACTTCTTTTAAATCTTCACAAAGCAGTCTGGAACTTGGAAATATTCCAGAATCTTGGCGAATGACAAAATTGATATTCAATTCATAAGTAGGAAAGTAAAATGTTGCCTAGTTGATATCTGATAGACCAGTTAGACCAGTCAGTTTAACAACGTTCATGTTAAAAATGATAGAAAAGATTATCGACAACCACATACGAAAAAGTCCTTTGTTAAGATCACCTTTGGTAGATAGTCAACACGCGTACAGAATGCACAGATCACCAGAAACCACACTGTTCAAGTTTACTAGAAAATTACGAGGGACGGTGAACAACGGTAGCAGTTGCTGTTTGTGCCATTCTAGATATTGAGAGGCCTTCGACAACCCATTACATGGAGCAGTCAGGAAGTCTCACGCGGGTATCACAGGTAATGAAGAAGACAACAAAACAAAATAGCAAAGATGGCTGCAATAACATCTTTTGTCAGGCTGGCACCCTTTTGTAGACTAAGATTGCACCCTCTTGTAGACTAAGGCTGTTTTCTAAACCAAAACTTATTTGAAACTTATTTGTGGAGACTTACTTATTTGAATAAGTAACCTAAATAGGTGACTTATTTGAAATTTTTTTTTCATAGAAAAATCTAATTCGATTTGACAGTGTCAAATATTTTTATGTTTGTTTACTAAATGATTTTAAGGAATAAAACTTCTTTTTCGATTTCTAATAAAATTAATGTAATACTTTAAAATGAAAAAAATAGTTTTGAAATAGTTATTTGTTTAACTAGGCAGCAAAGTAGTAGATTGACTGCCGCGGCTGATAGTTCATAGCCGAGCGCAGCGAGGCTAGGAATTCAGCCAAGGCAGTCAATCTACCTTGCTGCCGAGTTGAACATATAATTTTTTCTCCGATTAATTACAACGTTATGTAATTTAATAATTATTACTTTAAAAATAAAGCAAAATTTTAAAAATGAAAAAAAAAAATCGCAATTGTTGGAAGATTTAGTTGTTATGGAAATGTAATAATAATTATAGTTTGACAAATAAAAAAATTTCTGCCAGATTCGTGGAAAAATATCTGTTTATTTCTATGAAGTCTAATTATTTTGCTGCCTAGGCAGCAAAGTACTTGTTTTGCTGCCTAGGCAGGAAAAGTGCCACTTTGCTGACTGAAATAAGTCTGCAAAATTTATATTTGCTGTCTATCGGAGAAAAACTCTTTTAATTGATCAAATTAAATAAATGTTTTTAATTAAATTTATTTTCGAAATTGCTTTTATGTTGCTGTCAAAATAAGTATGCTAAACCATTTAGTGATTTAGAATAGCTTTAAAGTACTTTTTTAAAATGGCGGTGAATAAGTATGTCTACATAAATAAGTTTCAAATAAGTCGTCGTTTAGAATACAGCCTAAGAACAATAAAATAAGAAATATTTTGTAAAAGATAAAACCTTGAACGAATAAAATTTATAACTTCTTCGAAATTCATTATTTTATATAGTTTCCTATTTAATATTTTGAGCCGAGTAGCGGTATGGAATAGTACATTATGATGCTAGGACGTAAAGCTAAAGATTTTGGACGGATGTGGAGTTTGCAAATCGAGGCGCTAGCCGAGATTTGCACCCACATTAAGTCCAAAATAGCTTACGTCCGTGCATCATATACTATTTTTTATTCGCCGCAAGCAAAATATTTTAAGAAAAGTTGTTTATTCTAAATTAAAATTATAAATTTTCATAAATTTTAAAATAAAAAAATGTGGAACAAGTAACCTTTGAAAAAATATTTATTATTTTTTCCAAATTCTATGACAACAAATGATAACAACTATTTTAATTGGATAATGAAATTTTGAATTTGCGGGTTGCTTTGATAAAAAAATTTATTTTTCATAGAATTTAAACAAATACAAATGCGTTTTACTTTTTCGGACGTAGCTATGACGACAAAATAAATAGTTGAAAAGTGATACTTTAAAGCCGCAAATCACAGTAATAAAGTAACACTTTAATATATAGGCGAATAAAAAAACTTTTGATCATGAGATTTGAGCAACTTTTTATTATTTTTTAATAGCAGCACAATGCTTTAAAATGTAACTAGCTTCATTCTCTATTATTCATGATACAAAAGTTGAATTTGTTTTAGCCTTTTCATTGAGTAAAATGTATTTCAAAAATAAATTTTTTATTTTCAAAATAATTTTAAAACAAACTTGGATCTCATGAGTAAAAGTAATTTCATTGTGCATGCACCGTAAGTGTAACTCTAACATACTCTATAATTTAAGTATCAAGCTCCAACAATATTAATCCATTTATGAGCCAAACAATTTTTATTTCAAACTTTACGAAAAATGAGGGTATAGTTCTTCAAATATGGAAAATGATTTATTCGATTTTAAGAAGCTAATAAATTTTACCAATGGAATTTTACGAAGGCAAGCAAACAAGAGTGATTTTGTCGCTCATTATACTACGCAAGTTTATAACCATGCCTTACAGTAACATCATCTTCTATGAAAGTTTCATCAAAATTGATCCATGAAAAATTACGTTAACGTCCCAAAAACAAAGAAAAATAATTAGCAGCTGTGTGGTGCACCACCGAATACCTTTTGTGATGTATCTCTAAAGCTATTCAGATCTTTTTGAGATTATAATTTTTGAAACCTTTCACCAAAGTTTCATGAAAATCGTTTCATAATTGTAGGCTGTAGTCTGGTTAAAGACGATAAATAACAAAATTAAATTTTTTTACCGACGGTGACAAACCGGAACCAGCTTAGGAGTCCGTTCTCACTCTTTGCCCAGTTTCGAAAAGAAGCCAGATTTTCCTCTTCAAGTCAGCCCCTATTGTTTTTTTAATTTACTTTAACACGGTGATGTTTGATACGTACGTATAACGTACCTATCGTGTAAAAACAGGTTTGGGTTTACAAACCTTCACCAATCCATAACAATGTATTACAAAAACTTAGGTAATATTAAGACTTAGAAACATTAGTAATATTTTTTTGTTTTATTATTATATTTATTTAAGGTACAATATTGCGTAAATTTACATACATATTATCAGTTTCGGTGATTTATAGTTTTGCTGATAACTATTTGCATGTCTCATGTTAATCCTTACAAAGTCAATCATTATTAGGGTAAATAATATTTACATTGAGGAAAAAATATCGATGTTCAGCATAGCTACGTGATCTGTGCAACAGAATTCTGAAAGAGTTGCTTGATTTGAACGTGTTGTTCAAGTTGGTTCAGTATGGGCTCTGAGTTCAAAAGAATTAAAGATGAGTCTTAAGAGATTCTCCCTTTCAATCAATAAGCAGTTAACAAAAAACAACGCCCTATTGACACGTAATTGCAATTACAAATAAATTTGTTAAATCAATTAGAGTATGTGCTAATTAACATTTCCAACTGAAATGCTATCTCGATATTTTCCGAGGCAAACATTTCTTATAAAGTCGTTCCAAAATTCAGTATGCAAGTGAGGCATACATTTAGGCCCTTGCGTGCTTACTAACGCACATCTTTTTTATTATTCTGCGATGGTATGGGTCGCGCAACCTATATAAGGAACGGGAATTTTAATAATATAAATGGGACATCAAAAATAATATCTGTGATAAATAAGTAGAACTGTTTTGTTGTTGAATTAAATTAAACATTAAGCATAATTTCTTTGGTATTTTTTAAGCATAATGTTTTCGATTGACTTTATAACGTTACACTTTAATTTGTCCCAGAAAGAAAGAGCAGGACGTTCCTCTTTTCTTAACATTATATTTTGGATGGTCTAATATTTATGCATTTTTAAAAATTATCAAATCTAGTTTTAGTACTTTCGAATTTCAAATATTTAATTTTTTGACGGTTTATAAAAAAGTAGGTCAAGTGCGAATACAACTCGCTCGCCGAGGGTTTCTTATATATAATATAGAAAAGAAACAGTTTTGTTAATATAGTTCAGGTTGTTAGTTCACGTTGGGTTGAATTTTACCCATGAACGCTTAGCTAAAGAACGTTTCAATAACGTATTATAAATTGTTGTAGCTCCAACTGTTATTGGTTCATGAATTTTTCTAGGTAAATATATTTGTAGAAAATAGATGGATTCCATGAGTTTTGATGGTCGATTTGTCTACTGTGAGGCATACAGTTGTAGCAAAAGCAGCCCTTTATTGGAAAGGCATGTAACGACGGCCTATTTCGAATTTTACTCTAAAACAAGAATATTCATATATAAAGAAACTCTTTAATGATTTGCTAATTTTTTCGGTTCCGATTTTTAAATTAAAATAATCTATTTCAACAAACATAAAATATTTATGTGTGCTACAGGTCAACCAAATGTTTAACATTTTATCTGTTAAGTGCTTTGTTGCGTCACTCAATGTTCATTAATAATACATGTTTCTATCTACATGAATAATCAGAAATTTGTAATGTAAAGCTAGTTGATAATATTATACTTAGATATAATACGAATTAATACGTGCAATTTATAAAAAGTAGAATAGTTGTATGTAGTTGTAGAGGAGAGTGCTTCCTCGGTTGAGTAGGATTGTTTGTAAAGATGATGTGGGGAAATTTATAATTTGAGTACGATGAAATAGATAGTAAAAAAAACAAAAAAAAACAAGAGATGGAAAATCTTACTATTTATATTTGGGATTTTTGTGAGCAATTAAACTCAAGTAACTAAGAAAGTAATTTGAATTTTTTTCAATTCAAAGATATGGATGGAAATATTTCAGAAAAAAATCTGTTTTTCTCTTTTACGTGTTACGGATTCGAACTCGTAACATCATCGGTGCCAAAGTGACTTCAAACCCTTTGGCAGACTTCGCCACCAATGTGATGATATTTTGAAGTTGAAACTTCATTATCACTCTTCAATTAATTTCATTTGGAGTCTGTAAGACCTTGATATGTTGGTTGGAAGATTTTTTATCCCAGAGATCTATCAGAGTGGTGCTGGATGGTGCTATGTCATCTAAATTCCCAATTCAAGCCGGTGTTCCTCAGGGTTCGGTCCTATCACCAACCCTTTTTCTGATCTTTATTAACGATTTATTATCTATCCCCACAAATCAAATATATAGCTTTGCCGACGACAGTATATCTTCCACTCCTATTCTTTTAAAAAACAGTTTCTAGTTTATCTTCTAATTGCCAACGTGGAAAAATGGTTGAATCTTTGGATTTAGATCTTGAATTGATCCTGGACTGGGGTGAACGGAATCTTGCAATGTTTAATTCTATGAAGACGAAGTCGTGCGTTTTGTCCCACAAAACCTCACTATATACCGGCAATGTAACGTTTTCCAGGCAACCATTACTAAACTCACCTACACTTAAATTATTGGGTACTAATATCAATCACAAACTGAAATGGCATGATCATATTCTTTCCGTGGCAAAATTGGAATCCCAACGTCTTGGCTTCCTACGGCGCTGTAAAAGCTTTTTCTCTCCATCGGAAATTACTACGATCTATAAAGCATATATACGACCGATCCTGTTCACAGGCGTGCTTTGAAATTAATTGATGATCCAATATTAACATCGAGTTTGGTTTCGCTGCATCATAGAAGAGTGGTTGGAGCTCTTACACTGTTTTACAGGTATTACTATGGTAAATGCTCTAAGGAAATTAATAACTTTATACCTCCATTACGTAGATCTTCACGAGCCACAAGACAATCATTGCATTCCCATAAACATACCTTGGAGGTATCATATGTGAGAACGTCCAGCTATAATAACTCCTTCCTTTCACGATCCGTTCCACTGGTGAAAGCGATTCCCAAAAACTGTTTTCCCCGTTTCATACAATCCCCAAGCTTTTAAATCCGCAATACACCAACACTATCGCTTCAGTCCTATTCCAAGTCCTTAATTACCAACCTTCAACTTTCCTTTCCCATCGTTAACACGTGCATAAAGCATTAGAGGTTTATAACTTAAGTGATTAGCTCGAACTATAAAAATAAAAAAATAAACTCTATTTGCTTAAGTTGAATTCTTAACTGTCATTAGACTCCTATTTTTTTTTGGAATTTTTCACATTATTTTGGGGATTTTTCCATTAAATTTCTAGACAGTACTATTGTGTGAATTTATAGGATGTGTAATATATCTATTATAGTCAACATTCTAAGTCACGAGTGTATAATCATTATTGATTGCTTCCAATAGCTATTTATAGTTTCTTTTTAATTATACTCTTTATCGCACACACATTTATAATTTCCCCATATCTCTCAATAAAAAATGCTAGTCAACTCATTTCCATACATCATCTCAATAAACAGTTTCTCTACAACTTCACAGATTTGAACAACCGTCTCACATCTACATGTAATACTATGACTATGCTTTTCACAAAAAATGTTCATCATTCATGAAGACAGAAATTTGTATTATTAATTGATATTGTGTGGTGATGCAAAAAAGCAATTAACTGATAAAATGTAAAACATAGGAATGCTTTTATGTTGGTTTTAATTTAGAGGCCGGAACCGAAATAAATTCGATTTGCTAGTTAGCGAGTTTCTTAAAATATGTATATTCTTATTTTAGATTAAAATTCGAAATAGTTCGTTGTTACAGGAATAAATGTACTATGGTTGGCAAATATGTAACGGCGGATATATTGCCAGTATGGGTTATTTGGAGAAATATACAGAATAGAAGGATACGAAGATCAAAATAACTATTCAGTAGATTATCTGCAACTAAGATTTTGTATTTCATATGGTCGATTGTTAATGCGGTTACAAGGAGCTACAAACAATTTAAATGGATTTAAAAAGGATCATCGTATGAATCTACAATTATAATCTAGCTTTGTTTTTGAGTTTTGATTAATTTGTAGAATTTTGGTGTGCTTTTATTATTAAATTATTTTGTTTGATTTTTTTTATGTTATAGTAGTTTAATCAATGAGTGAATAATGAAGTAGTTTATTCTCAAGCAAAAGTTTAAAATTTGAGCGAGGCACGAGCGAGAATTTTAATTTGCGAGAGAATAAAATTCATTATTCACGAATCGATTACAATACTTTATTCTCTGACAAAGATTTTATTATAAAAAAGAATTGTGTATTATAAAAAATAAAAACATTTTCTTCAATTAAAACAATAAATCTTTACTGTTTTAATTGATAAATCAAATTTCTTAATAAAAAAACCCTCAAGATAAAAAACGCCCTTCTCATACAATCAACCAAGTTCAACTAAACGAAATAAGAGAATTTATTATTTAAACTTAAAATTTGATTTTTGAACAAAACTTATCAAAGCAATTGTGATTATAATTTGAAAATAATTTTAATGAAATCAAAACATTTTGACCAATTGGAATCATACCAATTGAATAAAATTTTCATTAGGCAATAGGTTAAGTTCATTAGGCTATAGGTTTGAAAACAATACAATAATACATACTATTATTATCGAAAAAACATACAAATAAAGCTGATATAATTAAATGGAAGAGAATAAAATTATTTTATTTTTATATTCAACCATGAGTTGTTTTTGGTTAAAATTTATAAAATAGAAGATTTCCCAATCCGGTATCGCATAGTTAGAATTAGTTTTAACATACTAAAGTCCAATACTTTACAAGCATACTTTAAAAAGGTGGTGAAACGTATACGTTATCACATTAGACATCTCAAAAATATTTGATCGAATCTAGCCTATGCCAACCTGCAAACTCGTTGCGTATGGATTTTACCACGCAGTCGTTAAACTGATTCAAAATTGCTTACACTGAAATAAGTAATCGGTTGAGGATTTTGTGGTCAAGAAAGTCATGTGATGGAAATTGGAAACCACAATGTTTATAATGTTTATGATGAATTTTTTAATTTAATTTAATTAATGAATCATGGCGGGGCTGATTCCCCCTTTTCGTTGATTTGTATTTTGTTACAAGCCAGCGTACTCCAGTCTCTGCTATTCACATATGAATTAACTTGAGATATCATATACCACTGACAATAACAGTGGAACACCACTAGCCATGGTGATATCTTGTGGAGGTGCGGCCGATGAACTGTATTAATTTAACGTTAGCACCTTCAATCTTAGTTACAACATATTGTATGTATGGCTTGACCATCGTATGCTATTGCTTGCTCTACGAAATAAACTTCCGTATAACTCTATATGCGAGTAGCACTATATAAGAGTATTGGCATCCCAATTTTAGTTTTGTTTTTGTACATTTGTTTTAAAAATCATTAAGCATTCTCCTATGTCGTATTTTATGATGTGATTGGCTTTCTCATTTGCTTATCCATTTATTCCTTAAACAAAACAAAAAAATTTGCATCCATCAACAGCCAACGCATGTTGTTGTGCGACCATAGATCTTAAAATTTTATATGTGTTATTGTGAATTACATTCCTCATATACACAAAAACTTTATTGTTGAACAAGAACAAAACGTCAAATGTTGTGCGAATGATGGTTCTGATTAATGAGTTTGTATAAAGGTCCATGTTTGTAGGCCATATATCACTATTTATTACCATTTTAATCTTATATAACATCAATTTTGTGTGGGCGCAGTCTATGAAAGCAAACATCACCAGCATACGTGATAATCTGTAATGTGTTTATTGCCAGCAAATTGTTGTTTGCTGGAAGCTGCATTGAATTACTCTGTGGCAAGGGATGTTAAGAAGGTACAATTTTCTATTGTTGAGATCTGCCTTTTTGAATGACAGGATATTCAGCTCTCGGTTTCTGCTGCAAAGCTTTTATCTGTTGAACAAATTTGTTTGATTAATATTTCTAGTTGAAGCCTTCTCTTTTCTCACATATTTGTTTCACCGTCTGTTCGTCCTAACCTTTTCGGAAAAAAATTTTTCTCGGGCGTCCTACGTTATTCTTCAAAATCATCTAACATAGCCGCCTTAAGAATAAGACGTATTGACATCAACAGAGATAATTCTATGCTAACTTTGTCATTCTCTCACCTTTATCATTCAATTTCAAATGCATAATATTTAAGCCTGGCATATTTTCAGCACATTAACCGCAAACTAAGATGTTCCAAATAAAAATAAATTTAAATGTGTTGCTATAATATCTTAAATTTTAACGTTCAACTTCACTCTAAAAACTTTATCGCATTATCATGGTCGTTTATTCATATCATTTAGCACTTGACCAAAATGTTATTAATAATTTCCGAACAATGAAACACAGCATTATAATTGTTATATAACGTGTTCAATCAAATGTGCGAAAACCCATTAACAGTTTCAATGACTTTGGGTACTAAATGAAGCATAATTTATGATTGACAAGTAAGAAATTAATAAATATCTAGAATTATTGCATTAATTTAACATAAACTTTATTCAATCTTAAGGGACTGTAAAAATGTAAAATAATGAATTTTTTAATTGTCACAATACAGATAAATCGAAAAAAATAAATGAATAAGGATCTAACTTAGATAAATGTAAAAGTGCTCTCTTCAACCGCGACTGTATTAGTATTTCTGGATTGTTCCTATTATATGTAACCGATATACATAGAGCAAATTGCTGTTCTCTTTTTGTTAACAACCTGTCTTATTCCTCAGATTGCCTAAAATCTGTGCCATTATTCCAGTGGCTACAGGTTCTGCCAAGATTTTTAAAGATAATTTCGAAGGCAGACTCCGCCTCTTTTCTTTTTCTCCATAATATCAGTAATATTATTAAGACTTACGTCCTTACGTCATTGATTGGCTTTTTTGTTAGACATCTCATCCGCCGAAGCGTATGCTAACACCATTGTAGTATCTGTAGCTAACCCGGGATTGTGGTCGACACCGGCTATTGAAATACCCCTCGGTCTGAGCTTTAATTCCTTGCGTAACCCATGCACAGTCATCTTAGCAACTCTGTAGTGAATGATATTCTTGCAAACAAAAGGAACTTCCTTCGATTTTTCGTCGATCCTTAGTGTCAAAAATTGTCCTTGGTTTTCATATTTAACACCCCAGCCTAGGATATTTCAGACTTTCACTTGTACTCGTGCGTTTTAAAGGTTTGGTAATGCGATGAATTTCAAGTCTGTTAATTATAATGAAAAAAAACAACAACGACACTGTTTTTTTATTTTACAAACAAATTTATAAATTGCATAGCAATATCTTTGCTACGTTGACAAATGCTGTTGCAATCCAACTTTAAACCGGATAAATAAAAATAGCAAAAAAACATGAATTTGTGTTTGAATTTTTTAAGATTTTCATTAATTATAACATTAACTATAGACACGCCTTAATTCAAACAACAAGTCCTTTAAAAAAATTCAACAGACAATTGCTTGTTATATGTTACCTACAATTTTGTTTCAATGCACTACTACAGTGCACTCACTACACTATAACACTAGACAATTGGTGGTTACATGTTACCTACAAAAATTTTTCAGTGCATTATTTCAGTGCACCCAAAACAAGTTAATTTAAAAATCTCCCTAAAAATTTAATAGGTATATTCCACTCTAGTTGATTTTCTAGTTGGTTCTCTCTAGCCTGCTTTAGAGTTGTTTTAGATTTTGCAGGAGTGAGCAATTTTAAAATAAAGCTTGTAATTGTCTCGTTGAGATCACTCCCCGTTTTCTCATTCAATTATTCTAACTGACTTTTCGGTGTTAACAATAGCCATTACCATCCTTCTTCCTTTGTCGATCGTACACAAACCGTAGCTGAGGCACAAATAGAACAACTTTTTACCGACCCTCACATTTTTCGTTCTACCCGGGTATAAGAAAAAGCTAATGGGCCAAGCCGGTGCACGGATTTTGACATTCCATACGAATAGCACAGGTCAATACGAGTTAATTGAGAAAGTGTTAAGACATCCAAAGCGATTAGCATTTTGATCGGTGCAAAAATTTCGTTTGATACCCGTTGGTCTAATAATACAAATTCGCTGACAAAAATTAAAGCAATGACAATGACCTCATCTCGAAATTAACTTTTTGATATTCAAACAAAGAAAAAAGAGTGGCAAACAATTTCACGGTGATTGGGACAGGTAAAGGTAAAGGTAAAGGTAAACATTTTCCTGACAACAGAATAAGGTTTATTCATAATATAAAGTGTTACATGCAATAAAACAGTAGTTGAATGTAGTAAATAACTATTTCTATAAAACAAATTTACTTTGGCCTTATATCATGAATTTTTAATTTCAAAATAGAAGTATGCATTTGAAATTAATAGAACTTTATTTTATTTTCAAATAAACATTACGTGCACTCAACTACAACGTTTTGTATCTGTACATCCATATCCAATCCACGACAAAGATGAGAAAACTGTATTACGATTGAAAATATGTAGATCATGTTTTTTCAGTAAACACTAGTGCACCACCTTGTTGGACACCAGATCTTTTTAAGAAAAGATTACGAACTAATCCTTCGATTACTATTCTACCGTCTCATACCAAAAATTTAAGTGCACATATGTGCAAAATAATTCTAGACAAAATGAAAATGAAATCTTTTTACATTACATTGAAGCCATATATCCCCCATATAACCTTACTTTATATCGAAATTTCATAAAATCAGAGGGGTTCGTCTTACTTGAAATATGTGTTTGTTTCACGATCAATAATTTAAAAATCAGGCAATAAACAATTAAAATTTGGCATGAAAATATAAATTTCATCAATATAGACAATCCTAAATTACGTAAATAAGCAATTGTTATTCACAACACATAGTAATCTCATAGTAAATATACAACTGTACTTATTAAAATAATTAACTTGAAATATATGATTTGATTCAATTATAATCAGAATAATCATCATGCAATGATAATTTAATAATTTGAATAAAAAAATATATCAATTAATAAGGCAAAAATAAATTAAATACAATTAGACCTCGAACGACAAAACAACGTTTACAACGACGAACAAAGCGCTAACGTAGACGTAAATAATTATAATTCGTTTGGTTATATGTGGGAAGAATATTCATTGTTTTCGATGTTTTGCAATATATGTATTACATTTACGTACTTATATATTGATAAAACGAATATGTAGTATGGAACAAGAAAAAGAAAACTATTCTCGTCAAGAATATGTTACAGTGTTAAACCGTTTAATTATCTAATTTAATCTAATATAATTTACTAAAAATACTGATGATTCATTGTATCAATCTACACCACATTTTCTTCAATCAAGCGAGTATAAAAACATCTCAAACATATGATTTATAAAATTATAATATTTAATATAAATTTGATCAAGAAAATTATTAATTACTAAAGAGATTTACTTTGTTTCTCATTAAAATTGTTTCGTTTTCTGAAATCATGAATTTTATATATGGAATCACAGATCACTACCGCACCGCTGCCACAATCGGAAGTTTATCAGTTTTTTAAAATAGTAGATATAGAATCATTAATAGAATCATATTTCACATGATGTTATTTATAGTGTCCTTATGCTTATAGAATTCTTAAAGAGAAGCTTCACAGTCCATAAAGTGGGATTACATAAATTTATTTTACTCCCATGTATAGTGTAAATTACCTAATTGGAAATAAAAACGAATTGTAGAAAAAGTTTCTTTGAAATTGTAATATGAACGCAATAACGCAAAATTTGTACATATGTATATTGCTGGGTGGAGTCTTTAGATGAGGCTGTGTTCCAAGCCTTAAAGAAAATTCGTACTCAAGTCAAGTATGTTTTGACCTTTACGCCGAACCACTCTATGTCTGCCTCTCACTTACAAATATGCCACTTGCCGTAGCCCTAAAAGCAACTACAAATCGTTTCCATGGAAAGAGAAATGTTAAGGAGGACAAGATCAAAATAGAGCTGCTGTGACTTTTTATGTATAATATTGTTACGATTCTACATAAACGCAATCAAATAAAAAACAAAATTGTGTCCAACCTCAATTTCCAATAAACAATATTTCAAACAATTAATTCAATGAATTATTTGTGATATTACATCACTCCGATGGAAATAATCCCATCATGAATAATAAGACTGAATCTAACAAAATATGGTGTGCAATTTATGAAATTTTTTTGCTATCCACAAAATTGTCGATCGATCTAGTTTCGAACCGATAAGAACTTTTTATTACACTTTAAAAAAGTATATCATTCTCATCAGGGCTAGCCGACTAGATACACTACCAAAAAAATTTTTCGCTATATAAACCTAAAATAGGTCACTACTCTAGCGAAGTATAAGAAACCAAAAAACTTTCATAAACATATGTTTATTAGATTCAGGTTTAGTCAATTTGTTTCTCTAGTTGATCACTATTGTTGTTATACTCTAACCAAGTTAGAATTGGATAACAAACTTGTATCGGTGAGAAGAAGATGACCATCTTCACTTGTGTCTATCGACACATTATCTACAATTAATTCAATGAATTATTTGTGATATTACATCACTCCGATGGAAATAATCCCATCATGAATAATAAGACTGAATCTAACAAAATATGGTGTGCAATTTATGAAATTTTTTTGCTATCCACAAAATGGTCGATCGATCTAGTTTCGAACCGATAAGAACTTTTTATTACACCTTAAAAAAGCAGCTCTATTTAGCAGCTGTCATAAAGAAAATTGAAACTTAATCACTATTGTTTAACAAATTATTTGTACACATTTCAAGTTTCGGACCACTACCACGACCATGAATTAATTTTTATTCAAACATTTTGATTAGGAATGCATATAAAAGTGTACTAATGGTTTCCTAAAATGAGAATATATGGGTTTTTGTTAAAAATAAAATTGGTTATGATTGAGGACAATCTCGATATGAAAATAATTTTGCATATTCATATACGATATCTACGCATGTGTTTCCATTCAATTGTACGATTAAAAATGATTAAAGAATAAAAATAAAATAAAAAAAGGAAAATAAAATTCATAAATAAAAACGTGCCTGGCAGGAATCGAACACAGGCCCTATAACGTCTTCCTCATCGTTTACTCTTACGCACTCGTTCATTAAATCAATTTCCACGACAGGAATAAAACGTTACTCAATACAGAATAAAAGTATTACTCAAGCTTCGTAAGGGGTATAGTATGATGTGGTTGGCATTACGATCAGTTGCACAATTTGGCTGGTTAATAAATAAATGTTAAATGATCATATTAAATAAACGTTTTGCGGAATATTTTCCATAAGTCAGTTGCAATCTGTTGCAAGTTTTGATATAATTTTTTCACAAGCAAATTGCGCACAATATGGCGATTACATACATTTAATACAAAAAGGAATTGTATGACAAATTATCATCAGTTTATAGCTGAAGAATATATAGCTAGTAAAATACATAGCTAGTAGTTCGCGCTATAGTATTATCCTATTAATAGAGATCCTCCAAATGGTTTTAAAAATATTTTCTTAAATTTTCGTCTTAATTAACTTCATAAAAAATCAGTGCTTTAAATCAGATAATTTTGTTTAAATTAATCTCCACTTATGTTTAATTTCAAACAACATAAGATATTTAATAAAAGTTAGGTATGTTCACTTCAAACAACGTAGCATATTTAATACATATTAATAAATGTAAGGAAATAATTTTAGCTTCTTTATTTGCATTCTTATTAAATTTCACTGGTTAAAATTATTTTAAAAATCTTGATAGATAATACTGTATCAATGAAAAGACCAGTTTGTAGCTAATGTGATTAAATATTAGAAATGAACAATTTTATTAATGCACAAACAATTCGACAATATTTCTCATTTCTTTGTAACAATATCATTTACACAGTTGTATTTCAGATAACTTTTTAAATAAATTGAAATAGATATAAAACAAATTTAGGGAACTTTTTTTTATCAGAAGAAATGAATTAAAAGTTAGTTTTTTTAATTAAAAGTGAATTTAAAAAAACATGTGTGTTATTTTAAAAGAGCTGAAAAACTATTTTTGTTTTTTGTAAATTTCAATCATTAAAACATCGCATGCTAAATTTTAATTTAAAAGTTTTAATTTTGATGTTCGCCACAACACTCCCCCCCTAGTGCCATCGAAGATGGGACGATATAAAGAGAAAATTATTGTGCTAGAGCACGAAGGAAACGAGTAGGGGTACGAGTGGTTCTACCTGCTCGCGTAATTGTAGATGCAGGATGGAATATCTGTGTTTGAGGAATGAGATTAAATCTAACCCTTTTAGGTGATACAGTTGCCTTAGCGTCGCGTTGCCTTGTTTCTGCGGAGGTAGAAGGAGAAGACTGGAATGTGTCCGAAGAAGTAGGATGGACAATATCTGTAGAAGACAAACTTTCGTCTGCGCGACTGAGATTAGTACTCGAAGTAGGTGAGTTTTGAGATGAGTCATCTTCAGATTGTTCCCTAAAGCAAGGTTTTAATCTGTCGATGGAAACTCGAATATGTTGACCTTTACGGTCAATAACGAAATTTTTATCATCGCGACTGATGACTTTAAATGGACCTTCGTATGGAGGCTGTAATGCTTTACGTACTAAGTCCGTACGTAAGAAGACATGCGAACAAGACTGGAGATTCTTGGAGACGAAAACATTAGGAAAAGTGTGTCTTGACGCAGTAGATGGACGAAGGTGAGTAAAATGTTGTTTCAACTGTGAAACGAAATCGGATTGTGGAGTGGAGTTAGAGTTTTGGCTAAAGAATTCTCCTGGAAGACGTATGTTAGTACCGTAGACGAGCTCAGCCGATGAAGATTGGAAATCTTCACGGAAAGTGGTTCGTAAACCAAGTAGTATTGACGGTAATATTCGTGTCCAGTCCGTTCTGTCGTAGGCCATTATCGCGGATTTAAGAGTTCGGTGCCAACGTTCAATTAGTCCGTTACATTTAGGATTGTAACTAGTAGTACGTTTACGTTCGAAACCGATAAGTTTTGACAACTCGTTAAAGAGATTGGATTCGAATTGGGAGCCCTGATCAGTGACGATTACTGAAGGTACTCCGAAGCGAGCGATCCAATTGGAGTAAAGAGCTGATGCTACCGTTTCAGCTGTAATATCCGAGATAGGAATGGCTTCAGGCCATCGAGTATAACGGTCAATAATTGTGACACAATAACGTTTGTCCTCAGAGGTAGGAAGTGGACCAATAATGTCCATATGAATCTCGGAAAATCGTTGAGAAGTTTGAGGATAATTACCTAAAGGAGATTGAATATGGCGAGAAACTTTTGCCTTTTGGCAAGCCAGGCACTTCTGTGCCATTTGTCGTACATCCTTTTTAATGGATGGCCAAATGACTTTTTCAGAAAGAAGCTTGACAGAACTGTGGACTCCTGGATGAGATAAATTATGGAGACTTTCGAAAACAGATTGACGAAATTGCTTGGGAATAAAAGGCCGTGGATTACCAGAAGAGGTATCACACAAAATAGTTTTGGCACTAGAATTGCCAAACGATAATGGAAAGGAACGGAATTGAAGTGTGGGACTAGTGTCCACTAATTCCTTTAGTTCGTTATCGCTGAACTGAGCATCAACAATTTCGTCGTAGTTAATATTTTCTGGAATTGATATTTGCTCAACACGAGAAAGTGTGTCGGCAACTACATTATCAATTCCAGAAATGTGGCGAATATCAGTCGTAAATTGACTGATAAAATCAAGATGACGGAATTGGCGAGGACTAGCTTTGGCAGGATTCTGCGACAAAGCGTAAATGAGTGGCTTATGATCGGTGAAAAGAGTGAAGATTCTACCTTCAAGGAGATACCGGAAATGTTTAATTGCAGAATAAGCTGCAAGGAGTTCGCGATCATAAGCGCTGTATTTCTGTTGCGTTTCATTGAGTCGCACAGAGAAGAAACTTAGTGGTGTCCAACAATCGCTAATTTTTTGTTGAACAACGGTGCCAAATGCCTTGTCGGAAGCGTCGACCATAACGGCAAGTTGGGCAGAGTGTGAGGAGTGAGAAAGAGTTGTAGCCTCACTGAGTTGCCGCTTGCAAAGATCGAAGGCTTGAATGGCGTCTTCGGACCATTGAATGACCCGTTTGTCATTCTTTTTGGAACCTTTGAGAAAATCATTTAGGATGGCTTGATTGCCACCAGCGTGAGGAATGAATCTGCGGTAGAAATTAATCATTCCAAGAAAACGGCGGAGTTGCATAACTGTTTCGGGACGTTCGTAGCAGTTGATAGCATCGACACGTTCAGAAGTAGGTTTGATTCCCGTTGAATCAATGGAATGTCCAAGAAAGTCAACGTTGGTTTTAGCAAAGTTGCATTTATCAACGTTGATAATGAGACCAGCATCAGAAAGACGCTCAAAAACAGTCCTAAGATGTTTGAGGTGTTCCTCATAGGTTTCAGAAGCAATTAGGAAGTCATCTATGTAGATGAAACAGAAATTTAGGTCTCGAAGAAGGGAATGCATAAACCGTTGGAAAGATTGCGCAGCATTTCGCAATCCGAAAGTCATTCGAACGAATTCGAAGAGTCCGAACGGAGTTGAAATTGCAGTTTTTGCAATATCGCGCTCATCAATAGGAATTTGATGATATGCGCGGACAAGATCAATTGTGGAGAAAAATTGGCATCCATGTAGTTGATGCGAAAAATCCTGAATATGAGGAATAGGATATTGATCCGGAATTTTAATGTTATTTAGAGCACGGTAGTCACCGCAAGGTCTCCACTCGCCGTTCTTCTTTTTAGCGAGATGGAGAGGAGAAGCCCAAGGACTGTTAGAAGGTCGGCAGATGCCTTGGGATAACATAAGATTAAATTTTGCCTTTGCGATAGCCAATTTGTCTAGAGCAAGTCGACGATACTTACAAGAAACGGGAGGACCACGTGTTTCAATAACGTGAGTTACGTTATGTTTCACATGTTTAACAAGATCATTTTTGGACGTTAAGTCCTTGAAATTTTTGAGTAAATCAAGAATTTCTACATTGACCGAATCGTTGATCAAAGTTAAAGAAGGTGCTGGAGAAGTGGAGAGTTTAGCCAAAGTAAATAGAGAAGTTAGTGGATCGTCAAGACGTCGGTTTTTAATGTCCACTAAAAGACCATATTTGTTAAGAAAATCAGCTCCAAGGATAGGAGTGGTAACATCGGCTATAACAAAGGTCTGACAGAACACTCGTCTGAGACCAATGTTTAAGTTTAAAGACCGTGTACCGTAAGTGCTAACTTTAGTCGCGTTAGCTGCGTAGAGGTAGAAGTCTGATTTTCTTGAAATTTTTTCCTCCATAGTAGCGGGGAGAACTGAAACTTCGGCACCTGTATCAACGAGGAAAGTCTTGCATGAAGAAATGTCGAGGACCAGAAGACGGAGTTGAGAATGATTGTCATCACATGCCGTCACATGTGATGAATCTAATAGTTTTTTGAAGATTTTGAGGCAATGGAATTTGAGTGATCAGAATAATATTTACACTCAGGGTAGCATTTTTTTGCATCTCCCTTGTAGTAGTGATGGTAGTAGCAAATACCATCAAACATTTGCACGCGAGACCTGGACCGAGGTCGCATGGGAGAGCGATAATTCCGATTGAAATTTGAATTATGATTACCGTTTCGATCCTTAGATCTACTTCGGTATTGTTGAGGAGGTTGGGAGAAATTTTGCCTTTGAATGGCATTGAGGAGTTGCACGTTTTGTGCCTCCAGTTTTTTGAATTTTTCCTCAAGTGATATGATTTCACTTGAGGAAGAAGAAGAAGCGGCAGGGATAGATACCGCATTAACTTGCGAACCCCTTAGGGCATTGAAAACATTATCTGCTATCTCTGCTGTCTTCTGAAGATCTTCACTGACAGTAGCGATAGCAGCGCGGACAGCAGGTGGAAGTTTTTCCACCCAAAGGACTTTAAGAGCTGCCTCTGAAAACGTATTACGGGATTCGGTAGTCATATCCCGAAGTAATTGTGAGGGCTTAAGATCCCCAAGGTCCATACCGCGTAATACTTTGTGTATGCGATCTGAAGTGCTACCGGATAGGCGAGCTATAAGAGCCTCTTTGAGCCTATCATATGGGAAATCTTGGTCAGGGTTAACCAAGATATCACTGGCTAATTTCGCCAGTGTGGGAGTAAGCATGGTAAGTAAGTGGCCATACTTAGTTTGTTGGGACCTGATACGCCCCAACAAGAACTGCCCCTCAAGAGTTATGAACCAAAGGTCTGGAGTCTCAGACCAGAAAGGAGGAATTTTGATAGCTACGTGATCAATTTGTGGCATAGCTGCCGAAGAAGTTGAAGCTGAGGGAGGTGGAGGTAACGCAGCAGGAGGTGGTGGAGATTGTGGAGGATTTGAAGATGTACCTCCAAGGTTCAAATTAGCAAGAGCAGCTGCGACCTGCTCTGCGACCAGTGCCTGAAGCTGGTCTTGTGTGAATGTAAAGTATGGGGGTCCAGAAGATGCAGCAGTTTCCTCAGGTTCTGGTGAACCTGCTGAAACTGATGGGAACATAAATGAATGGCGGAAAAGCCTACTTGTGACAGCAACTAAAAAGAAAAGTGTTGCAGCGATTAATAATAAAACAGCATTATTTATCACGATTTCTATAACGGATGCTGCAACAAACAACACCCCCAAACAAACCAAAAGTTCCCTTATTTTGTTCATAATTTTTAAAAAAAGAATTATAGAAAATATTTAAAATTTAAAGTTTAAACAGAGAAAAAAAAACAAATTAATTAACAACTTAATATTATTATTAAATTAGATTATTTAGGAGTAATTAATTGAATTAATTAATAGGATTATTTGATATAAATAAAAAATTATAATAATAAAATTGTACTCAAAGTTGACTCCAAATCCAAAAAATTGTGTTGAGTCGATAGGTCACCAAATATAGCTGAAGAATATATAGCTAGTAAAATACATAGCTAGTAGTTCGCGCTATAATCTATCCTATTAATAGAGATCCTCCAAATGGTTTTAAAAATATTTTCTTAAATTTTCGTCTTAATTAACTTCATAAAAAATCAGTGCTTTAAATCAGATAATTTTGTTTAAATTAATCTCCACTTATGTTTAATTTCAAACAACATAAGATATTTAATAAAAGTTAGGTATGTTCACTTCAAACAACGTAGCATATTTAATACATATTAATAAATGTAAGGAAATAATTTTAGCTTCTTTATTTGCATTCTTATTAAATTTCACTGGTTAAAATTATTTTAAAAATCTTGATAGATAATACTGTATCAATGAAAAGACCAGTTTGTAGCTAATGTGATTAAATATTAGAAATGAACAATTTTATTAATGCACAAACAATTCGACAATATTTCTCATTTCTTTGTAACAATAATATTTACACAGTTGTATTTCAGATAACTTTTTAAATAAATTGAAATAGATATAAAACAAATTTAGGGAACTTTTTTTTATCAGAAGAAATGAATTAAAAGTTAGTTTTTTTAATTAAAAGTGAATTTAAAAAAACATGTGTGTTATTTTAAAAGAGCTGAAAAACTATTTTTGTTTTTTGTAAATTTCAATCATTAAAACATCGCATGCTAAATTTTAATTTAAAAGTTTTAATTTTGATGTTCGCCACAAGTTTATTTATTTATTGACCAACTCAAATCATTATATAAACCATCATCAGAAATGATAAATCTCAATCAATATATAAACTATCATCAGAGAGGTTTGATTAAATGGTTGCGGAATAATGGCAATTGCAAATTTCCATTGACGAAAATATCTCTACCATTTTGAAATAATCTTTTGAATTAATCAATAATAGTTTGTTAAAGTTAAGGTGACCAATTTTTTTTCAATCAAAAGGAGGACAAAAAAATTAAAGAAAAAAGTACAATGCAATATTAGGTTTTATAAAAAGTATCCGCCGTTTTTGTTCAACTTTAAATGCAATTTTTCGGGTCCGCATCTTAGCATCGAAAAATCAAACCATCAAATTGAGATATAGAACCGAAAAACAGTCGACCGAAAGTTCAAACCACCGAATTTTATATCATCGAATGGTTTTGAGATTGAAAAATTATTAGATCGAAAAATCACATCACCGAAAACCATATAATCGAAAAATTATTATTAATTATATTAAACCGAATTTTAGTTTACTCAAATCAATTTTAATCAACTATATATATGTGCCACTAATTATTATATTTAGACTGCGTTCCAATTGAATGCTAAATGATCTCCACAATGCTAAATCAATTTAGAACATTTTTGAGTTGACTAAATCCGTCATTTGCATTCTAAATTTTTGTAGACTTATTTGAATTGAGTAGGCTTATTTGAAGTGACAGTTAAACTTTAACTTCAAATTACATTTTACGAATAGTTTAAACATAAATAATAATAATAAAAATAATTAAACATAAATTCAAAATATGTACATATATATCACAAGAACCTTAAATGATTTACCTTATCCATTCTAGGATAAAATAATCGATTTTTTATTGATATAAACACTGTGATATTCAACAGCACATTTTATTTTTATATGTTTACCATCAATTGCACCAACAGGTTTCATAAATGCTGGAGAAGAAGCTCGTAAAGCAAATTTCCGAACAATGTCTCAATTTGCTCTACTTCAGATGGTATAAAATGTATGATTGAGGGTAAAATTATTTGAAAATGTCCAAATATTTGCTGCATATTCCAAACGCTGTAGTTTTAGGTATGTTTAATGTAGCAGATAAATTTCTGTAGCTAGCCAAAATAAAAATTGTGCCAATTCAAGTTCGATTGACCATCCATGATGTTTAACCGCAGCGGAATCAATTTTAAAATTTGCCGAAACGATTGAGTGTTTAATCTTAAATGTCGTTTAGTTAATAGGTCGTTCCCGTTTATGATCCCATTTACTATGGCTTCAACGTTGACCGTTGTAGTACCGCAATCCCTCCCTTAATGCACACGATAAAAATTTGTACATATACCATATGTAAAATATATATATTTTTATTAAACCTATTCTACGCATTTCCAAAAACTCATATAATTCTGCATAGCTTCTAAAAAGCCTGATAAACAATTTCATTATTTTAGTTTTATTGCAAAGCTGTAAATAAAAGTTATTTGTTTCTAACACCTGGTGTTCAAATTTATAATTATTTAGCAGAAATGAATTGGAACGATATCTTGCTAAATTTTTAAATTTAGCATGATTTAGAATTTGGAGACCATTTAGCATTCAATTAGAACGCAGTCTTACAACCTATTGCCATTTTATGAATAGTTTCATGATTCCATCGGTGTTGTACTTCTGCGTGAAGCACAAAACTTGGGCAAGTGATTCTGTCGATAACTTTTTTTCATCGTAGGCGTTTTGCAGAGACCGAAATAAATGGTAGTCAGATAACAATAGTTCCGAACATCAAAACTTCCCAACCCTGATCATTAATTTTTTACGGATGATCAAAGATGTGTGTGCTGTGTGGTCTAGAATTGTCGTGATAAACATAATGGAAGAAAACAGTAGAAATACAATAAATTGAATTCATAGCTGCGTATACTAATTAAAACATCTCTGAACAGATTAGATTCAAAATATCGCAAAGGAGGACAAAAAGGAGGACAGTTTTCGAGGAAGGACATTACCTACAAAAGGAGGACTGTCCTCCCTAAAGGAGGACGGTTGGTCACCTTATTAAAGTACTTAAAGGTTTGTTATCTTTTTAAACACATCGATAAGTGATTTAATAAAAAAACACACAATCGCGAATTAAACAACGAACTGTCAAAAATATTGACAGATCGATTTGTTGTAAATCTTTTAGTATTCATTGAAAACAGCCGTATATAAGAAATATTACTTGAGTAACAGTTTTCTTGAATACTACTAAAATTATTATACATTAATAAAGTCGTATACAAGGAACTATCCTTGGGTAAGAATCTTCTTAGAATCTTCTTGGATTCTTCCTAAAAGTTGTACTTTAATAAAGGTTTATATAAGGGATAGAATTCTTGAGTAAAAACATCTTGAATACTACCTTAAAAGTTATATGTGAATAAAACCTTATAAAAGGTATTATACTTGAGTAACATTTGCTTTAATATGCCCTAAATATTCATTATTGAATTAAGCTTTACTTAAGGAATTATATAAGAAACTTAGTGAATCTAGTCTTTTACAAGCTTTTTTTAGGTAAAATTTAGGCGAGATTGTTATCTGGGACATACGGTGATCCAAGTTGAGGTTTAATTGAGTAGAAAGTTCGATTACCTGCAGCGATTCGAGCTTTTATATCTGTAAGTATGCTGTTGTTTGAGTCAAGCATTGATCCCAAATGTTTAAAAGATTCAACTCCCTCAATTCGTGCATCGCCGCACATCAAATCTTTCTTCTCAGCCTCTCTTAAAACACTCATATGTTTGGTTTTATTGTAGTTAATTTGCAAACTGATTTTTCTAGCACCACTCTCAAGCGAATTGAAAGTCTCACTCGAAACAGCTTCACTCCGGCCGAGGATTACAACATCATCAGCGTAAGCAATCATCTGTACTGAGTTTATTGACAAGATATTGTAACTTGACTTTTCCAAAATCATCCTTATCGAGAAAAGTGCATCGGTAGTACTTCGGCCCACCCGAGGAACCACACTGATATTCTCCAAACAGTTGTTCAGCAAAAGGATTGATTTTGGATAGCAAAATGTAGGAAAAGATCTTACATGCCTTGCAAAGGAGATTCCTAGGTAATTTGCACATTGTAGGCGATTACCTTTTTTATGGATTGGTATCAGCATAGCTGTGTTCCAATCCAGTGGCATGGCTTCAGTCTTCCAGATCATTTGAACAAGTTCAAACAATCTTAAGACCATGCCACCATGTACAATCATTTCGGATGTTATATCGTCGATACCAGTTGCTTTAATGCGTTTTAATTTTGACAGCGCCACTTCGAATTCCTCTTTGTTTGGTTCGTCTACATGTACCTTTGATGCACGAATAAGCTTTGCTCGTCGCCCGACTTGTTGAGAAGATTCTCAAAAAAGCGGCCAAAGTATCTAAAATATTTTTAAGGTCTACTTGTAGCTCCCATCTTCGTTTTGAACAGCAGTCGATCTAGTTCGAGGGCCCTTCTTTAGGGGTCCTCACACTGTCTCTCGCACCATTCTCTCGTCTTTCCTCTACATAGCTTTGTAACGGCTTATCTTGCCAGTTTATAGTTCTCCTTCGTGGAGCTGGTGTTGCGTTCTTGTAGACGAGTCAAGTTACAATAGCTTGTCACTAAACTCAGTACAGATGATTGCTTACGCTGATGATGTTGTAATCCTCGGCCTTCAGATAGCAATATCTTTTGTATTGAATAGCGTCAAGGCATGCTTGATCCATCCATAGCTTCTGGGAGTGGTTCTGTGGTCGTCCACGTATTCCGTCAGCAGCGCTTGAAACAGCATCTTTGAGCAAATACTATGACTTATCAACATCTCCATTAATGGTTTCTGATTTATCCAATGTTTCGGCAATATGGTTTTGATATCTCTCTTCCGTTTCAGCATTCTTTAATGATGAGATGTTAAAACGTTTCCGTTGATTGAATTTAGGAATGCCTGGATTTGGGAAGTGGAACCTTATCGTAGCACATACAAGGAAGTGGTCACTTTCAATGTATGCACCTCTAAAGGATCGCACATTCAGAACGCTCGAAAAGAAACGTGCTGTTACTAGAACGTGATCAATTTGATTTCGAGGGTTTCCATTCGGTGAGACCCAAGTCTGCTTATGAATCGATCGATGCGGAAAAAATGTACTGGCAATTCTCAAATTATGTGATAATGCAAACTCAGTCATTCTCTCACCATTATCATTCGAATTTAAATGCAGACTGTTGGGACCCACCACATTTCCATAAGAGATATTTCTATCAACCTGCCCATTAAAGTCACCAAGAACCATAATGAAGTCGCGTGTTGGTGTTTGTTTCATAACCTCTTCTAGTGCTATGTAGAAAGTATCCTTCTCGTCGACGGTCTTAGCTTCAGTAGTTGCATGCACGGCAATAAGAGAAATATTGTTATATGTACCGCGTACACGTAGATAGCAGATTCTCTCACTGACCGGGATGAATTTCATCACTGTTTCTTGTATGCGTGCCCCAACAAGAAAGCCAGTTCCAAATTCTTTTCGAGAAGGATGACCACTACAGTATAGAGAGTGACTATCCAAATCTTGTTTTCCGATTATCGGCTGTCTAATTTCTTGTAGAGCAATAATATCTATCATATACCTCTCAGCCTCTGTTTCTAGACTTATAAGAGCATCAGGAGCGCTCAGGCTACGCACGTTCCACGTTCTGATTCGGTAGTCTGGTCCTTTTTCACGTCCAGGTAAAATTCTATTTTTAAATCCGGGTCTGTTATTCTCTTTCTGATTTCCAAATTTAACAAAGTTTTTTTTTCTGGGGTTAGGCCCAACCCCAAATTTAACCTTAGGCCCAACCCAAATTTTCGTATCGTTCTGCATATTAAGGTCACCAGAAACAACCTTTTTACACGTTTATATAGCGAGCCGCTTTATTCAAGACAGACGCCCGATCCAAGCCGACCCTGACATGGAGAACAGACGCTTGAGTCGCATTGGTTGTCAGGCGCCAATTCGTCATGATGTGGCGTCATTGACTAAGCAGTTTTTACTCTGCTTGTCTCCAATACACCAACCTAATTCTGTCAGCATTACCCAGGCAGCACGACGTGGACGTCGAATTTCGGATTTCGCTACCCAACAGCTTTGGCAGAGTTTTGTAAATAGGTTTGTATAAATGTTTCCCTTCACTTGGTCTTTTCTGACATCTTGTAAAAAACATTTTGCAGTTTTCTTTGTGTTGAAGTCACTGATAGACTACCGCTTTGAGTTGTTTGTAACTTATTCCAGTGGGTGTCACAATCTTGGGGTGCCCATATATGTGCAACGTAGTTTCTAATAGGTCTTCCCAGTACTTTATGTGTTGCGTCAATTGTATTTTTATATTAGCCAAATGAATTACCAGCTAGTACTTTCAGTGCATTATTTAAGAAGTGATTGAAAGATGTTCAGATAATTATTAAGATTATTGATGAGTTGTTCCGGGGCAGTAGTTGGCATATGATGTGGTGGTTATTCCTTCTGGTAAAGTTGGTAGACTGCTTACTCTTAGAGAACTCCGTCTTATGGAACTCCTTGTCTTATTTTAGATTTGCAGTTATGGAACTAAAGGTATGTTTGGCGACCTCTGAGCTAGTTGTACAGTGCTTTATTATCTACCTGGTAGATTGGTATTTAAGATATCTATTCTTTTGTGGTGCAGCGTGCGATGCCGTGTCGCAAGGTTTTGATAAGTGCAATGCGATTAAGATTGTTCTAACGATGCTGATTTCGTTTTGCTAGTCAAGGGAGCAAAGCGTTTCAATCAATGTTGTGAACGATGAAAGAATGGAGATGTATATAACTTTCCCTTTTCTTCAAATTTCCCAGGTTTTAAGATGTTTGGTATCTCGAAAGTATTTAGAAATGTGTTCAGTATAGTGGAGAGGTAGTTCAATTCTTTGAGTCCAATTTTGTTGGGACATGATCTCGGGGATGCCATGGGGTCTAAAAGCTTTTGATAACTTAATTTTTCTTGATGGCTTGAATTAAATCTGCTCATTTGTTGATGGCTTAAAATATGGTTAGTAAATACAAAAGAAGCTAAAACTATAAAAATTAAAAAAAACTTAAAAAAATTTTCAAAAAAAAATTATAAATATAAGGCTACTTTTTCGTGGGTGGAAATTTGTTCACAAGACGCGTTAGGGTCGAGTGGGACAACTTCACGAACGCAAAATGTTTTTTGCAATTCCGAATCACAATTCAACGTATTTCGAAATTGTCAACAATATCAAAAGGTGAGATTTTTCCGCACTGTTTTATTTTCCGCACTGTTTCATAGAAAATGGTCTCAATGCTAAGTTGATAATGGAAATGTTTACTTATCCCTGGTTAAACATTCCAATTGAAACCAATTGAAAAAAATTAATTGGATTAATCGGAATTCTGCATTGGGAATTTTCAATTAATTCCTATTCAAAAAATCTATTTCCAATACAATCCTATTCATTCCTGTTAAATATCTCTATTTTATTTTTCAACCGGAATCTATAGGAAATGTATATAAATAGGATTTAATTGGAAATTTCCATTGCAGAATTCCGATTAATTCCAATTCATTCCTATTAAATCTTTTCCAATTAAATCCTATTAAATTTATAAGATTGTTTAATTTTTTTCTAAGTTCCTTTATCCTATTGAATCTCTTAATTTCCGATTGAAACTCAATTGGAAATTTCCATTAGAATCCTACAGAACCTCTTTTCCTGTTAAATCCCATTCATTCCGATTGAATTTTAATTGGTAGATCGAAGTCTTCCTATTAAACCAGTTCAATCCGATTTAATCCTATTGAAATTATATTGGATTTAATAGGATTCAATTGGTTTGAATTGGAATGTTTAACCAGGGATACTAAGTTTATATTACGATGAAATCAAGCTCGAAATCACCCTAAATTAAAGATTTCAAAAAACTGTTCACATTATCATTAACATGATTAAGTTTGAAATCTATTTGCACATATTCCAAATCTGTGAAAAAAAAATTTTATTTCAGCTATGTAAAAGATATCCAAATAGATTTGTCTGAATTTTTTGATTTTTTTTGAGTCCAAACCTCCATCTAAAAAAAATTTTTATGTATGATTCAAAATTTTATTGAAATTTTGCAATAGCCATCTTTTTATTTCAATTCAAAACAAAATATTTCATTTATTAAATGTCACTTTTGAAGTAGGGCTGTATTTTTTTTTTTCGAAAATCAAATATTCAGGGGTGCTTAGCGTGATTTAGAATGGATTTGATTTAAATCAACTTTCGACATGATTTTAGTTTTGTATGAAAAAATTAATCAAAACAAGCTGATAATCGAGCTGAAATCAAAAATTGTTTAAAATCATGGCAATGTGAACGCAGTATTATATTTTAATATGAATGTAGATTGTAAAAAATTTGGTTGCAGAATAATTTTGTTTAATTGTGATTTGGAATTGCAAAAAACGTTGTGTGCAACTCGTTGCACAAATTGATTTTTTCCGTACTTGTCGTATATTTGTCGAAATTACGACGCGTGCGGAAAAAATCAACTTTGTGCACCCGATACACAAAGTACTATTATCTCTCTCAAAATAAAAAAACAACCATTTAAAATTTAAAAAAAAGTATTAAGTAAAAACTAAAAACTTAAAATTAATTATTATTATTTTTTATTTTTCATGATGAATGACGGCATGGAACTGAGTTTTTGTTACACCATATAATTCTGTTTTGTTACCAAGGTACGCCTTGCCATACATTTCTAAATTATTTTCAAACATACAAAATAATAATAAATTAATCCGTGTACTACTTCTCAGGCAGCTATGGCTGGTATTAGAGAAGAAGGAATTGATTTTTGTTTAATATTAATTTAAAGAAGAATAATTTAATAATAACATTAACAAAAAAGAAAAAAAAAATTATAACAAAAACAAAATTAGATATGTAATATTGATTTAATTTATGTTAAAATTATGATTAAATACAAAATAATGGTTCAATTTAAAAACAAAACAGATTAAAAACAAGACAATATGGATGGAAGTGACTTAAGTGACAATATGGATGGAAGTGACTTAAACTACTTCGTAGTTTTCTATCCGTTCTCGGTTGCGAAAGTCTCAATTGATTAGCAATCCTTGTGTTGTAACTGTGAACTTGGACATTTGACCTTAGTTGTATATTGGATTTTATAAGTCTTTTTTTTAAATTAAAAATAAGTTTCACTTTTTCCATTAATATAAGCTGCCGAAGGTTTAAGAAATTATAATTTTCGTACAAAAATCTACTTGGTGTTAGTACAGGTAGATTTTATTGCTTTATTCATTCATTAGCCTTTGGACTTCATTTAAGACCTCGTTACTGCATTGCGACCAACTCGTGATATTGTAGCTAATAAGTGGCAGAATGTATGAGTTATAAATCTGGTATTTTGTTTTAACATTAAAGAAATCACGTTTCCTCATAATTCCGATTAATGGTGCCATCTTTTTACGTATTGCGTTAGCATGTTCTTTCCAATTAAGTTTTTCATCAATTAGAAGACCCAGATATTTCGTCAGTTTCGATGTGTGTAGAGTTTGTCCATCGATTGTAATTACTGGATTAATACTTATTTTATTTTTTTGTTTAAAGATCATATAGTTGGTTTTAGGTGTGTTTATAGTTAATTTGTTCCATAAGAGCCAGTTATGAAAGCCCTTTAGGTCATTATTTATCAATGTTTCCATTTCAGGTTTACTTTTATGAGAATAAATAAGTAGTGTGTCATCTGCATATATGAAATAATTAGCTTTTAATTTTGCTTCTTTGATATTATGTATATAAAGTAAGTAAAGGAGAAAACCTAGCACAGATCCTTGCGGTATACCCATTTCAATATCCAGTAAAACACTAGTGTAACCGTTTGCTTTTGTATAACATTTTCTGCCCTTGATAAAATTACTAATTAACTTATTGGCAACGCCTCTGATTCCTAATTGATTTAGAAAAATAAGCAACTGTTCAAAGTCAACCGTATCAAAAGCTTTTTTTAGGTCGACAAAGATAGCTGCTACGTAATTATCACGATCCAATTCCCCATTAATATACTCCATTGCGGCATGTGTTATACAGGCAGTATTACTATGCTTTAGGAAGCCATATTGGTTTTTATCAAATCCGCCGGTTTTGTTAATAAATTCTTGAAACCTGTTGTGCAAAACCCTTTCGTAAATTTTACTAAATACGCTCAGTAGCGCAATAGGTCGATAGTTATTGGGATCTAATTTATCACCACCTTTATAGATTGGAACAATACGGGCAGTTTTTAAACATGATGGGAAATCGCCTCTTTGCAAATATTTATTGATAATAGTTGCAATAACGGGAGCAATGCAATCTGTGATTATTTTAATTTCATCTGTCGTTATTTTATCAGGTCCGGGAGCACCATTTGATTTTAGACTTTTAATGATACTTGAAATTTCAATTAAAAGTTTTCAATTTAAAGCAAGTAACTGCAATATTTAAAGCAAGTCTTGCAATAGGAGCTATGCGCTGCAGGTTATTATTGAATTGAAAAGTAAATGCTGCATTAAACCTAATTTTAATGCATATCTATAAAATTTAAAACAACTCTTGAATCATAATTTATTTCTATAGAACAGTTAGAAGTTTTAATACACCTTGCTACAATTTAATACATTAAAAATTTAATGAAATTTCAAAATTCACTAGAGCATTATCCATTTTAGAAATACATATATAGTTAAAATCGTTTCATGTATGTTTTAGTTATCGCTTCTCAGCTGAAAGTCTATAATAATAGTGATTAAGGTGGTAATTTTTTTATTTTAATTTGATTAATTTAGGCAAGTGCGTAATAATCAAAGTAACTCGAAATCATGATGTAATTTGCATTAAAATGTCATACTAAAAAAATGTTGCGCGCAATATTATTTAATGCAAATAACAGACATTTTTAAACAGCAAGCTTTATATTTTACTCCAAGTACTCTGTTAAATATTGATGCAAAGAGCATTAGTTTAACTTTATATAGCAAGCTTTGTATTGTTTTGTAATGGAAACTTCCGTAGGACCTATATGTGTAGCAATTTGTATTACATATTCAATTTTTTTTTAACTGTGTCCATATTTGAAATTAATTGAAACCATATTTAATTTTCACACAAACATTATGTGCAATTGCCTCAACTACACCGTTCTGTACCTATACAGCTGTTGAATTAATGTCGGCGTTCAATTCGCCATATCTGCCCTCGCGGCGAGGTTGAGACCACTGCATTTTGATTGGAAATAGAACATGTATTTTTCATTGACGTTGTACTTTAGGTGATTTTTTGTTCAAAATGCTAGAGCTGATATAACCGAAATTTTAGTGCTGATATTTTGGAAAAAAATATTTATCAAAATCAGTGTTTACTTTAACCACAAAATGTTTACTATTATAAGGATAAAAAACATTACCTTGTCATAGACCGTACTTCAATGGTAAAAGAAATAAAATCTGATGTGAAAGGTGTCGGGTTCATTCCTGGATCTGCTCTATAAAACCTTAAAAGCAAATAACCAATCAAAAATGATGATGGAGTAACGAAAATTAAGATGATACAACAGTCTATAGTAGACCACAAAAGATGATTCAAATCGATTTCTTCTTCGAGGTTGTCTTCAGTAAGTGTCTATAATCTTTGATGATCATTATGTCATAGGATATAAATTATATCATAGGATATTAGTTGGATATAAATCGATGCAATTTTGATTCACACGGTGATGTATGAGAAAAGCAACTCCAATTTCTCTCCGTTTAAATGGCCCCAGTACTATAGAGAGCTTAATTTTTAGCTGTTTCAATCGTTTTCTTGTTAACTCAGTTTTTGTCATATCGTTATATTTATTGAGTATTTATTTGCTTGGCCTGTTAGTTTTTAGAGAGCACCTGGTATTCACAACTTCTTGGCGTTATACAGAAACAACTGGTAGAAATTCTAAATTTAACTCTAAATTTAGTACTCCATTGAAACATACTAACAAAACTAAGATTAACAACTGCCAAATCCCAAGATAATTGTTTTCATTGTTAATATACAAACATGTTATTGTTTCGAAAATAAAAACCATTGATTGTGTTAAATTTTTTAATATTTGTACCTTGAACAATGGTTGCGGTTGTAATATCTTTGTTCTATGTTAAATGACGAAACAAAATGATTGCTTTAAAATGATAGACAATTTTGTAACGCTAAAAACTGTGAAAATACTATTTATTAAAAATTTAAATTTTAATTTTGAAGGACGTTGTATGGATAAAATCTACAATGCGTCTAATCATCAAAAAAAGTACATAATCAAGCTTATTAAATACCATACACTGTTGACGATCATTTGGGTGTATGAACCATCTATGATAAGGTGACCATTTTTATACTATAAAAAGGAGGACGGAAAAATTAAAGAAAAAAGTGCTAAATATTAGATAAGATAAAAAGTATCCGCCGTTTTTTATTCAATTTTCGAATGAAATTTTTCTTTTTGATAATTAAATGTAATCATATACATATTACACGTATTCCATTATTATCCACAACATTTGGGATTTTATGAGTATAGTTGCATGATTCCATCAGAGTAGTAGTTTATCGCAAAAAACTTTAAGCAAGTGATGTTGGGTGGCTCTTCTGGCGGCGAGCTTTTTTACACCAAAACAGATTTATAAAGACAGGGGTAAATGTTAGTTAGATAGAGCTAGATCTGGGTTATACATTGACTGCATCAAAACTTCCCAACCCAGTTCAATTATTTTATGGCGGGTCATCAAAGATATGTGTAGTTTGCCATTGTTATGATGAAAAACAACACTCTCTCTTGATTGAGCAATTCCAATAATTAGTAAAAAAAATATAAATTGAATTGACAGATGACTGACCGCGTACTATTAAAAAAATCTCTGAAAATAGAAATTAACAGAGTGGTTTTAAAATATCGAAAAGGAGGACAGCTAGGAGTACACATTTCGAGGAAGGAATGAACCTAGAAAAGAAGGACTGTCCTGCCAAAAAGAGGACGGTTGGTTATCCTTATCTATGATATTTCAAAACAGCCATATTCTGAATACAATTTTGTACTTTTTTGTTTTACTAACAAGTGTTGTGTAAAAGGGAGTACATTGTAAATCACGAGAACAAAATATTTCTAAGGTACAACCAACCGTCAAGCTTTTTGGACGTATGGACGTGGGTCTGTCACAGTTTTTGACTTCTCCAATGTGTCGAAGAAGGGTTTTGTTATCTCACTTCAGTTATGGTCCTCTTTTGCTATGATATCCTATAACGTTTTCGTTGTTTGAATTTTTGAACACCCGGTTTCGGAAAGTGGAATCGCATTACGTTTACTTACAAAAACGTGGCCACATGTACACGTGATCAATTCGATTTCAAGCGTATGGATTCTGTCAGTTATTATCATTTGATTTCAAATTATAAGATTATATAGTGATATATCACATTTCAGGCACTGCCAGATGAAAGCCAGAGTTATATAGAAGGTGAAAGTTCCACAAATAGTAGTAGTAGATCCTCCATCCACAAGGAAAAGGGACCAACTATGCTTTGAGAACAGATAACTACAGGAACACAGCGATGCATATCGTTGAAAATCAATGACATAATCTCCATCTCTATTGCTATAGATTCTTGAGAGCATTTGAGATGTTATATCTCTCCCAAGTTGTGTTGGATGTCTATTATTATGCTTATTGCATAGTCCGAGCCATTTTACGTCCATCGAAAATATTAGCTTGTTTTTCGTAATCTATATTTTTATGTTAATTATCCGATTTTTTCTTTTTCTTAATTATTTTGTGTCTAAATATTGTAGTTTGTATAATTTTTCGTATAATTTATATTTTCCTACGTCGGTTACGTCTTCGGTTAGTGGTAAGCTCTATGAAGATTATAGTTCTGGCTAGTTGTTTACTATTCTTGTGACTCTATGATTCCCAATTGTCGGTATTTGATTGTTTCGGGCTGTGAATTTTCTTCAAGTATTCGTTCCTGTAATTTAAATTCAGGTAAATGAAAAGTTAGTTTATTGAGTCCAATTTAAACCGAATATCATAACTGCTAGGTGTATCTATCTGAGGAGACATGTTTTCACTTTCAGATGTTTCAAAATTCCTTGAGAAGTTTTCAGATTACTCCTGAATGTTTACTAATTCATATTCATTTCTTTATTATATGTATACTAATATACGTTATCGTCATTAAATTTGAATTGTTTTATCAGATATTCTCAACCGGTAATCTGATCGCTTAATTTCTCCTTATGTGTTGTTGTTAATTCATTTACTTCTCCGTTTCACCCCAAGTCAATTGTCGTTAATTTATTGTCTAAAAGCTATTTATTTAATGTTTTTTTAAAATTAAACCAAATAAAATATTTCTGAGTCAAGTAACTATCTAAAATTTTATTTCACTATCTTTTACATAAATAAATAGAATAAATACTTAATCATCAAATAATAAAAAATAATATAAAAAGATGCAAACATATATAGTTTTTCGTGTAGTAAAAAAAACGCTTAAATCTATATAAGTTCGTCGAAAAAAGGATTCCTTCATGAATTACTAACACTGTAACACTGTATCAATGTCAACCTGAAGCGTGAGAGTGTGATGAAATTCATGTAGCTTTGCTCGACCTAAATTTGTTTCATTTAATTTTAATATTAAATATATATGAATATGTATATATATATATATATATATATATATATATATATATATATATATATATATATACATATATATATATATATATATATATATATATATATATATATATATATATATATATATATATATATATATATATATATATATATATATATATATATATATATATATATATATATATATATATATATATATATATATATATATATATATATGTATATATATCTGTAGGTGGGAGGTAAACTACACCAAGTCCATTTTTTTCAAAATACGTTTTTTTATACTGTTAGAATCAGGATTTTGTTCTCTACCGAGAGGTTAATAGCACTGAGTCCTAACTAGTTTTGTTTTCGAGATAGAACAATTTTAAATAGTCCAAGTCCATAGTAAATAGTCCATTTTCAAACAGTTTTTTGGCTTTCCTGTAAAATTTTAAAAATGTGACTTGGTGTAGTTTACCTCCCACCTACAGATATATATATATATATATATATATATATATATATATATATATATATATATATATATACATATATATATATATATATATATATATATATATATATATATATATATATATATATATATATATATATATATATATATATATATATATATATATATATATATATATATATATATATATATATATATATATATATATATATATATATATATATATATATATATATATATATATATATATATATATATATATATATATATATATATATATATATATATATTATTAAAATATAATTTATTAAAATAGCAGTCCATTGTATTAATCTCCCAATTGCCCAATATTTAGTATCCTACTGCATCGCCATGCTTTCTAAAATCAGCATTGGCGTAAATTGCAGTTTCATTTCTTGATATTGCACTAATAATTGTCTTAATTCCATGATAACGATAAGTTGCATGTCCTCTATCTTGTAGTTTTGATATTACTTGATCTAAATTACCATATTCATACCTAACTTGCATCGGTAAAAGCTGATGATGCATTCTTGGAGCATCAACAACTTCTTTGATGTTTTCATCAAAGCAGAGGGCTCGTATAATTGCAGTTGTAACTGCAGATATTATTTTTGATCCACCCGCAACAGAAAGAACCAGCTCAACTTTATCATCCTTGTCAGTAATGATAGTGGGACACATAGAAGACAATGGTCGCTTCCCGCCACGTATATAGTTTACTGGTGATTCAAAAAACCCATAAAGATTTGGTTCTGAATTAGGTATACTAAAATCATTCATTACATTATTGAAAAGAATGCCACTACGGGGTCCAGTGATTAAGCTCCCAAAACTGAAAACAAAAAATAATTACAATTAATAAAATATCTATGATATTAATATTATACATATTATACATATTATAATTTCCCGGGTAGGAGCTGCCAATGTTAAACAACGGGCCAATCTTGGGCCAGTATTGGAAGCCTTGGCTAGTTAGATTTGGGCCAGGTCTGTGACAGTTGTAAATACCTAAACTAAATCGTGCGGTTTTGGCCCAGGCTTGGCCCCTTACGTTTTTTATTACCTGGGGTATTGCTACAGAATTATAGAAACATTTAATCGCAGGATGAGAAACTTCAAACTTAAAAATATAGAGTAAGGCGATGAGTGGTTCAAATATAATGTAATATCAACATTTATGTGGACATCGAAGCAGCATAGTCTACTTAGATATTTTCGTTTTGTATAAGTTATGTCAATTTATGAATCAGTCTTATAGGATAATCCTACCATCATAAGTTTTCAAATTTTTGCTGTGCACGGTCGATTCTTGAAATCGACATTTTTATGATATTTCACGTTCCAAGACCTCGTAACGCTATTTGGTCTATTTTGAGCTGGTTGTCTCTAGGTGTCATTTAATGAGGATCAACATCCATTCAACACTGTTTTTCTTTGATCCGATTAAATGATAGCTGGCTCAATTGATGTATCTTCACGTTAACTTAGAGCACACTCCTTTTCTACCGAAATTAAATTATTTGTTTTCAGTGGTATCGAATAATGCTATCAAAGTCATTAATCGTTTTGTTTGTTATCATGTCATCTATTTTTAATGTTTGTTAAGACACTTCAACCTTCCTCAAAGAATCAATTTTAATGACATATTGTCAAAAGGTCTAGATTTGTATAAGTGTGTTGGGGCTTCCTTTCGGTTTGTTACTTCCGGTATATAATTTTTTCAATTTTTATATTCAACAAACAATTCTTGTCAGTTCGCTCATTACAGTTTTTTATCATGATAGCAGTTTGAGAAAATGTTCATCAAAATCCCGCCATTAACGAGTACAGACAAGAAATAATTGATTGGCTTGTTGATGTTTTTGAAAAAAGTAGTGCTGGTATATCCAACATTTGTTTGTTTTAAACTACAATAACTTCAAACTCGTTTTAGAAGTCTCACAATAATTCTGCATCTCATTTTCTAGATAAGCCAGACAGACTAGATCAAAAACTTTGCGTTAGATTTTACTTGTAATAACTTTTCAAAAATATAATAACTAAGAAAAATCTATCTCATACTGCTAGACATCCAGTTGATGGCAGGGACAGGAGGATGTGGGTTTGTCACATACGCCGAACACCATTTACAAATCATCAAAAACTAATCTCCAATAATTTACGGGCAGTTCTAAGGTGACACACCCGACCCTCTAATTTTATGTTTAAATTCAAAACACACTAAATAAAAATAAATTAATATACAAATAGACTTAAATTTTATTTCAAAATTGTTTGAAATTATAATAAAGATTTTGCACTTTGAACACATAAACAGCAAAAGTCTAAAAATGTA